>JAOXJP010000006.1:6525866-6540075 GCA_025762735.1 Platanus orientalis | reverse complement strand
TGTTGGCGACCGCAATGATTGATCACCATTAGTTTGAAATGGCATGAACGATTGATTGGGTTTATTAGCAATACCTCTTTATCCGAGAATTAGTGAGAAGTGTAGTTTCCCAAAACTCTCTTCCTTAATTCTTCTTTGGAATTATCAATATATCTAACTGAATACCAGAAAATAGAATTGGGCCTTTCATTTTTACACTAAGAAGGCAGTTTTAGAGGTTATGCATGATAACATTGACGGAGTCATCTTCCAAACATCCCATTACAACTGGACATTACCGTTTCAATTCAATGGAAAGGGAAAACCAACAATCCAGTGAAATTCTATTGAGTCACTATATTTTTCTTGCCTAAAAATTAATTCCAGTCCTAGATATTTGGTTTCCTTCAAGTTGTTTGAAAACGGTAGATCAAGTATCCATAAAAAATACTAGCAGTCTCTCCAATTTAGACACCAAAAGTCTTAACAACACTAACTTTTAATAATGATGAAAACAATTGAGATTATGAAACCAAAGAAAAGCATAGTATGTTGTGACCAAAACGTTACCACAAAAAATTGATCAGCAAGTTAAGCATCATCATTTTCTCAAATATATAGTCTACCATTCATATACTACTGACTATTCATACATAAGAAGATAATTAAAGAAATCAAAGTAAAAGATTTCTAGATAGATGAACTTATTCACCTTAGAGCACACAAAGAATATAGAAAACTGAATTTCTCTTAAGATTGTTATATTAATATTGTTATTTCAGTATTCTATGTGTGCACAACACTATAAAATATGAAAATACTTAAATCAAATAATGAAACTATTTACTTAACTCGGATGATGGAAACTTCACTTAAGTGGATCAAGGCTAATGTTTAATACTATGTCCTTAAGACAGATTCATCCCTCGCATTGGTGCTTATGAAATTTGGACGTCTGCCTCTTAGGATACAATGATCTTCTACACACAGAAACAACACTACAATTTATGTATCTGGCGAACCAATTTGTGCAACACTTCTCTCTCTTACACTAACATTAACACGGATGCGCTATAACACTACTAGCTTGACCAAAATTTGAATGAATGAAATTATGGAAGGACCTCTTATTTATTAATTTTTGGTGTCTGTTCGGAACAGGTACAGGAACACAACATTTGATTCCGTATAGTCATCAATGATTAATCTATTCGACCCAATAGTTTTCAAGGGCATAGTTGTAAAATCGTACAAATAGTCACATCCCACAGGTGTGATCGATTTTGAGAGAAAACAAAAAGAAAAATATTAATAAAAATGATATTTATTTATTGTTCTTAACCCAACCCAGTCTGGTGCGCGTGTGTGTGTTTAAATATAGGCTCGGCCCATATTGGTTAGGTCTTTCCCCATCCACAAAACAGCAGTGTCTCTTGGGATTCAACTTATGTTCAACATTAGTGTATATGAATACACATAAATTTATGGGCTAGTCCATGTGGGACTATTCAAATTTCACATGGTTTTACTAGTGATCAACTAAACACTTTTTGAAACAATATCTCATTCACCCATTGACGGTTTTGAGCATCCAATCATATGGAGTTGTTCTCCTCGTTGAGGTGAACAGAAACCCATGTAGACCCACCTTAAATGACTTGTAAGTCCCACTTTTATTTTGACTCAAACATAACCACCGATCAGATTTTACACCAGAAATCTAGGTGTTTTCAAAATCGTTTTCTAACATTTTTCACTTTTCAGCACTGATGTCATTCCAACTCATATAACTTGTCAGCACTGATGTGTGTAGATAAGGGGTTCACATCACCTGCGACGATCCTCTTTGTGAGACGTCGTGAGACGAGACACATCGTGGGTATCATTTCACTTTTCGGAGCTGTCACATCACCCCCAAAAAGTGAACTGATACTTCCCCTCTGTCTTGTCTCACGACATCGCACAAAGAGGGTCGGCGCAGGTGATATTTCCCCGTAAATAAGAGGAGCAGATACAATCCACCCTCAAGAGTTGGGAAAAGATGCCATGTGTGTGAGTTGAAAAAGTTGACTCAAGTAACATTATTTTGTACAAAAAATATATATGTTCAGAAGATCGAATTAGTGACAAGGAGCTGCACCTGTTGTCACATATGAACATATGATGCAATTATAGATTCTATCATCAAGCTTAAGTTGTGAATAACATATAAAAACTCTTCCGTTTGCCATCCGCAAGAGTTGTATCTATAGAATTTTCGAAAAAGAAATACTAATTCAAGGTTTATTGAAAAGAGTATAAACCGTGGTTGAGTTAGATGACTGTAGTTGAGTTAAATACTCTTTCATAAACTATAAACAGCGGTTGAGTTAGACGACCACGTGACAACCTGTAGAGCAGGCTGAAGCATGCCAAAGGCGAAACTTGTTGGAGCTGATCTTTTGCGGTTTAGTTTAGTTTAGAAAAGGAAATAAAATGATTAGAAGAGAGAGAAGAGTGTTGCCTTTTGGAGATTTGCTAGAATAGGTTTCATTTTATTTAGGATAGAGAGAGAAAAGAAAAAAAATTAGGTGAAAACAAATCTCGTGAGAACTGTGCAAACGGCACTAGGGTCTGGACACATCAGCACCAAAAAGTGATAAGTGCCCCCCAAAAAGTGTAAATCACTTTTCTGTACTGATGCATCAGCCCCTCTGATGTCATTTGTACAGTTCTCATGAGATTTGTTTTCACATAATCCGAGCCCGAGAGAAAATAATGTTCCCTATTAATTTTGCGAATTAGAAATAAATTCAATTTTTATAAATATAAGCAAACGATGTTGCAAGTGTTAACCTATTAATGATGGGAATCTTAGGCGGCAAATTGATTTGGTTAGCAAATCCGGATTCCATGTGGGGGAAATTTTAAATTTGAAACTTATGCCCTTTTTTACCCTAACCAAAATTAAGTGCGATATCACCACATGTTGACACGTGGTGTCACTGGTGTGTATATGAATAGAAATGTCAAAAAAAATCTTAATTTAAAAAATAGGTGCCCAAAAAGAGAGAGAAAATTCACAAACCCATCATGTATCATTTGTGGTGCACATTACATTTAGTCGCACTCAATTTTTCTCAAGGAAGATTTGTTCCACGTGTTGCATCCTCCTTTATCCAAACCCCCTTTCCTTTAGTATATATAATATATAGTTTATTCTTAGGAGTGAAAAACCGAAAAAAATAATAATTGTTAACAATTTCTTATGAGAAAATTTAAACAAACCTTGCTAAGAATAAAATATATGAGACTGGAATGGTGGATGGGTGAATTATACACGTTACCAATCCAGCAAACTAGTTGATGGATGCTTTGTATTAGGTATGCGGCCAGTCCACAAGTTGATGGATGGTTGAGATTAGTTATATCATCCTTCCATGTGTCGGAGGAGGGGGGGGGGAGTAATGGTGATTAGTCAACATTGTATTATAGTGAGATCTAAAAAATAACATAAGATTAATTTAAAAATATTTGAGAAGAATAAATCAAAGTCATAAAATTAATAAATAATGAGACTTCTCAAAAATAAAAATCAATTCCTTAAATTCAAATGATAATTCCACAACTACAATAATAATTGAGAAGAAATCAATATCATAAAATTCATATATAAATAAAATGAGCCTTCACTAAAAAGAAAAAAAAATCAATTCTTTAAATCTAAACATGTTAAATAAATAAAATGAGACTTCATAAAAAAAGGGTTGGGTTTGGATTGAGCCATATAGTCATACACTCTTAACACGACACGAACCCGATCCGTTAAACATGAATTGTCACTTGGTTACAACTTTTTGTAGCACACCAAAAAGCATGGGTATATTGCTAACACAACATAAACCAGACCTGCCACCATGGATTGCCATCTTGTTGTAGCTATTTTGTAGCACAACCAAAAAGCATAGTTATTTTGTCTTTTAGCATGGGTCTTTTATTTTTTTGTGATTTTTTTTGGGTCATAGTACCAAAAACTACAGATAATGTAAGGAAAGATAAAATAATGTAAGAAAAAATAAGAGAGAATTTCTAAAACAAAGAAGTTAGCAACATAGGTCGGCTATATGTCAAACGAAACATTAATGAAAAAAATTAAAAAAAATAAGAAAAACTAATAAAAAGCAAAATAGAATCTATTGTAGAAACCCGTTTACTTTAATATATATATCTACTTTTATAATTATATACAGGATTCAAAGGTTTTTCAGGATTCCTACATTCATAAGTATTATAGATTAGCATTAAAATAACATAATTTAATATATCACACTTGAGGCAATGCAGATAACCACGTTGCCAATGATACCACAACACTACTTTTACTTTCGGCGACACTAAGGACCATGTTGTCATTGATCATACACTTTCTGTGATACGAATCATAACGTCACCATTGAAATTTTATTTTCGGCAACGTAGAAGGTTTGATTATCATTGAACAATCACTTTCCGATATGCAAATCATAATGTCGTCAATAAATTTTCTACTTTCAGTGACATAAAAGGCCATGTCGCCATTGAATATACACTTTCTGGGACACAAATCATAACGTTGTCAATGAATATTTGAGTTTCCATGACAAAATAATTAATTATGTCGCCACAATTAATTTCGTTGTCAAAACATGCCACTTTGGGCAACATAATCTAGCTTCCGTCGCCAATTGTTGGCTTTAGCAACTAAATCTTGTTTGCATCACCAAGAAGAGTTACCAAAGATGCAATTTGTTGTAGTGCCACTTGGTCCAATAATCAAATCGACCAATCTCGCAATAGAATTGATAGATATTTACTTTCTCCATACTGGTTGGAACAAGCCCCACTAGTATCACAAAAAGCTTTACCGAATCCTATTTTTATCACTTATTGATCATCCTCGGATTTGGCAATTGGGACATCCACAATATTTAGTCCAAACTATCTATCCACTATGAAAGTCAAATTACTTAGCCATTCAAGCTTGAAATTCTTTTTTTTTGCAGTAGAGAGTATAAATGTTGGGCTAGCGTTGAGTAAATTAGACTAGAGGTGGACTGGTATTGAGGACCTTGGGCTCATACTTGAGTTGGCTTGGGGTATATTTGACTGTTTCTTTCTCAGGGTTGGGTTGGCCCTAGCTAATCTGATCCAATCCGTTAAAGTTGTACCACTCATAATTCCCTTTGCTTTCTATTAATGATGATACGCCTATGGCTTTTACCTAATTGTTTTTGTCCTCGTGGTTGAAGAAAGGCGAAAGGATGTTGTAGCTTTCCTGAGTCAATATTGCTTAGAGTGATATTAAATAGGCAAGTGAGCATGTGGACATATCATGACCCACCTGCCTTGCTTGATCAATATCTTGATTGTTTAGAGTTATGAATATAATTTTTTACAGGGTAACATGATGAACTGGTTAACGCATCAGTCATACTGTTCTTTGGCCACTCTTTTCAGCTTTAAAGAATAGTATAAATGTATAATTGTTGAAGTAATAGGTATATGTTACTATTGTTACCTTCTTCATTGAGTAATTTTACGAATTAATCATTGAAACAAACACTTTGAAATTTGTGCTACTAGGTTTTTTTTCTTTTGGTCAAGTTATAGGTCACTTTTGAAATGCATGCTAATCTGAAGTTAATTTTCTTTCACCCCTTTCACTGCAGGCAAAAGAATACTTTGAGAAGGCTGTCGAAAATGAGGTGCCTAGTGGATATTATAACCTAGGGCTAATGTATCTCAAAGGGGTTGGTGTGAAAAGGAATGTGAAGACAGCATCCTATCATTTCTTTACAGCTAGTAATGCTAGTCAGACCCCCTAGGCAGTTTACCAATTGGCAAAAATGTTTCAAACAGGCGTAGGGCTAAAGAAGAATCTTCCTACGGTAGGTTCATTCGACTTCTGTTTTTCTTGAGCCGTCATGCTTAGAATGTTTCTTCACCGTGTCATTACAATCATATAATGTTTTTTCACTTTCAAGGTTTGCAAATTTTTTTTTTCATTTATCCTCTTTTGTAATCGTTTGCAAACTGTAAGATGTGTTTGTCTGTATGTAATTTTCTGTTATACTTGCGTTTTTCTTAATTGCCTTTGTTGCTACCAAATTTTGGATCAGTAAGAATGGATTAAGCTTCTCACGCTAAGTGTGTGGTATGCAAACCTACCATCTACTGCCAATGCCCCGTGTGCGGGTAGTTGTTGTATCTGTCTTCCCTAGGGAAGACCTGGGGTCGCAACTGTGGAGGGTGGGGGGTTGAGCAGTGCAAAGCGATGTCACCTGCTCGGGTTTCTCACTGGTCCCATTTTGTGTTGTTGTCATGATGATGTAGGCCCACGTGGCCATACCAAAAATAAAAATAAAAACTACCATCTACGGATTGAAAAAAAACCCTTTGGATTAGGTACGAATGACCAGGTGAGAAAGAGGTGCAAAATGCACTTGGGCCGAACACATCAGCATCAAAAAGTGAAAAGCATACCTCACAAAGTGTAAATCGCTTTTTGGAACTGATGTGTCAGGCCTAAGTGCATTTAACACCACTTTCGCACTAAAGCTAAGGCAAAAACAAACCCACCAACTGACAATTGTTCTTTTATAGTGTCTCGATCTTATTCTCTTCCAGGGTTTATCTGGCTAATTTCTTTATAAAATGACCTCCTACATGAAACATTTGCTGATAGACCCTTACTATTAGAATGTAAAAAGTTTATTTTACGTGTTCATTTCTTTTAAAAGTCACTGGAAATGCAAACGTTAAGTTGCATTTTTTCAATATTAGCACACTAATAAAAATTAGAATGCATTCCAATTGAAATCAATTGTGAGTGGTAACATTTTTTATTTGAACCTAAAGGTTTACTCCTAGCCTATTAAAAGATGTTGTTACCCTTCATCATTATCTTCTAGTATATATCTATGTATCTTCAATTTTAACCCCCTTTTTTGTCTTTATTGTCATGCTCATAATTTAGATTGGTATTTTACGTATTATTTGGTACTTGGTTTTTATTTAGTTTCAGGCTACTGTCTTTTACAAAATTGTTGTTGAGGGAGGACCATGGAGTTCCTCTTGTACTCAAGAATGGCAGAACTAGGATATGCGGTGGCACAAAGTAACGCGCATGGATTCTTGGCAAATATGGTGAACGTAGTATGTGCATGGGAGAATCTAGGTTTTGTACAGATGCAGAAAGGCATCAAAGTGCATATTCTTTGTGGTGGCAAGCTTCAGAGCAGAGTAATGAATATGCTGCTCAACTGATCGAGGATGCGTGTTACTATGGTCGGGTATGTGTCTCCAAGTAACTGGCCTGTGGGTTCGAAATGCGTGCTAGTCTGAAGTTTTTTTTTCACCCTTTCACAGGCCAAAGAAATTTTTGGATTGTTGGTTTTAATTTCCCTCTGTGGAAGGGTAGGAATTCATCAATTTTTGAAAAAAGATTGTACTACTCTTGTAATTATTATTTGTCAATCCTACATATTTCTTCAATAGACCAGGTCCATCAAAGCTTTGCAAAATGATCCAAGGAATCAAAGCAGTCTGACTTACAATGTAAGTGAAGAAGGGACCTCCAATTTTGGTGATGCCACTGAAAAGTAAAGCACCGCACTAAGATTAGAAACAAGAAAGGAGATTAGTAAGAATTATTTTCTCTCAATCAATTGACTCGAGAAGAGGAGCTATATGATTTTTTATAACAATGCATGGAAAGTGAATAATGACAATAATTACAGCATGTATGATATATTGTAACAAGAGATAATTTGAATTTTGAATTTAAATGTGGTGTGAATTGTATTGCATTGGTCATGCCAATTTTGTTTGATTCATCATTCTATTTAGAGCATGATTTTGAGATCCATATTTGGTTGAGATGCAATTTCCAATATTTCCTTATATATGCCCCCTCAAGCAAAATTGATATAGAACGACATTGAGTTTGGCATATCAGGTAAGTAGATAATGCTTTAGAAAAAATATCAGTCGTATGATCTTAAGTCGAGATATATCTAACATCAAGATTCCATTTTAAGATTTTGTCATGAACAAAGTGATAATTGACCTTGACGTGCTCAACACAAGCATAGAAGATGGGATTTATCATAAGATAGATGCTCCCGATGTTATATCACCAAATTGTAGATGGGACATGAAACACGTCGAGTTCGTTGAGATATTACATCCAACATAGATCATTTGCAACATTTGCTAGGGCTTTGTATTTTGATTCAATGTTGGATTATGTTACAACATTTTGTATCTTTGAACTCCACGATTTCATATTATTGCCTAAATAAACACAATAGTCTCTAGTAGATTCGTGATATCCAGACAACCTGCTCAATCTAAATCAGAATATATAGTGAGATAGAATGATGACAATTGTTTGATCTAAAGTAAGAGAACTATGTTTTTTAGGTACTGTATGATTCTTTTAACTGAACCCTAATGATTAAAAGATGGTTTTTGCATACATTGAAAAACTTTGTTGAATGAGTATGATATATCTAGCCATATGATTGTTAGATATTGGAGTACCCCAACCACTTGTTGATATTCAGTGGAATTGGCAATATATCCCTCTGATAATAAGGAAGTTTGGAATTAGAAGGCACAGGCATGAAGATTGACTTTGCTATATTAAGATTCATTTTCTCAAAAAAGATCTCAAATATATTTATGTTGAGAGAGAAATATTCCTTTAAGGGTTTGAATAACTTCGATACCTATGAAGTAGTTGAGATAACCGAGATCCTGTATGGCAAATTTTGATCCAATAGTTAGAAGTAAAAAATGAGAGGAAACATAAATCAAACTTTGTGATAATTATATCATCAACATATATAACCACAAGAATGATAATATTTTCTCTTTGAAAGATGAAGAGAGAAGTATCCATTTTGGACAATTGAATCCCAATGTTGGGAGTCTTGTGCCAATATGTTGATACCATGCTTGTGGGGGGCTATGTTAAGCCCATAAATCGCCTTATTTAACTTGCACACATGATTTGGATACTACTACAGTTTAAATCCTAGCAGTTGATGTATATAAACCTCCTCTTTCAAATGGTCATGGAGAAAATCAATTTGAACATGCAACTATTTAAGAGTCCATCATCGTGAAATCGATATAGACAAAACTGTTCTAATTGTAATTGGTTTGATGATTGGACTATCAGTCTCTTTATAATCAATACCCACCTTTTGATTGTACCCTTTGGCTACTAATCATGCTTTGTAGCGGTTGATGGAGCCATCAGGATGGCGTTTGATCTTTGTAAACACATTTAAATCTGATGATATTCATGATAGGGTGAAGAGGTACCAATGTCCATGTTCCATTGTGCATAAGGGCATTAAATTCAATGACTATAGCGTAACACCATTCTTGAGATTCGAAGGCTTGTGTATAACAAATAGGTTCAAGATAAAATGATGTAATAGGTAGATGATATTTGGTTAGAACATAAACCTTGGGCTTCTTTCTACCATCTTTGGTACACGTAACAGTTGGGTGAGTTGAAAATATGGGATTTGATAAAGAAGGGATGAGTGGGTTTTCAATAGCTAAATTAGTAGAGAAAGATGAAGTGGGTTACATACCATGGTTATTTAAGGAAGAAGGTGATGAACCAGTCAAAGTTGGTAACATTATGGAAGATTTGGACAATTGTTGAAGATGTTCACAAGAATTGACATTAGGGGGATCCACGGAAGATGAGAAGAGTGAAGGGGTGGTAGCCATTAAACTAGAATTTGTGAAGGTAAAATTTTGTTTATTAAAAATGATGTGTCAAGACACATATATCGTCCTAGTAGGAATGTGTTGGCACTTGTAATCCTTATAGAGAATGCTATATCCAAAAAAAGAAAAAACATAAGTTGATTGAAAATTCAGTTTGTGGGCCACATATGGATAAAAATATGGATAACTTGCACATCCAAAAACTCTTTAAAACTTATAGTCATGGGCCATTTTGAGCAGTCGAAATAAAGGATTTTAATTTTTAATCACTAGTGATAAAAGACAATTAATAAGGAACACCACTATTTTGAAAGTTTCATCCCATAATTTTTGTGGTACTGAAGCATCAACCATCATAGATAAACCCATCTCAACAATGTGGTGATGTTTCTGCTTGACATATCCATTATGTTGAGGAGTATGATGACATGACACTCGATGAAGTATCCTAAATTGGTCAACATAAGGAGATAATTTTTGGTATTCTCCACCACAGTTTGTTCGGATGGCTTTAATCTTCTTATCAAGTAAATTCTCAACATGTGCCTTAAATTGGTTGAACACATGAAAAACATTTAATTTATTAAAACAAGTTTAAATTAATCGTCTATAAATATATCATGATTTTGAAAACCAGAAGACGATATTAGAGAAGTAGGGTCTCATACATCCGAACAAATTAAATCTAATAAAGCAGATGATATAATGTGAGAAGAAGTGAATGGTATGCTTCTACTCTTACCAAGTTGGCAAACATAACAAAAAAAAAATCTCTATTGTCTTTGTGGATAGGAAGGCAAATTTTATTAATGATATGATGCAGGGTATCCAAACCAAGAGTGTCAAACGTCAGAAGTTGTTCATTCTCCCAATAAATCAATCGCAATATAAATGGGAAGCAGTCAAACTTTATTCAAATGGTTGGATGCATATGATAGGCAGTTGAGACCATCTTTATTCGATCCTTGAAGTAATGCTCTCCCTGATGTTTTATCCTTAATAAAAAATGAATCTGGTTGAAATTCAAAAAATACATTGTTATCTATAGTGAATTGTTGAACTAGTAGTAAATTTTTTGGCAATTAATGGCACAATCAATTTCGCATTTAGAGCAAACAAATGATGAAGAGTGAGTAATTTGGAAGAACCAATATGAGCTATTTCCAAACCTACTCCATTATCAACTCATAGTTAATCAGGACCATGTTAGTCATTCTTGATTGTTCGCTTGTTGAGATCATTAGTAATATGATTAGTGGCTTTGGAGTTTGGATAATATATTAGATCAAAGCCTGTGGAAGATCTTGCAAAAAATGCAGATATAGAAGGAGATGACTTTTCTTGGTATGCATAATCAAACCTATGACAACAATTTAAGACACTATGACCTCTTTGGTTGTAGACTTGACAAGTAATCTTAGATGTTTGAAACTAAGAAGAATGATTATAGTTATGGGCTCCTCAGCCACATCCCTTCTACTATAGCAATCAGAATTATGATCATTATGATTTTTCCCATAATTATGTGGAGGTGAGTGTCCTCGATTTTGGTTGCCTTTTGTGGCAACACTGGTAGGGGAGAAAGAAATTCACATGGGGAGGAGAGCTGCTCTTGTAGACTTATTTTATGATTGAGGAGTCCATAGAGCTCCTTAAGCCTAGTTGGGTCTGTTTTTGTAAGAAAGAGGGTGACGAAGATGTTGTATTCATCATAGAGACCGCTAATAATGTGTTGAACAAGATCATCTTCAAAAATTAGTTGAGCAACCATTGCTAAAGTCATTGCTTTTTGAAAATAGTCTTGAACAATTTAAGATCCCTTCTTGAGAGTGCTAAGTTGATAATGTAATTGACACTTGTGTGTTTGAGATGGAGAAGCATACAATCTCCAACGTAGACCACACTTCAAATGATGTGTGCAGACCAATGACTTGTGCCTATTAAGGATGATAATATCCAACCAAGAAGTAGTTGGTCTTGCTTTTTTCATAACACGGATATAGGAATAATCTTGGGTGGTGCTTGTAGATTGCTAGATGAAATAAACTTGGGTGGACACATAAAAGTCCCATCTACAAAACCAATGAGATCGTAGCCCTTTAAAAGATATTTGATATTTCCATAATAAATAGTTATCACGAGATCACTTGATGGAGACAAGGTAATGAAGATTAGCCATAGACGATGGTGGATTAATGGTGGGTAATATAAGTGGTGAGGACGTGTTTCCGGTAGTGTTGAAGAAAGAAAACGTCATGGCAAGAAAATTAGATGTTAGCCTTAAAGGCTCTAATACCATAAAAAGTAAAGCACCACACTAAAGGAAGAAAAGAGATTTGTATGAATTGTTGTTCCTTAATCAATTGGCTTGAGAAGAAGAGCTGTGTGATTTTTGTAATGATTCTTTACAACAATACATGAAAGTAAATGATGACAATAATTACAACATGTATAGAATATTACAACAAGAGAGAATTTAAGTTTTGAATTATAACATGATGTGTGTTGTGTTGATTTTTTTTCTGTAGTAGCGCCAGTTGAATTGGTCATGCCAATTTTGTTTGATTGATCATTCCATTTAAGTTAGGATTTTGACTTGCATCTATGGCTCATATATGAACTTAATAGGAATTGGGCTATTATTAGATATGACACCACATTTCCAACTCTTTTCTGATTGAGTCTCAAGTAGCCAAATTGGGCATTCGGAAAGTAGGAAGATTCACCTAGAAGTGGTTTATCTTATTGTAGTTAATAGCCTAAAAGATGTTATTTGGTTGTTCCTTAGAAAATTAGATTTTGTGTGAAGAACTGTTTTCATTTTCTTGGTTTTTATTTACTTGTTCGTTTTGATTAAGTTTTTATTGAGCAAGTTAAAGGGGCATGGAATGAAGCTGCTAACGCTTTGGCTCTTTTTTTTTTTTTTTTATAAATTTTGTGGAAAGTAAATGTTTTACTCCCAATTTGTGTACTCCCCCGTCTCCCAAACACAAAGGCTGGGATGTATGTTAAACTATAAAAATGGTTTTCAAAAAACTGAAAAGATTTTCTGTCCAGGATGTCTAGGACACCATCCTAGATAGAAAATCCTGGATGGAACATCTGTGCTCTTCGAAAAAAAAAGCATCATGTGCCGGCCTTTCTGTCTGGGAGCATGGGGAGTAGAACATTTGCTCATTTTTTAGAAGGGTTAGCAGGCCCATAGACAACCACTTGAAATCTGCTCTCATGTTGAGGGGGTTCAATTCTTTTCTTCTGTCCTAAGTGGATTACACTGCAACCACCTAAACTAACTAAGGCATTGGCATGCTTTTGGTAAGTTTAGGGTTTAAAACTTAGTGGTAAACCTTGGCTTTCTTCTCCATCATTATGGTTGAAATGTTTGGGCTTCCAAGTAGGGGTGTGCATGGGCTAGGTCCAGGTTGGGTCTTAATAGGCCTGAGGCAAGCCCAGCATTGTACATTATGGTTTTGGCATGGAAGAAACTCAGAAATTAAGGCCAAGCCTAGTCCAACTTTAATGTTTGGGCAAGACCAGCCCAAGGCACTTTACTATAGTATATAAACCTTTTTTTATATAAAAAAACACTCCATAATAATGGGATTTGAGCCTTGGGCCTTAGCATTGGACCCTTAGGCTAGATCAGATGGGCCCAAAGTATGGTCCAAATATAACATTGGGCTTCAATTTCAGACCCAAGGCTTCGGCAAGCTTAATCTTGGGCCGGGCCTTTTGGGTAAATTTTGAGAATGAGCTGGACGGGCTTGACCCTGTGCACAACCCTACTTTTAGGACCCCCGGGGTTTGGTGCACCCCCTTAACGAATGCCTAACGCCCCCATATGCAGGGGAGGGGGGGCACATGGCGCTGGAAAGTGAAAAATTACCCCCTTGAAAAAGTGTAAATCACTTTTAGCACCATGTGTCATCCTGCTAATGGGAGATGTTAGGCGTTCATTAAGAGGGCACACCAAATCCATGCTGCTAGGAGGAATGCCCTCAGCTAGTACAAATATATTTTCTTGAATGCGCTCATGATGTGTTTTTTTGGTATTTGGTATCTCATTTTGGTGAGACAGATGTCTTGGAAGTCTCAATGGTAAATTATAAATTGACATGTGGTGTGTTGGGGTTAAAAATATACAAAAGGGTGCTCAGTTACAAAGGTAGGTAGGTGTCTGAATGAGCGCCTTGGATTTGGTATGAACCCTTCATGAATGAACAAGGTTTGCTCGGCATTGGGGGCATACACATCAGTGCCAAAAAAAGTGATTTACGCTTCTCGTGGGCGTTTTTCACTTTTTGGTACTGATGTGCCCGCCCCTATGCCAAGCGAACCTTGTTCATTCAGGAGGGGTTTATGTCATTTCCCAAGACCAAAAGAGACAGCAAGTTCAAAAACCTCTCTGGCACAGACAATATTTCTCCCTTTTAACCGAAACACACAGTTTGGTCGCACA
>JAOXJP010000006.1:6494433-6517692 GCA_025762735.1 Platanus orientalis | reverse complement strand
CGGTTATACCTGTCGAGGCGTGTCTATTCGTGTGGTTTTATAGTTTTACCATTCATGACTATTTTTACCGAATAGTCACAAATGTGACTATTAAATCACCCATTTTAACCCATGTCTGTTCCATATGGACATGAAGATGACTATTAAATTGCACCTTTTAACCCCCTATTTGTTCTGAATAGACATGAATGTGGCTACAGAAATGCATCATTTTCTTTTCGTATATGTTTGAACACCAAAAGTTGTACCCCTATGACTGTTCCGAATAAACATGAACAGTCTATAAATAAGTCGTCCTTCATTTCAAAGATCCAAAATTCGAACAAGGCATAACCATCATAGTGTATCAGTGTCATAGTGTTAGTGTAAGAGAGAGATACAAACACAGTTTGGTTCACCAGACACATAGATTGTAGTGCTTCTTCTGTGTGTATTTGATCATTATATCCTAAGAGGCAGACGTTCGAGAAGTTCGTAAGCATTAGTGCGAGGAGTGAAATCTGTCTTAAGGACATAGTATCGAACACTAGCCTTGATCAAGTAAAGATTTTGATTTCAATCATCCGAATCAAGTAAGTAGATTCCATTTATTTTATTTCAAATATTTTACTTGTTTACATAATCATGCACATATAGAGAATATAGAAATAACACTTTTTTCTTCAGAATGTCTTCTTTGTACAAAGGCATATGCTATACTTCATTCACTATCCATGTTCTAGTTGTTGCCATTTTATTTTGAACTAGAACTTTGGACCAATTCCTGTAATTTACCACCAAAATCTCTTTTGATTCACCAATCCCGGTCTTTATCATAGAGTCATCAAATTTCTAGTATACTTTCCTATTGACCTGTCTTGTTGAAGATTTTCGAAGTTTAGATAGAGCCTTTGTTGAAAATTAACAGGTAAGAACTGATTCCGTAATGAAATCTTTCTCTTCCGAATTGTCTGGTTGTAATCTTCCTGATCTTTAGTAGTCATGTGTTTGAAGCCACCAAGATATGGGAGCACCACGTAACTTTGCAGTAGGAAACTGTACAGTCCTTCCCTTTGATAGTCTATGTCATGCAAAGAAGCTTTAGAGACATGCAGTTCAGTCTAGAAATGTACTTGAGATAATATTGTCATGGAAATTCGGGATTTCCAATTTGATGATAGATTTACAACATCATATCAGTGTCATTATAAATTTCTAGAGGATAAGGTCAAACAAAACCCCATGTCTCTTTTGGGAGCTTGATCTTTTCTCTTTACTAACCAATTGGATTATCATTTACAAAGATAGTAATCTCTCTTTCTGAAACATAGGTTTGAATAACCAACATATGGGGAGGTTGAAATAGTAGGTTACCATTTTCCAGAATATCTGACTTCAAGTCCAGGATTATTGCTTCAACTTTCTGTCCCATATTATTACCAAAATCCTTTTTTTGCCAGTAGACCTGTGAATCTGGAGAAGCAATTTCCTTGCCTTCAAACATTTCCTCTAGTTCCATCAATTCACCTATCTGAATAGTCAGGGATTGATTATAATGACCTATGGAGTTTAGTTTAGTATTTAAAGACCCAAACCTGCCAGATCAGTTATGGATTCTTTATTTTCCACACCCATTTATTTAACTCTGTTCGACAATGCAGCAAAATCTTCATTCTTTACCATGACTATATAGGCTTACGAGGTAAGGACAGGCAGGTTTAATCTTAAGTGTGGTTTGTTTCAATGAACTAGAATTTTCTCTTATTTTAAAAGCTAAGACTATGCAAAGCAGAAGTGATTTGTACCTGCGGGTTATAGGCCTTGTAGTGCAGGGTGGATGCTAGTGGAAGCTTATGACTAATCGATCAAACAAATAATCAGTCAAAGGCTTTTCAAAATCAGTTACTATGTGTTGTAGAGCTTGAGATATTCAATTGATTACTCTTTTTAAACAAACAACAATCTGAATTTTAAAACGTGAAATCCAAGCAATGGAATACTGGAGAAACTTAATTGAACAACCAGCAGTGGTAGAAGGTGAATCTCATAATCCTTCTTATAATATTGAGTGAAATCTACTTACAAAACCTTGATTAGCAGTTAAACTTCAGAAACTAAAAAATATTGTAGGCCTTTGCATGATCCATAAGAAGCAAAGGAATATCTCAAATACAGAAAAAAATTATCTAATAAGCAATAAACTCAAAGAGATTCAAATTCTCCAATAACAAATTATTACTCAACCTTACTTTTCTCAATTGCACATATGTAACCTATATTTATAGATAGAACTTGAGTGCTAATCCTTGACATACTTTAACTACTAAGAAACTATCTAAAGAAACTCCTTATTGAAGGAGAACTTCAATATAAATAATTCCTATCACAAATTAATACCATGTTAGTATTTTTGCCTCAACTTTTTGAAATCACATCAGAATAGTGCGTTATTGGACTTGTTGGAAATACAATTGAATGACGTTTCTAATGAAAATCAAGCCAATCATATAAGTCTTGAGCCCCAAAAATAAGAGATAGAAGTGATGAAAATAGTACTCCTGACTTTCTAACTAATGACTTTTTTTGAACAAGTTGTATACCAAGACTCTTTCTAGCAACTACTTCTAATTATATATCTTACTAACTAAACAATAAAAGAAATAGAACTTCAATTCAGTAAATCTGTCTTAGCAATAGCAGACTTCCCCTCTTTTAACAACTGAGGTTCACGTGGTCTCTTAAACATGCTATAGGCTTATAAGCTGGCTTTATTCGTGGGGTAATACGACTTAAAGAGCTAGTGTCATGAATTCACTGAAGAAAATGAGAAGAGATTGGTGCAAAGACTGGTCTTTATTTTAATGCAGCAGCTGCAGAGGGTTTTTTGTAATCTTTTCTCATGGTTAGTCTTGCATGGTTGCAGACAGTCTATGACAAGGATACATTCACCATAGATGATAAAATGGGAGATGCAGAGTTTGACGTCGAACCCTTTATTGAGGCACTGAAGATGCATCCTGAAGACCAACCAAATGGTTCCACAATTGTAAAAGTGCAGCCGAGCAAGCAAAACTGCATTGCTAAAGAGAGCTGCATTGTCTGGAGCAACGGGAAACTAGTACAAGATATTTGTCTCAGGCTGAGAAATGTGGAATGTGGTGAAGTGGAACTCGAACTGCAGTGGATCAATCTCCATGGTTCCAGGGAGAAATAGAGGTCCTATATGATAGGTTTCTCCTTACTGTTGTGGGTGTTACATAGGCTGGTTTCGAACTTCATTGCCTGACATCAAACAGGTTTCCTAGATTGGTTTGTTTTTCAGACATATTGTATAGGTATGAATCAGACTCTTATGTATATTTTCTGTCCAATATCTGTTTTAGATGTTTATAACTTCCACATATGGATCACAGTTTTGATCCATCTCCATTTGAAATGTAGATATGTCCCGCCCGTCTCAAATCAGCATGTGACATGGTACTTGGTGGGTATTTTGGTGTATACATGTTACCACCGGAATTTTTGTGGATTTTTGGTACATCAAAGAAGGGTTGAAGTTGATATGAATAAAGTGAAGGCCATTCAAGGTGCAACCCCACAAGAAACAATACACACGAGTACTTATCCTACAGTGTATTATTTTGAACACTCACTCCTATTCCATGGGTGTTGAGAGTTACCTGTGTTAGGCATCGTGTCATATGCTGATTGGAACTGTTTCGAAATGAGATGATTCAAACTCTCTCCTTGTGGACCAGCTCGGGAAAAAAGTATAATTTCCTGGGAAACCCGAAAATTTGATGTGAAACAGACAGCCTACTGCAATACAACAATATACCTTCCCATTCTTTCGTCATAGGTTTTGCATTTCTAATTGGATATGTTTACCATGACAGGAAGTTTCTCACCTGGGCATTTTTTTTTTCTCTCTAATTTTTGCATTTTGCTTTAGTTATTAAGATTCTAAGAAACTGAAGGTGACAAGGACTTTGTGAGTTCTTCACTAACAAGTTAAGATGTGATGCTAGGCATGTCCCAAGCTTGTTTTAAAGGGAAAATATCAAATAGGCTTCGGAAAAAAAAGCTTACTAGCTAAGGGAACTCAATAAATCCTTGGCCTGCATTGATGACCTCCTTGCAAGTGGCAACTGAGGTGGCGGTCCCTTAGTGGTTCATATGTTTTGCCACCTCATCTTCCCATGTGATAGGATTTCCCACATGGTAACATGGGCATCTTTATTTTTCTCCGTTCCTTTTGCTTGTAAAAAAGTAGAAATATACTTCTTTGGGCACGTGCCAAAATGCCTTCATGTACCTGATGTGTCAAATAGTTATTGGACTGAAACTTGCCAGATGGGAGAGGATGGGTGGATACACTTTGTTGTCAGATATAACCTGGATGTCAAAGTTATGGGATGAAATCACCTGCAACGCCCCCTTGTGCGATGCCTCATGGGGCAAGACACAGTAGGGTGGGAACCATTCACTTTTTGGGATGTCCCATCACCTCCAAAAGTGAATGGGTCCCACCCCACTGTGTCTTGCCCCACAAGGCATTGCACAAGGGGGGTGTCGCAGGTGATATCGCCCCCAATGTGTATGTGGTGTAAGGACACATTCAAGCTCTAAGATTAGAAATCTATGAAATGGACTGCGGCATCATGGTGCAGTACCCACAATTTAGGCATACGTCAAACACATACACTGCAGAATATTACTAAACGGGATTGAGCATTGGACTTCTTGATGAGAGGTGATGCTGCAACCACCAGGGCAAGGGGCATTGGAATGAAAACACTCAAATCAGAAGAAATCTAGTTTCACTTCAATAAACAGATAGAATGATCCTCTTGCTACGTGATTTCAAAACGGATCCTCTCCTGCCACCTTATGACCTGTTAAGGTCCTGCTTAACAGGTGGCATGACACGATGGAGGGAAAAAAGTGAATTACATTTTTTGATAGATGATTTTCACTTTTTCCTGTAATGTGTTGCGCTGCCTGTTAAGCAGGACCTTAACAGGTCATAAAGGGCAGGAGAGGATCCGTTCTCATGAAAACCTTTAGGGCTGTGCTAGACCCCCACGGGCCAGGTAAGGGCAGTGAAGTTCGGGTTGTGGGGTCTGGGATTGGGTTTGACTCATGAAACCTGTACTACTACGGGGATGAGTCCAATACCTATTGGGCTATGTTCGAGCCTAGATAACTCCAATGAGAACCGGGTCCAATTAGGCTGGGCCTGATCTTGGTTCTATATAAAGGACTGGACCTAGGGATACTTTTAAGCATAGCTTTGAGAACCGGACTGGACATCGAACCAGTAAGGTGGACGGTTTAGGCCCAATTAAGTTCGACCGGTAGTTTACATGATCTAACCGTGGTTCACTTCACATAAACAAAATGTAATAAAATACCACAAAATAAAAAAAATCATAATGCATTAGAAGGCTTATGACTGGATTTTTAATTTTTAGACATACCAATAGATTTAATAAAATATTAAAAAATAAAAACAATTCATGGAAAGTGGAATTGGAATTTGGAAAGGCACATTTCTAATTTTTTCTTTTTAATTTGCTAAAAAAATAAAAACCAGTTGAATATATTAGAAACGGGTTCGTATGAAAATCGGCCGGTTTTCATTGGTTTTGCTGGTTATATGCTGTTTTTGGCAGATTAAGCTTTTAAGCTTCTACAAAACCGTTGAGGGTGCCGGTCAGGTTCAACTGGGTTGGACCATCCAATCTGGTTCGGTTTTCAAAACTTTGTTTTTAAGCTAATGTTTGGCCTGGATTCTCTCCTGATTGTTCTTTTAACGTTTTGCATATTTTGGTGATTGATATGTGGTGAAAAAATTAAAAGCATCAACTTCGCCTTTTCACTTTTGTTGATTTTTTTGCCATGTGTTAACCTCTAGAATTTGCAGAACCTTAACAAAAGTTTAATGATCAGGAGAGGATTGGGAAGGGCTTATGTTGGGTCCGCTCTGGGCCTAGGTTGAAAATTGCTCAGCTCAACAGGGGCTGATTGAAATTGGAGAACCAATTTTAGTTTAATCGAATGGTGTATGCAATAGGTGAGGCAAGATGAAGATATGGGCTTTCACTAAACAAAATAAGCAAAACCTAAAGATATAATATGAACCAGTCATTCATCTCCAAGGAACAAGGTGGCAAGAGTCGTATTTAGGAAAGAGACCTAATAGCTTAGCTTAAATAAGAGTCCTTCCAACGTCCTGGCACATTTTCGATCAATTAGTTTCCTTAACAAGGTTGGGCATTCAACTCTTAGGCTGTGTTTGGTCGCAGCGAAAATGGGAGAAAATAAACGAAAATTAGATGAAAACATAGGAGAGGTCAGTGTTTCAAATTCCAGGATCAGCAATTCTACAATGGATTACGTTGACGTCTGCCCCCCCCCCCCTCTTCCCCCAGTAGTAGTGTAGGGTCACAGATGTGACAGCCGGCCTGAATAATCCCCCTACCAGAAGAAGAAAAAAACATAGGACCACATAGAACTTCTACTTCTATCAAAGGACTTCAGAGCCATTTAAGGCTACAAAAACCAATAGAAATCAAATTCAATTTTCATCCTTGCAATCTATCAACATTCTCACCATGAATGCCATAGCTCTAACCCGAGAAGGATTTTGTCCGCCTCCCTTATTAGATGCTTGGTCTGCTGGGCATTAGGAGGCGGACACGTCGGTGCGGTAAAGTAATGAGTGCTTCCCAAAAAGTGTAAATCACTTTTCGGCACTGATATGTTCACTCCCTAACACCCATTGGACCAAACATTTGGTAAGTGAGGCAGACAGAATCCTTCTCGCTCTAACCTAAAGGTAGTGTTTGGATAAACTTATTTTTAACAACTTATGACTTTTAACATTCCAGAAGTCTTAAAATCCTAATGTTTTTGTGTTTGGTTTGCAAATTAAAAAATTACTTATGCATAAGTCACAAGTAGGAGAGAGAGAGAGAGAGAGTAAAGAATCAACTTATTTTTAAGTTGGGATCAACAACTTACAAGATAAATTAAGCCATTGATTTATGCGAAAATTTTGATGGATTGAACCCTATAAATATAAATAAATAACTTATTCTTTAAATCAAAAGTCATTTATAAGTTTATCCAAACGTTACCAAATGACCAACAATAAATCAGTCGAAAGGACTTTGTGGAAATCTCTTTTAGCTATGCCCTCCACGTCTGGAGCAGATTTTACACACCGTGTATCCTATTTCTTTGAGCTAGTTTTATTTCTTCCTCAGTCTACCTAAAGACAAAAAGAACAATAAAAGAAGAAAAAAAGAAAAAGGAAAAAAACAAACATAGATCACCTGGTTTTCTTTTGGTAAAAAACATGGATCATTTGCTTACTTTCTACTTATCTTTCTTTTCGGTATTAATTATGTCTGCTCTATGCTCCAACTGATCAACGCAAGTTGGAAAGTATACCTCTCTCTTTCTTTTTTTTTTTTTAAATATTTTTAAGGGTAAAATAGGAAATACCTGATTAATTTGCTGGGTATTAGATTAAGATGGATATCATCTATCAGGATTTTTTGCAAGCAGTTAGGTGTAAGATGGAAAGTTCTCTAAAACCTTCATTTCAAAACTGTCACACGATCAGTTGAAGGGTGAGGTGAACCAGTTCATAATCTGGTTAGGAACCTTTCCTTATCAAAAGGCCCATCCCGGCCCACCCCGTTCCATGTCTATCTAATCCCTAATACTAAAATGGTATGGTCCATGGATCTGATCAAACTTTAGTCCCTTTTGTGCAAATTCGAACAATGACCATTCCCCAAAAATCAAATTGCCACAAAATCTATCCTCCTGATCTACAATTAGAACTTGGATATCTTGAAAACACAAGCCCAATAAAAATGTTCAGTCACCCAGAAATTAAGAGCATCCGGTCCGGTTCTTTTCGGGTTTGGCCCATGCCAGAACTGTCCAAATCTATTCCTTGGTGGGTGCACCCAGTAACCACTGCTAATTTCAATACCTCATTGAGAAGCCCACATTTTATGAGAAAACATTGTTTTTGAAATTCAAGTAATCAAATGGGTAGTTTTAATGGGAAACACATAAGAATAAACTAATCAAAACCATGCCCTTCCATACTCATAGAAAAGAGGACCGGATGTTGCAGTACCTTGCAATTTAAAACTGGTGCATGGCCTCAAGAGTGTCCAGACACGTTAGTTTCTATCCCAAATTCATTCCATTTCATTTCATTCAACCCAGTTCCTCCCATATATTTGATCATTTCACCCAACTAAAAAGAGAAACACTTGGGTATTTGAAAAAAAAAAAACACCGAAAGACCGTCTGCGATCGCCTAATCACCGTTAAATAACGATAAAACACTTTCAAAGTATGATCATCAGATGACAGATGGCCCATCGCGAGAGGTGTTTATTTTACTCACATCAATTTGATTAAATATTAGATGGTCATGATCATCCGATTAGTCATTGGACAGTCAAGATGAGAGATATCTAGGCCAGTAGGTGCTACCCATTTGAATATAATCAAGGGAGGACGTATACCTTCCCTTCCTCAACCCAAGAACTAAGTGCCATCTTATCACAATCTTCTGATAGATATATAAAACTTCACGCGTGAAGAAACATCACCAGAGAATATGTAAATGATGGCAAAGTGTGCATTTCCATAACACTCCAAATAAAAATCTTGTCTCAGAAAATATCAAGCAAATGAAAAGATATTTTTCTGTGTTTTGAACAGTAACTTCTCTCTCTCCATCTTTAATCATCTCTTTTCAAGTTATCACTTATTCCTTGAAAAAAAAAAAAAAAAAAGAAAGAAAAGAAAAGCTAAACAGGGTAAAGGAAAAAAAACCATTGAATTAAACCGACATGAACCCAATCACCACCCATGAGGGGGGTGGGTCAGTTTGGGCCACATTTAGGTCGGGTGAAAACAACAAACTGACATGAATCCTACCTTGTATGTGCTGTGATAGTGAGCCAATCCTGGTATGGGCGGCCCGGATCAAGAATTGCCTTGCCTACTCATCAGAGAATACTGAAAAGCAACTTGAAAAAGAAAGTTTTTTAAACAAAGTTTAAAAGCTCCTCCAACAAAAACTTCAGAGTTCACGCATCCCACCACACGAACCAAACGGCTTTTCCACTCTTCTAAGTATTAAAAGCTTCCGGGCTGGGATTAAACACGGAAAATTTCTGTTTCTGATGTATTAGGATGACATCAGGGGATTGAGTATCAGTACCTAAAAGTGATTTTCACTTTTTGAGGGGGTGTTTATAACTTTTCAGCACTGACGTGTCTACCCTTAATGCCATCCTAATACATCAGAAAAAGCAGATTTTTCCTATATAATCTTTTATGGAGAGAGGAGCCAGTGAAAAATTTCTATACCAAGCCCTTTTTAAAGAGAGAGGGAGCCATTGAAACAACTCTTACCAAAGCCCCTCACCACAATAAAAGTGAGAAAAAGAAAGATGCAGAAAAAAGAAAGAAAGCTTTGGAGTCTGGGAGATTAAGCACAACTCTCAAAACATTGTGCATAGTGAAGTGTGGTTTGTTTACACCCACTAACCCCCTCATCAACACAAATACGAAGAAACCAACACACATGCTCCTCGATGCGCTAAAACCCTTCTTGCCTTTCTCTCAACCTATTAACTTTCTCTCTTCTTTACACTTCTCCTCCTTCTACCTCTTCAGACGTTCCACAATCTCTCGCTCTCTAGCTCGTTGGGATTTTTGCAGAGTTCGTTGAAACCTTCCACTAAGTGGGTAAGCAAAGATGATTAAGTTGTTGGATTTCTACCATGTCATGACTGCGGTGGTTCCCCTCTACGTCGCCATGATCTTAGCTTACGGCTCTGTAAAATGGTGGAAGATCTTCACCCCCGATCAGTGCTCCGGCATCAATCGCTTCGTCGCCCTCTTCGCCGTACCGCTGCTCTCCTTCCACTTCATCGCCTCCAACGATCCGTACACCATGAACTTACGCTTCATCGCGGCTGACACCCTCCAAAAGCTTATCGTATTAGCCGTCCTCTTCGTGTGGACCCATGTCAGTAAGCGAGGCTGCCTGGAGTGGACCATTACCCTCTTCTCTCTCTCCACCCTCCCAAACACTCTCGTCATGGGGATTCCGTTGCTCAAAGGGATGTACGGCGATTTCTCCGGCAGTTTGATGGTCCAAATTGTCGTTCTTCAGTGCATCATTTGGTATACTCTCATGCTTTTCATGTTCGAGTACAGAGGCGCTCGGATGCTCATCACCGAGCAGTTCCCGGACACAGCCGGCTCTATTGTCTCGATTGCCGTCGATTCGGATGTGGTGTCTTTAGATGGGCGGGAGCCGTTGCAGACGGAGGCGGAGATTAAGGAAGATGGGAAGCTTCATATTACTGTGAGGAAGTCTAATGCGTCGAGATCAGAGATTTTCTCCAGACGGTCTCAAGGGTTGTCGTCGACGACTCCCCGGCCTTCTAATTTGACGAATGCAGAGATTTACTCTCTGCAGTCATCTAGGAATCCTACTCCAAGAGGGTCGAGCTTCAATCACACCGATTTCTATTCCATGGTCGCCGGTGGCCGGAATTCCAACTTCGGGGCAGCTGATGCTTATGGGCTTGCGGCGTCGAGAGGGCCGACGCCGAGGCCGTCTAATTACGAAGAGGATAGCAATAATACTAACAAATCTAGGTTCCATTACCATGTGTCCGGTGGGGCGCATTATCCGGCGCCGAATCCGGGCATGTTCTCTCCGCCGGGATCGAAACCTGTTTCTGCTTCTGCTGCTGCTGCTACTACTAAAAGGGCTCATGGGCAAGGACAACAGAAAACGGAAGAGGGGACGAGGGATCTTCATATGTTTGTATGGAGTTCAAGTGCTTCTCCGGTTTCAGATGCGTTTGGGGGTCAAGAATATGGAGCTGCAGATCAGACCCTCAAAGACGTGAGAATGTCTGTTTCTCCTGGAAAAGGTAGTCGTGTTTTTAATCGGTTTTCTTTAAATTTGTTTGGGTTTTTATCTTTTTTTTTGGGGTGGTTTTATTGTTTATTTTAATGGGTTTTTGTTTGGATGCTTAGTGGAGGGTCATAGGGAGAATACAGAAGAGTACTTGGACAGAGAAGAATTCAGTTTCGGAAACAGAGGGGCAGTTGATAGAGAGATGAACGATGAAGCCCGGAAAACAGGCGATAACAGCAAGGGCAGAGCTATGCCACCTACTAGTGTCATGACGAGACTTATTCTGATTATGGTGTGGAGGAAGCTCATTCGGAACCCCAACACTTACTCTAGCTTGATTGGGCTCACTTGGTCTCTTGTTTCATTCAGGTTATCTACTAAACATACCAAGAATAAAAAAAGCAATTTTTTAATGAGGTTTAACCTTTTTAGCTGATGGGTTTGTTTGGTTTGGGGGGTGTGTTGTACTGTTGTTGCAGATGGCACGTTCAGATGCCTGCCATTATAGCAAAGTCCATTGCCATACTGTCGGATGCAGGCCTTGGCATGGCCATGTTCAGTCTCGGTCAGTATTTTCTTTCAAAACACTCTCTCAGCCCAAGAAATTCTCTCTCTCAGTGTGTGTTCTTTGTCTGTAATTATATTTATTTTTTATATGAAAGAAGAAAAGAAGATAGAGAAACCCACAAGGCTGAAATGATGAGAATGATGATGAAAGGTCTTGCAGCGTGTGTGTGTGGGTTGATGGCATGGCATTTAACAACTTTTTTTTTTATAACTTTGGCAGGTTTGTTCATGGCTTTGCAACCAAGGATCATAGCATGTGGGAATTCCATAGCAACTTTTGCCATGGCTGTGAGATTCCTTACAGGCCCAGCTGTCATGGCAGCTGCTTCCATTGCTGTTGGTCTGCGGGGTGTTCTTTTGCGCGTCGCCATTGTCCAGGTCACTCCCTCCTCCCCCCTCTCAACCTTTTTGCCTTTCCTGCCTCCTACTGACAGATCGAATCCAACTTCATTATCCCAATTTTAAAAAAGAAAAAGAAAAGCTAGAGTTTAAGTCTGTGAATCCAAGCAAATTTTAACACCCACTTATTATTGAAGTTTTTAACTTATATTTTTTGTGGTTGGATGGCAAAACGTTAACGAAAAACAGGCGGCTCTCCCTCAAGGAATTGTCCCCTTTGTCTTCGCCAAGGAATACAACGTACACCCTGATATTCTCAGTACTGCGTGAGTATATCTCAACTTTCTCATCTTCTTCTTCTTCTTCTCAACTATCTCTTCTTCTTATTATTATTACTTGAAGAGATGATTAATTATAAGATGTTGATGATGCAGTGTTATTTTTGGGATGTTGATTGCGTTGCCAATAACGCTAGTGTACTACATACTATTGGGTCTGTGAGAATCTTGTGGAATCATGAACGTGAAGCCACCGTGCAAGAAGCTCATAGGGAAAGATAGATAGGAGGAATGCAGCAAAACAACAATGGGAGATGAGGAAATTGATCGGATGGGTGGGTCTAGGGATCTTGTCCGGGGGTGAATGGTGTTTCTAGTAAAAATTTGTAAAATCCATCATATTTGTAATGTCAATCAATCCTTTGGGTTCACTTCATAATCTTTCACTTCTCGTCCAGGAATATTTGATAGTACAGATTTAAACAGAGAAAGGAAGGGAAAAAAGGGGACAAAAGAAAGGGAAAGTAGATAATTCACTTGACTGATGATGATGGTGAATTACATTTTACTTCAAAAAAGTGTTCTTGTTGAATTTTTTTAGAATTATTTTTTAGCTTTAAAAGGCGAGAAAGGAGGAAGAGGGGACTTTCATTAATCATATTTTGTCTTGTATGTTAAAGTTAAACGGTAACCTTAGCTGATAAATATTTGAGGGACCTTAACTGCCTGAGATGAGACTTGAGAGCTTTAGAATGTAGGTGGTGGTGGTGGAGAGGGGAGGGGCTAAGGGCCCCTCCATTTTGGGGAGCGTTTGATTTGATGTCGACCCTTTTCGCATATTAGGGGACAGCCCTTCTTGTTTGGTCACTGTCACATTTAGAGTTTTAGACCGACTCCTCTCATATCTATGCTGCCTGCTGCCTGCTGATTCTGCTATTTCTTTGTATTTTTGCCCTTAGCTCCTTTCTAACTTTTTTATTTTTTTTAATTAATTATTTTTTTTGGCATAGAAGGGTGTGTTTGGTTATTGTTACAAGTCCATTATAATTGGCTTAATGAACATTCAATACTATGATAAACTACAGTTTAATAAATGTGGCTACTTAGTCACTACTTTATGACATCCTAAGCTAGCTCCTAGTGTCCAATTAAATCAACAGAACAATAATGGACTTGGCAATAACTCAAGCAGTGTGTCACAATTCTTCTGACTGCAAAAGAACATTATTGATATAGATGAATAATATAGTGGGATAAGGTCTCAGTCTGTAAAAAGTCCTCTTGGCGACCCAATGGTGGACACTTGGCTCAGTGGGGTGAGTTGACTCGTGAGACAATATAAAATTGAGTGCAGTAATTTAGGCACTATAATTTTGATAAAGGGTATGCTTTCTACTGAAAACACCCAAAATGCCCTCATTGTACTAACCATATGATTCACTTGTTAGGGGATATGTGCATGTCTTTTTCCGTCATTTAACCAGAGGTGACTCCTTTATCAAATTTAGGGATGCCTAACCTATTTAATGAATCTAGATAGTTAAAGCATCGTATTTAACCCTCGTAAGCTTATAAGAAGTAAGGAATTATAAATAAAAAAACATGGATATCAAGTTCTTAGAAAGGGAACTGAGCTGAATTATTGACATACATTCCAATCCAACCAGAAATCCAGTGGAATCCAAGTCAGTTCACCATGTTATAAAGCATCAGTGTCTATTTATTCTATTATGTTCAGTTTCATAGCATCTTGCTTTTCTCCATCTTGTGCCAAGCCTCTCCTTTTCACGGCAATTAAACTTTCCTTAAATCAGCTAACAATTTGAATTGTCAATCAACTTAGACATTGAGGACAATGGGGAGATAGTTTAACTATAGATGGTAAGGATCCTCTTCTCACAAGATTGTTCATTTACGGTAGAGGACTCTAAACCATTGGTAAAATTATGTCATAAAGGTACCAAAGCTTATGATGTAGAAAAATAAGAAAAGAGTGTATTTGTCACCACAAAAGTGAACAAGGTTCAAGTTTTGTAGCATGCATGAGACATTTTAATTTATTTAAGAGATGAATACTTTTTATAGTATGGTCTTTTGTGTTAAGGGTAGGAATGACAATGTTTGACACAACCCATAAACCTGACATGAAATAAGCTGGTTAGGGTTGATTGTAAATGGGTTTTGGATAAAAAATGGTCAACCTGTTTTGCCTTGATTAATAAACTGGTTAGGTTTGGGTTGAGTCATATAATTGTATACCCTTAACTTGGGATGACATTGACCTGACCCACCAACATGAATTACCACATTACCCGTGAACCCAACACAAAATAAGTATGTTAGGGTTGACAGTAAATGGGTTTTGGGTTAAAGTGGTCCCACTTTAACATGATTAATAAATGGGTCGGATTTGGGTTGAGCCATATAGTGGTATACCTTTATCTCAACACAACATGAACCCAACCCGCCATCACAAATTGCCACTCATAACCAAGGTTAATTTATGTTTTCTTTTATGAATGAGTTTTATGTAATAAAACTAAAAACCAAGGGCAATGTGAAAAATTTTGTGGGCTAATTTACAATTCATTATATTGTCATCTAGTGAGGTTCCAAAATCAACAAAGGAGACCCTACACAAGCTAGTAGATGATCATTTTGTTTCCTAGTCTATAGTATAAATTTTAGGAAAGTTGATTATTTAGAAGTCTTAGAAAATTTGGTTAACAAGTTTCTTAAGTTTTTAGAAGTTTCTAATTTTAGGAAGTCATTATTATCTTGAGTTTTGTAAATCAATTTAAAGGTATCCTTCCTCTATATTTTATAGTAAAGAGTATTTAATTAAAGTATCTAAATAGGGTGGTTTCTTAGGGTTAATGCCATCTCCATGTGGGATATAGCACACCAAAGTGCACACGTGAGTACCTGTCACCCTCCCACTCTCACTCCTCTACTTGATCAAATCATAGGAGATTCTGAGTCTATACATAAATTTTGGTATCTTCTCCATTGTGTTGCATTGGCTTATACCAGATAAAGACCCACTGCCATACATCACAGCTCCTATTGTTGATCTTTTCATATGCCATAACAAAAACTTACAGGTTGAATGGTCAATATTAAGAGAAACCATTTTTATACACCTTAGAGTTGGTGCAAGAGTTCTATATAACCAGGATTTACTGCATCATAAACTATTGCCGAAATTTCTCTATTTTCATGGGGATATCCTATCTCCTATGTGAATCAGTACTAGGAGATTCGCTCGATCAAGTGTATCGCATGAATTATATGATATCACTTGCATCCCTTATCCAGTTATCATACGAATCTAATATTTCAGTGGTAAGCTTATTGTATCATTCATCCCAACTGTTTGGCTTGTTTCGAATCACAAGGTAAATAGCATTAATAAGTTTAGTATTCAACTAGGTACAAAAGCAGCAGCGTAAGTATCATTAGCCATCACCCCCTTCTCACTGAAAGATGGCCTCTTCAAACTCATTTTTCAGATTGCCAGTAACTTGTGATAACTGTTCGTGAGAACTGCTTCATGTGCTCAGTTTGTCTTCCAGAAACAAACGTCATGGTTTAACAAAATAGTTTTGAATTGGGATATTTTCCATCACTAGTAACATGATGGTTTCAAACACAAACATGATCTTCACTGTAGTGGCGGCCAAGAGAATCCCCCCTCCCAATACATCATTCTCAAGTGTGTACCAATGAGGAAAAGTAGTGGATATCTTTGCTCAATTCCAATTCACAAGACGAAGAACGACACAAAGAGTCGACAAAATCCTCTATCATCCCTTGTTGCAATCATAATTCTTGGTTTAACTCAATTCGATATTGATACTATAGTAGTTGGGCATATAGATGTATTTGGAACCTTATCTTTGTTCCCTAAAAATTCTTCCTTTCATCAGTCCCATCACATAATTTGGCAAAATAAAACTCATATCTTTCTTTGGATTTTAATGCAGAGTAAGAATCTTGTAACTTATTCTTTATGACATCAATCAGCCAAGCCATTGTTGACAATTAAGAATTCAGCAATGCCCCCACATGAATGTCTGTTATTCATTGTTCTAACCACAGTTTCTACTCCTCTCCCTCTTGGATGCATGATTCATCATGGATACCCCTCAGCTTGCATTTTTCAGTCACAAAAGAACCTGGACTTTTCATAAAGCCACCACACTAGTCACATTGCATTACAAAAAAGAGAAAACAAAAGAACCATATTTCACTGTTTTTCTTCTCATTAGTCCCATCGCTTAACTACAGACAGAATAACTCATTAATACTCTCTTTTGCTTGTATTGCGGAGTATCTCATGACCTACTCTTTATGCCATTGGCCACACAAGCCATTGTTGTCAAATAATGATTGTATCTTGACCATGCCCTCTTAACATGTGTGCTTGTCATTCATTGTTTTAACTGCAAAGTCTCTACTCTCCTATCAATCTTGAATGCATGTATTCACCACGGATTACTCTCAGCCTTGCATTTTTCAGCCGCCATTGAACTTGAACCTCTTTTAAAATTTAGGCAAGAACCATGGGGAACAGAATATTTGCACGATTGATTTTGGAAAGATCTCCATGGGTGTCAAATTAATGGTCAGTATTGGCGATGATGTTTTTCTAGAACACAAAGTCTATGTCATGTAGTATTGTCATCAAAGACAACAGGGAAAAGTGGGGAGGGATGATTGTGATTGTGAAAATGTGGGGTGTATTAGAGAATAGAGATGGATAGTATGGTTTGTTAGAGTAAGAAAATTAGAATTAATATTAATTGTAGGATAGTTTTAGAGAAGTAACTATTACAACTATGCTAATTCTATTTTTGACGACTTCCTAGCTAGTAGTAATCTGAACTTTATACTTCTAGTTAACATCTAACTCAAATTAACCATCCTGTACATTCCTAATACATTTTATATGTTCAGAGTCATATATCAACCGTTCCATCATATTTTGCGCGAAAGCAAATTAGACTATATGAATCATGAAAAAAGAAAAGGAAGTACCGACTATGAGTTGTGTTTGGTATAGTGCAAGCATCACTCACTCTCTCCACAACGTAGGCTTTTGATACAAAAACATCACCAGGATATTCATGAATTGCTGTAAATCACAAAGGTTGATTAATTGATGAGTGTATCATTTCTACTTGGACAAAATGTCTTCTCTCTCAGTTTTGATTTATTTATTTATTTTTAATTTAAATCTTCATATGCATCTCTAGGTCCCCATCTATATTAGTTCATTTCTTTTGTTATTGTATGCCAATAATTCATTTGAGCCATTTATCTGAAATCACCATCTGAATGATGAATAAGTACAAGTTTCTGTCTGATCATATTCTTATTTAAAAAATTTACATCCAAATTAAGAAACTATAATAAATAAGCAGACAGAAAAGAAGTTAAGAAAACATTATAGATTTTAGTTTATTGTTTGTTACAAAGGCTATACATCTACAGTGTGACATATCTGATATGCTTATAAATACACCCAAAAGGATCATCTCCTGTGAACAAATAATCTTGTGGGCTTCAAGAGATGTAGACATACCCCAAAAAAGTAGAACGTCTCCTGTAGCCATAAGATTATTTGTTCACAGGAGACGATTTCAACTGTGAATACACAAATGGAGAGAGAGAGAGAGAGAGAGAGAGTCTTCAAAGCTAAATCACGCATTTCAATGCTCAAACCATTTCTTATTGTTTTTCTTTCCTTTAATTTCAAAGCAAGCCTTTCTAAATCTAGAAATTTACCCCCCAAAAAAGACATAAGCCTACCATGGCTTTACCCAAATGACACTACAAAGTCATTAAATAAAATTAGAAAGCCTCTAAACTTGAGCCTGAATCCTCTACAAGTATGTGGGTCGTATTTAATCTCCACATATGGTAAAAAGTATAAGTATCAATATACAGGGACATTTATGTCCTTATGCAGTAATTAATTGAGCGTGTTTAGGTAATCAACCAATGACATTAAACCCGTGTATTGAAATGTGTTGTCCTTTATAGTGTGTGTAGAGAACTACTCTCCATGTACGTGTATAGGATCTGGACTTGCTAAATTCTCTGTGGATATCTCTCCTTGTGTGTGTGTGTGTGTGAAGCTGCCATCTTCTTAAGATTGTAAAGTCTATGGGGGTTTATACCATAATAGATGTAAACCATTCTTTACCCCTAAGAACTAACCATTAACATGCTTGCTTATCCAAAAAGAACACCTTAAAGTGAAGAAGTAAAAAAGACCAATGAAGATGCAATAAGAGGTAAAGCTTCTCAAACAATAACTAAGTTAATGGTATTCTATCTTTTTCATGATTTTAATTTAGTTATATATATTACTAATTGAAAGTTTATGTTTTCTTTCGAGGTTATATCACATATTTACTAAGAATTTCTAAATATCTAATAAGTAGAAAGTCCAAATGCCCTACCTCTGCTAGTGGGGTATGGGATCTTATAGAGATTCCATCTCTTTAGCTATAGGCCTTATTTTTCAATTAGGTATTATTCTAATTTGACTGGTTTGGAGATCCTATTACCAAAGAAACTCCTTTAGACTTCTAAATTTTATTATAAAATCTATAGGCTTTCACAAATCACAATAATGTTCAACATATCTTATATATTGAACCCTTATAAAGATGACAATTACATGTAAGATCATATACTATAATACATTACAAATCAGTTCCTCCATCAAATAATATCTCACAGAAGCCACTGGGAATGGTTATTTATCATTGTTTAGTCCTTGACATGTGTATACTAAATTATTAGAGATCTCATAAATTAATAAGACTCCTCAAATATTTTTGATGATAGAATTTTTTAAATAATATATGTACACGATATATTAAATTAAGAAAACATTTGGTGAAAACTATTATCCCATATTTCTATTGATTTCTTGGTTCTAATGGATATGAGAAACACTCTTATATACAATCTCTCCTTATAAGAATGGTGAATTCCTTGTTGAACATTCACACTAATCACATGCCACATGTGTAAATAAGTGTATACTTGTATCCCCAATTAGGTATCATCATTTGGTAATATTAAAGTTTAACAAATAAAATTTGATAAAAGTGTAGGCTTTGAAAGTCAAACAATCATGTATTATTTATAATGAAACTCCCTAATAAGGTGTTCAATAATTGATCTTATTTAGTTTTTTTTGTTTTTTGTTTTTTTGTATACTAACATGTGAGCTTAGGATCAATTTCTCTAGTGATTGAGATATCAATACCATATAATGTAGTGTTCCTATATCTACTAATCATATAAGTAAAATGCTCACTCTCACCCTTAATTGTGAACATTTTAGGTCTATTAGAACTTTGATAATCCTTTCTGACATATGATTTCATTGTATATGTGACATCTTATTGTGAACTTTATGTCATCAGCATATGTGGCATGTTGACGTACCCCAAACATATAAACAATAATACATATGAGAAAAGGAAACATTTATTTCATTAATAAATAAACAGAAAAAAGTATGAATGGATTTGTTAGGATTTACTTTTCAATGCCCTTTTTCATGATATCGTAGAAATGTAGATCTCTTTTGTTCAAGTGCTAGAGACCTCGCAATCTTATAGATATAAGAGAGTGTGTATAAATTGTAGACCCATCTTCCCTAGGAACTTTAGTTGTAATTCTTTTTTCCATTCTTAATATATGTTGTAGAACTTCTCTTCTACTCATCTCTTTTAGGTTAGAAATCTTTACATATTGTGAGGAGAAGTTTCTCATCTAAAAGACATCTGTCATCACTTTGCATTTGGTTGAATATGAATTCTCTCTCTTCATTCTTTTATCAACTTGAAAAATTAACATAGATATTTAGACTTCTTGATGATAAAGAGGGAGAGCGTTATAGTGTATAAACAAATGTTTCACAAAATGCCCAAAAGACTCAGGTTTCAACAAGACTCTTAAATGGGGATGGAAATGTAGATCTAGATGATAATCTACAAAACAAATGTTTAACAAAATTCTCAAAAGACTCAAGTTTCCATAGGACTCAAATGGGAATGAAGACTTGGACCTAAATGATAATCTACTAACATGGTTCAGTGAACAACAAAGGGAAAAAAAGTTCTCTTAAAATTTCATAAGAGGATTTACTTAAACATTACCTTTGAAAAAGGAGAGGGATGAAATTAAATTACCGCATAGCCTAACAATACAATCATAATTCTAGAGGATGATAGAGGGCCAAGTAGTAGGTTACCTTAACTAAAGTTAAAATTGGTGTTTGACACTATATTTAAGCTTGAAAAAGTACTTGATTTTTTTCTTAGCTCTTTATTTACATGTATTGGAATCAAGTTTTTTTTAAAATGTTCATTTACATTTTGCTGAGAAATGGTTCCTAACCATTGCACAAAAGAGATGGTGGGAACTCCTTCACAAATTTTTTATGTTCATTAAACTTAAAACACAAAAATAAGAATGTCTTAGCCCATATGAGTCCTTCTCTGGATCTAACTTATGACCCATTAGAAATAAACAACTTCTCTAGTTTTCTAAAGTATCCAAACCCCTTATTAAAACAACAACAATAATAATAGTAATAATAATAATTTACCCAATTGAATAAGAATGACGTAAAAAAGAAGCTGATGGTTAATAATGTACTTTGGGTTTGGATCACTTACACCAATTTAAAAAGGTTTAAATATAAGAATGTATAAACATTAATTACTGCTTTGATGAGTTAAGATGTTATAGAGTTCTAAAGTTTCCTATCAACTAATGCATTGACGAATAGAGGATAAAGTAGAGATCATACACCTTGTGTAGCATGTTCTTCGATGTTTTACACGTCATCGTTTTGAAGCTTCATTATGGAAAGATGTCTGTGATTTTGTTTTTTCATGGAACAATATGTAACTTCATTGTCTACAAGTGCATCTGGAAACAATCTGATATATAGTTTTATATCATTGCTAAAAGATGGACCTTACCTTATTTGCACATATCCATCTGTTGAGTATTTGAATAGTTTTGAAGGGCTCTAGACAATATATATATTCAAAGGGAAGGGGAGTTAAAAAAAAAAAAAAGGAAAAAAAAGCAATTTGGAAACTAAATTTAAATTTGAACGACTTTTTTTAAGCCGCAGAATCTCCTATGATTTGATCAAGTAGAACCTACTTAGTATAGAATGTAACCTTCTTTTTTTTTCCTAAAAAAAAAAATATTGGACTTCTTCGAATCTCTCTTCTCCCCTCCCACACACACCACTAGTCAACTACCATCATCTAAGTATATATTTGTTGTGTATTATAAACTTGATGACTTGAAATAAATAAACTATAGTTTTGAAAGTGATACTTGGAAGGTATTTTACATGTTGGGAGAAAATGCTGTAGAGGTCACTTAAGTGAGTCTTTTATGCACATGTTTAAATAGAAGCAAGCATAAATTAGCTCCTCGTTCACTATTGAAGTTTAGTACTTATAGATCTAGAAATGCTTTTGGATTAGATTTGATCTTATATTTAATATAATTGGACATGCTATATCTTTCATAACCTCAAAAGAGAGCTCAAACTCCACTGTTGAGCTTGTGTTGGAAGGTGTCTTGAATTCACACGACTTTGCATGTCAGCCAAGAAACGCCATTAAGTAAAGTGGGGTTGTTTTGGGGTTTTAACCCCTGGATAATAAATATAATCCAAGAGGAGTCCGTTATACTTGGACTAGATGGGGAAGAGACAATTCACGAAGATATGCTTGATTTAGTTTTAGATTCTAAAAATTTGGAAGATGACAACAAAACCTTAGTCACAATCGGAGATGATGAAATATTAAATAAGAAGCTACCTACCAATCAAAATATAATGACATGCAATGTCACCATTTTGAAGGTAACTTCTTCAAGCTCAAGGTCTCTACTAAAGAAAAGGCAAGTCCACCATGTACGCCTAAGGTTTGAAAAATAATTACCACTAAGGGCTCCTAATACCAATCAGTAGGCTGATGATATGAAGAAGGCCTCCTTGGAAGCTGAACATAACAAGGCTATAATGAAGACTAATGGGTCAACACCCTACAACATGTTAACACACTTAAAGAATATTCCAACTCTTATGAGTGTTTATGATACATTGCACATGTCACCTGAACTCAGGAAGTCTTTGATATATGCTCTCAACAACCTTGAGGAATTTTCCATAAATGATGAAATTGCTAGAGATTCCTGGAAAGCAGTAACTCAAGAAGGCCTTTGCATGCCTACGGTCAACTTTGAGGACACTAACAGATACTCGGATGATCCCTATCATAATAGGATGTTGTTCATCATAGGCAATATAAATGATCAGGTCATACCAAGGGTCATGATCGATGGTGGATCTGTAGTCAATATATTGTCCATAAAGACATTAATACAACTTGACATAGTTGCATCTAACCTAAGACCTAGTAACCTTTTCATCCAAGGGTTCAATTAGAACGAACAACACCCCTTGGGTTCCATAAATCTTAAGACCAAGTTTCAGGAGATAGAGGACTAGACACAATTTTTTGTGATTGATATGGATACGATATAAAATTCCCTTATCAATAGACTGCGGATGCATAAATATCAAGTAGTCATCTTTCACCATTGTATGAAATATCCATGGTAGGATAGGCAAGGAACAATAATTGTTAATAGAAATCCCTTCAGGGTAGTAGATGCTTACTTCACAGATGCCAACTTCTACTGTAAAGCGAAAACATGACTAACAAATCCACCACTAGAATCATCACCTAATGCTACACGTGCTTTAGGAAGACCTTGAATTTACAATGTGGGACAAAAGGCCAAACCCCATGGTAAGAAAACTTCATTGCTGCCTAGAGTGCCTGAAAATCAATTTGGATTTATGCTTAGGAGATCAACAATTGAAGCTATTTTCTTGCTTTGGCGATTGATGGAAAAGTATAGAGAAAAGAAGAAAGATCTTCATATGGTCTTTATTAACCTAGAAAAGGCATACGATAGAGTACCAAGAGAGATCATTTGGTGGGTTTTGGATAAAAAAGGGGTCCCAAGTAGATATATTGACATAGTTAA
>JAOXJP010000006.1:6474203-6494333 GCA_025762735.1 Platanus orientalis | reverse complement strand
AATTTCTCACTACATTTAATTTAAAATCTCTCTCTCTCTCTCTCTCTCTCTCTCTCCCTCTCTCTCTTTTCACACAATTTCCTATCATTCTTCAATAAAACAAATTTGTCGGATAAAAAATTATTAAGCCATATTATTCAACAAATATCCAGAAAAGTGTTGTTTTATGGATTTCTAGTACATGCAAAACATCATTGAAAATTGCACTAAATTTCAACTTAATTTCATATTTATCACTATAATGGCTTTAACAGAATTTCCCATAAACCCATGGCCTGAATTTCCCATAAACCCAATCACTATGGCCATCAATTTTTTTTAACTCCATTTTTTAATTTCCTTCGGTATTGACATTTTCTTATAAAATACCCAAATTTCTCATAAAAAATAATTATATATATTTTTTTCTATAAGACTATTATGGAATTTATATGTTTTCTTAGGTTCAAAACATATTTTGGGTTGGGATTCATTGTATCAAATGAATGAACCATTTTTCATCCCATCCTCTATAAAATGTATGAACTATTTTTTTTACATGGTCTACAATATGAGCTTTCAAATAATTCTCTCAATTTTTTTTAGACCCTAGTCTCTACTCAGATTCAAAAGAAGAGAAAACCAAAATGTTGTTCACCAAAGTATAAAACCCATTCTTAAACCTAAGAGAAAAATCACCTTGTAAAAAATGAAAGCTACAACATATTTTCCCTCTACCTCCAATGGTGAAAAACCAACTCTCTTAGTATAGAAAAACATTTTTTTAGGGTATTAAAATTTCCTAGCAAAAAAAATATATATATTTCTCATACACAACAAGTATTTTTTTTCTAGCCCATTCATGAATTTATTGATTTTCTTAATTTTAAGGAGGCTTGGGATGGAATGGATCGGTCAAAAAAACCATTTTTTTTCATCCTGTTTTTGTTTTTGATAATAGGATTGAATTATCTCTCTCTCAACTTTTTTTTTTTCCTAGAGCCTCCATTTTTATTTTTTTTGTAAAGCCACTGGGGCTGCCACACAGGGTGAGCTAACATTACGACTGGCAAGAATGGGCCAGCATCAACCCAATCCATTGGGAATGCTGCCTAGGGGACTTGAAACCCTTACCACTCCCTTGGAGAGATTATACCATAACCATTCTAGTAAGAGATGGGTTTTTTTTTTCTTCATAAATGTGTATGGATTACAAACAACAACAATTTCATTTTTTTTATTTTTTTACTTCTCAAATAATTTAGCTAAGATTATAATCACAAAAATCTAAACAACCCATCATGATATAAAAATGATGTTTAATAGAATTATGAAAATACAAAATCAACCAAATAATTAAAATACATACCTGGATGATATTGTTGAAATCCAATGGAAACACATACCAGTGAATTTAAGATTAAAAGATTTGTGTGTGTCGAATTTGTTGATGCAGTGTTTTTCACCATGAGTAGTACGATCTCAATACAACTAAACATCTTGAATTGTTAGGAAATATTTAGGGGATCGCATGGATCGTATCTGGTCAAAGGCATTGTCTAGTGGTCGCTTTCTTCAATACGTTAATCATCTCCTCTCGGTGCAATGGGGTTCTAACGATCAATTCTCTAGGTTACAATTGAGTTGCAATTTCTTGTACCTTGTTTGCACTTATAGTGTATAAAATAACACCACTCCACAAAATAATGCTTAGAGAAAGAGTAAAATATAATACACTTTAGAACTTTGTTAACACAAGAAAATCCAAATACATGTCACTCGTATGCAAAATTTTCGTTTACCCACAATGCTTCATAAACATAATCCATTTTATATATATAAATAAAATAATGTCATTAGAGACATTAAAACTCATAACGGCCAACGTTCACAATGATCAATATCACTATTAATTTAATTTATTTCAAACATTTGTAACATATAAGGATTAAAATATTACTTTAATGCTTTCATTTTTAAAACCGTTTTTTATTCATTGTGTGTGTACGAAAACGTCTGAAACAATTATCTCTCCATAAAATATTATTTAATATAATATAACTGATGCATGTAATGATTACTCAAATTAATATATTATTTTGAAATTTTATTTAAAAATACTAACATTAACTCATGTACACCCCTCTTCCTTGCTTTCTCAATCCCAGAAAGAAACATTAACTTATAATTGGTTATAACAACATTTTGGATGGAGTTCTTCCAAAACTGATTTCCTATACTGAACGTACATGGAGAGAACTTCAAAACAGAAGTTTAAATCATAACTATTAGAACAAAATATGATCCAACAGTTGTAAACATGACATATATCTAAAAATCTTCATCTTGGCATGCTTACAGCCATCTTGAAGATCATCAACTACCATCCTTATACTATAGTTATAAAATATACAGTTTCGCACCTCCTTATCTGTGTGTATTATAGTTTAGCCTAACCATTAATTTTGTTATGTGAAGACTACCCACCAGTTGTCAAAAGGTTGTTTGTGTACGTACTGTTAGTAGCTCTTTCTTGCTTCAATTCAGTTATGTAAAAGTTTAGGTCCTTAATCAAACATTATCAACAAAAATTAATGAAAAGAAAGCCCAAAAAAAAAAAAAAATTACACGAAAGAAAGGAAAACACATGATGTTTATGTGGTTAATCGTTATGGTCTATGTCCATGGATCAATTTCAGTCCGTTCCTCACTAAACATGAAAGCAACAAGATATCCAATATAAACTGCTCAATAATCTCTCACCCAAAACCCAAGCCTTTAACCTATATATGTACACCCCTCTCCCTTGCTCTCTCAATCTTATAAAGAAACATTAACTTTTAATTGGTTATAACGACTCTTTACAGAGTTCTCCCCAACCAATTTCCTCTTCTACATGTACTTGGAGAGAGAACTTCAAAATAGAAGTTCAAACCGTATCCGTTAGAACAATGATCCAACAATTGTATACATGACATGTATCTAACAATCACCACCTTGACATGTTTACAATTACGTTGCATAGATTATCATCTTTATACTGCATTTATAAAATATAACTTTTGCACATGCTTAACATGAGGTGCCCCCCACTCCACTCGGGGTCAATAATTGATGGAAGAAAATGTTCTGTGATGAAAATGCCTCTGTAGTGTCTACGGTGAAATACAAACTGGCATGTGTTGTTTTTGGGGATAAAAATGTCAAAAAAAATGTTCAGCTGAAAAAGCAGGTGCTCAGAAAGAGACTGCAAATTCAAAAAACACATCTGTCAATCAATGGAATGCCTATAGTGGTCTGTGTTAATAACAACTGGCTTCGTTAGCATGTATGCTGCATTGTCATCAATATGAGTCTTCCTTAAATTTTATCTTTTTTTTTTTTCGTTGGATCCTTGAAGTGTATCTTACCTTCTGATAATAATTCTTGTATCTTATGATACCCGATGTCTATGTGGTTAGCCTTGGCAGGATACACTTTAATTTTTTTATGAATAAAATAGTAATTTGGCTATCACAATGAAGTACTGTTCACTCTTGCTTCAATCCCAATTCTGCTAGTAGCTTGGTCACCCCTAAAGCCAGTACCTTTTTAGCAGCTATCATAAAGCCTACCTCAGTCATGGACAAGGCAACTGTCGATTGCAATGTATTTTTCAAACAAAATGGCCTGACTACAAGAGTTAAATATTGTGTTCTAGACCTCCTCCTGTGTAAGTCACCTGCACAATCTGAACCATAACTTGATTTGTCCTATTCTGTTATCAAATAGAATGCCAATGTCTACCGTTGCTCAAAGTATTTGAGTATCTAATTAAATATATTCTAGTGCTCTCTACTTGGACTACTAATTTACCTACTAACCATGATGGCTATACGAGAGAAATATGATGAACAGTGTAACATATACTGTACATAACTCTCCCGACAACACTAGCATATGGCAGCGAATCATCGACTATACTAGGCTATATGTCCCAGAATAACTTAAAGTGATGTTCAAATGAACTATTTACTTTCTTAGCATATACCATATTGAATCATTTTAATACATTCTCCATGTATAAATTTTGAGTTACCAATAATTTATCTGTTTTCCTGTCTCTAAAATCTTAATACCAAGGATCTACTTTGCAACATATAGATCCTTCATTTCGAACTTTTTACTAAACATAAACGCTTAAAAATAATTAATATCATACACGTTCTTGGCAGCAAAAAGCATATCATTAGCATGTGACTTCGAAAAAAAAGTAGGAACCATCATCAAGTAATTTAAAATAACAACACTAGTCATACTCACTAGTTATATAGTCAATCTGCACCATAAAGAAATCGTAGTCTTTACAAGATTGCGTAGGAGATTGTTTAAGGCCATCAACTGATGTCATAAGATTACACATAGAATCTTCTTTACCTCTCGTCTTGAAGCCTCTGGGTACTCAATATATATTTCTATTCAAACTCATTTTGAAGGAACCACGTTTTCACATCAAGCTGCCGTATGTACTCTAGATCAAACAATGTGACAATAGGTAACAGGACCCATATGGACATGTGTTCTACCACCAGGCAGAAGAACCTCATTGAAGTCAGATCTTTTTCACTTGAGCATAACCTTTAGCAACCAATTAGGCCTTGAATCATTCACCCTCCTCCAATATTGCTTCCTTCTTCCTTTCCAGCCACTTAAAGCTAATCTCCTTCTTTCCCTTGGGTTTTTCTATTAGCTTTCAAGTGTTATTTTTGTGAGTGTTTCCATCATATCCAACATAACAGTCACCCATTTGTCATTTTCGATAGAGCTAATAGCACTCTAAAGACTAGCTAGACTGATCTCTACTACCAACAACCAATGCAAAAGAGACAATGTCCTCAAATCATACCTTATTAGCACCTTGTGAGTTCCCTTCTCTCTTCCTTTAAGAAGATTATACTGTTACCCCTACTATTGAGGAGTGGTACAAGGTGTTTCCTTAATTGAGAGAACTTCCGATTTCTTTCCACCATGTTTTCCTTAGCAACATAATCCTCATTAAACAATGCATCTCTACTGATGATGACTTCGTTTGCTACTAGATCCTGATGCTTATAAAAATTTACAAACAATAAGACTCCTAATAGCAGCCAACAAAAAACAAGGAAAGATAATTATAATGTCAAACAAACAAGGAACTCGCTCATAATTAAAGACTCCTTTTGCAAATAGAAAAACTCACATAATGCAATATACATTCCTAATGAGAATAAAATATGTTTCTTTTAGGGGTGGCAATGTTTGACACGACCTGTGAACCTGACATTAACCCAACATGAAATACCCGGGTTAGGATTGACTGTAAACGTGTTTTGGATCAAAACGGATCAACCCGCTTTGACACAGTTAATAAATGGGTAGGGTTAGGGTTGAGCCATATAGTTGTATACCCTTAACTATACATGACACAAATATGACCTGCCAACATGAATTACCACATAACCTGCAAACATGACACTAACCCAACACGAAATAAGTCAGTTAGGGTTGACTGTAAATGTGTTTCGGGCCAAGTGGGTTGACCCATTTTGACATGATTAATAAATGGATCGGGTTAGGGTTGAGCCATACAGTCATATACCCTTATCTCGACACGACACGAACCTGACCTGCCAACACGAATTGCCACACCCCTAGTTTCTTATTAATAAACTTCTTAAACCATGTAAAACGTCCAGTTTTCTCTCCCCTTCCTCTTAAGATTTCTTCACCCTTGATTTGTGGCATCACTTCTAATTCCAACCCGTACATTGACTTCTTTCCATGCTTGAATATTTATAACAATGGGAAATGATGTTCTGTCCGTGATTTGGTGTCCAGGACACCAGTGGGCGTCATATGGAATAAAATGGGTGGGTTATGCATTTTTTTAATTGGAATATACATTTATTACATTTGATGTCCCCTGATGTCCTGGACACCATCCTAGACACCAAATCCTGGACAAAACATCTTTCTCTAATGAGGTTACTTCTACTCACAGTTGTACAGTACTTAAGGCTAGAGAGAGTGTTTGGTTTAAATTAAGAAGCTGTTCAGCTTACCCAAAGCCATATACAACTGAAATGAATTGTCATTATTTAATATTGGGGGCAGATGTTCTGTCCAGGATGGTGTCCAGGACACCATGGGACTTTCTGCCCATTTTATTCCGTTTGAAGCCCCATGGTGTCCTGGACACCATCTTGGACGAAAAATCCTGGACAGAACATCTTTTCCGTTTAATATTGGTTTGTAACTTTGTAATTCAAGAGAATCATGTTGTTTGATACCTCCGGAAAATGATCTTCTATGACCAAAATTGGAGTGACCAACGTGTGATGGGTACCGCAGACAAACAAGTGATGTGCTTTCGAATTTTGGTACCTCATTTTTGACACATACCTTCTGAATTGAAAAACCTTGTTGACACTTTTAACCATTTACATAGTTCAACGGGTTAGCCCGTGTTGCAGTTACACGTTGGTCATACCTATGTTAATGCGTAAGATAAAAGACAAGAAAAACAAAAGAAAGGGTAGTTACCTAAACTTTAGCCTCTATTTCTCAGTATTCTTTAATTTGCTCTAAATGGCATCTTATACTCGTGCAGATACGACGAAGGAATTTGTAGCAAAACTGGAACTCAAGCCTGGCCAGAAAGTCCTTGATGTAGGTTGTGGCATTGGGGGAGGTGATTTCTACATGGCCGAGAACTACGATGTTGAGGTTCTTGGAATTGATCTTTCAATAAATATGGTTTCTTTTGCTCTTGAACGTGCAATTGGTCGCAAATGCTTAGTAGAATTTGAGGTAGCTGATTGCACGAAGAAAACATATCCTGATAACACGTTTGATGTGATCTACAGCCGTGATACCATTCTCCACATACAAGTAAACTCTCTCAATCTCTCTCTCTGCTGAAAAGTCTATGTACTGGTGAATTATAAATTTACACGTGTTATGTTGAGGTTAGAAACCTTCAGTGGAAAAGTAGGTATCCAAAATGAGACACCCAATTCAAAAACACATCATGTGTCAATCAATGGCACGTCTACATCAACTATGTAGGCGTGCCATTGACTGACACATGGTGTGATTAGTAGATTATTTAAAATAGTTTTTATTGAGAGGCTCAAATATATCGTTCTATCACATCAACTATGTCAGGCAGTTGCATGTTTAGGAAAAGGCCATTAGAAACACTAAAATCATGTTATAACACATACAAAGAAAACGAAATATAATAAAAGTAACGTACAATTAAAATACAACAAATATATATATATATATGAGGCTTCAAAATTTTGATATTATTACCATTATATTCGGTTATGTAGTGTGCACTTATATTGAATTTTTTAAAACATGGTGCTTTGAATTTTATAGACCGTGTTGTAATACGGGACAAGATTTGGATGATGTTGTTAATGATTGGGTTAATATGTTTGATCAAGTTAGTATACGGGGAAATGTATTCTGTAATGTTGTTGCGGTTTTTGGGTCTGCAAAGTGAAGGGGTCTTGCTGCCATGTGAAGACATAACGTGCATGCTTTTAAAATTAGGATCCTCTTTGGTCGATCCCAATACCGGATCGGTTCAGATCAGAAAATCCAAGTACGGATCAAACAAACCAGATGTGAAAAATTATATAAAAGTCTTAAGGATATATCGATCTCGAACAAATCACAGATTGGATCAGTCACGGCTGATCCCTTAAACCATATTAACATGACAGATCCAGACCATGGACCTTATAGGGAATACTTAGGACTAGACAGTTCCCTTGTCCATGTCATTCCTGCCGTCTAGTGTATATTTCATTGATGACTTTTTATTCCACGATGGTTTCTGGTTTGAAAGTTGTTACATGGAATGTTGTGACAAAACAGCAGAACAAAATATGGATCAGATTCAAGTATGTGATGGACATGATGTTGGTGGGTGTGGACACTAATGCAGAGATATCCAAGGAAAAACCAAGAATACTGGAGTCAGAGAGTTTGGAAAAAGGCTAGGAAAAATGTTGTTGACGGTTTTGACCTGTCCAAGGGGTTTTGGACTGATTCAGATTTCACTTTTACTGATCTAGACTAAGTCTGATGTTCGCAGAATGAGTATAAAACACATATGGACCGATCCAAAGTTTTTTAGACCACTCCAATGGCATGAATTTAGTTTAGAAAATTGGTTTTTGGCAAGAGTCCTATCAAACTCAGTCTCTGTGATTTATATAATGTTTCTAAACTTATCTTGGGTTAAGAGATTGAAATAAGTGGTCATAACTGAGAGAAAGGATTTTCTCATTGAAGGGGTTATGTCAATATGAGAGAACGGTTTCTTCTCCGGGTTGTGAGAGAAAAGGTTGAGAACAAGTTTTTTCTTAGGGATTTGGACTATGATAGAGTGTTTATGTGTAAGAGAGAGAAAAACTTGTAGCTTGTAATCTTCTATTATAATGAAATTGTTTTTGTGTGTGGTTTCATAGTTTTTCCCTAATTTTGGGGTTTTCCACATAAATCTTTGGGTTTTATTTTCTTGTTTGTTTGTTCTTGATTTTGTGTTTATTATTGCATCCTAACAAATTCTCATTAAAGGGGAGTTTCTTTCCTAAGAAGTGATATCCAAACCATGTTCCTCATTGTGATGATAGAGGCTAATCTATGTTCAAGGTTTGGTGGTTCTAGGTTTCTAGTTGGTGGTTGTTGGTCCATTAGAAGCTAAGGTTCGCAATTTTGAAGAACTTTGATTTGAGTGGGAGCAATTGCAACAGCGGTAGAAGATTCCACAAGGTCAACTATTGAAAATTCAATAGCTCAAATTTTGCATACTGGAAGATATAGATAAAAGATTTTCTCTCTTAGAAAAATCTTTATCAGCTACTTGAAGGAAAAATAGAGAAGCTACAATGACGTTAGATTCAGACTAGGAGGTGCTTCACAGAAAATCCCTAGGTATGATTCATCTCTCTCTATCATTATCGGTTGCTTTTAATAATTTCAAGAAGAAAACTACAAAAGATCTCATCGATGTCTTGTTTCGGATGCATAAAAAACCATCGACATCAAATAAATTGTTTCTGATGAAGAGGTTGTTTAACATGAAGATGAGTGATGGTGAAAGTCTGGCTGATCATCAGAATGATTTCAACATGGTTACTTGCCAGTTATCTTTGGTAGACATCAACTTCGATGATGGAATTAGGGTCTTGTTGTTTTTCTCCTCTTTGCCAGAGAGTTGGGATTGTTTAGTCATAGCCTTGAGCAATTCCTTGGGTTTGGGCACAATTAAGTTTGATGATATAGTGAGTGTTATACTTAGTGAGAAGGTTTAGAGAAAATTATTGGGTTATTCATTAGCGAGTGGGCATGCTTTAAATGTAAGAGGAATGTCTTCTACAAGGATATCTGGGAGTAACACGTCTAAGTCCAAAGGAAAATGTGAAGGGCAATGCTTTTATTACAAAGAGTATGACCACATAAAGAGGGATTGTTCAGAATGAGTTAACATGAATAAGGATGTTAGTCCCGGTGTTACGGCGGTGGCTCACAAAAGGAAGAGGAATAGGAGGAATATCTTGGAGAAGCTCTCATGGTCTCCAAAGGCATGCACACTATTTCTCAAGATGTGTGGATATTTGATTCGACTTATCTTGTTCATATTTACTCTAGAGAGAATATTTTAATACGTTTTGGGAAGAGAATACAATATTTGTATCTCTTAGTGACAAGTCCACTTATGACATCACGGGTGTTGTGATGGTGATCAAGATCAAGATGCTCAATAAAGTGGTATGTACTTTAAGTGATGTGGTATATGTCCCAAAGATGCAGAAGAATCTGATATCACTAGGCCAATTAGATTCTAAAGGATGCAGCTGGAACCATGAAAATCACACGAGCCTGTTTGGCCCTGATGGAGGGAGAAAAGTGTGGAGATTGATTGTATCGTCTGAGTGGGAGTATATTAGTTAATGGTATTCCTTTGACCTCGATGGATTGCTAGAAACAAGGTGTACGAAATAACCAGTGTATGGTCTGTTTCATAGTTGGAGTGGAGGCAAGTGTTATGGGTTTCTAGGTAGTAGACGATGGTGAGGAGGTTCCTATGGTTAGGGATGACAGGTTGAGGTCCTTATCTAGAGTTGACTAGCTAAGTTGACTCAAGGTAGTTACATATATGGTTTGGCCGTGATCGAGTTGGATAGTGCTAAGATTAAATTGACTTTATGGTATGTGTAGCGGTGATTCTTTAAGGCCACGAAGGATGATTACAGTGTTTGCTGGAGGTACATTTTATGTTTATATGATGTAGTGTTCACTAAGAAGAGCAAGTGCAAGTTTATCTCCAAGCAAGGTTCTGGGTTGAAAACCATGGTGGAGTATGGTTCACATGTTACAAGGTTGGTGTCTTATTAAATATGCAAGTGAAGATAAGTTCAATAGGAAATCTTTGAGGTGGTAGAGAATAAAGCCAAGGTGGAGATTGTTAAGGGTATCCTTATGTCCATTTGGGTAGATTCGGAAGGGATCAAGGTTTGATAAGCACTACTATCATTTATGCCTATCACTATAACCAAGAAAGACATGGGGTAGTGATTTTGGATCAAACTTGTTTATTGTGTAGTTCTAAAGATATAGGTAGCGGCTATAATTGAACACCCAAGAGTATGAATAATCAGGATATTTATTAGGTAAACGAAATGAAGGTTTTATATCGACAATTGGTGAAGGAACTTGTTGTAAGGAATCTAATATTCCTTTGGCACTCCTAAATTAAATAGTATCATCATTCCACACTCATGGGTATGTCTATACTTCCTTTAGGTCACTCCCTTTTGTTTTGGAGTGCCAAGGAAAGATTTTTTTTGGATAGGTAATTATAGGTGAAGACAGGTTTTGAACCCAGGTCTGTGGTATACCCACAGACTTTACCAACTTAGCAAGCTAGCATCTTACCAAGGCAAGATTATTGGTGAACAATTCCATTTCCAATAAACGTGTTATGAATTCCTTGGAACTAAATTTTTGACTGCCATTTGATTTTAAAAATCTAATTCACTTATCAAATTCTTGCTCAATGATTTTTTTTTTTTTAAAATTTAGTAGTATATATGCAAAGAAATTTGATTTTTGACATAGGGATCATAACCAGGTAAATCTACTAATATCAACAAAGCATAAATAATATTTGAACCGTTTGCACAGACATAATATGCGATGGACCCCATAAATCATAATGAATTTTCTCAAATAAAATGGTTATTGAATAATTTGACTTAGGAAATGGAAGTTTAGAATATTTTTCTAACTAGAAACTTTCACAAATAAAATTGTGCTTATTCCATGAGGAAACCTCAATTAATCCTTTATTACCTCACAACCATAAGTTGTAGATGACTGAGGCATTGGTGCCCCACATTCTTATCATCAATTGTAAATCTTGTCGAAAAGTAAGCCTTCAGTTGTTTCCCCTAGGGTGTATTAATTACCCTTTCTTGACCCCTTTGTGATAATCCATAACATTGTCCTCTTCTTTACCATAAATCCAGTAGTATAAAATTCAAAATTATATGGATGATCATTAGTACACATAATATTGATAAATAATAAATTCCTTTCATATTACAGACCAATAAAACATTTCTTAGTCACAATGATTAAGAGCCCATATTCAAGGAGGAATCATAAATATGAGAGATAGGTTTTTTGTTACCATTTCCCACCATTATAGAATCATTGCCAAAATATGGATTTGGTTCCCCTATCATGTAAGATATAGCCCTAGTATCCATAAACTAGTAAACTAGTCAGTATCTTGATTACTTGCAATAGTCATTGCTGCCAGAGCTTCTGGGATGTATAATTAAACATGTTCGAACACCTAAGAGCCGTATGACCCTTCTTGTTGCATATCTGGGAGATTTTGATATTGTACCCTCCATCTTTTTTGGATTGGATGTTGGGGTATGTTTGGTTAGTTGAATGGGAAATCCTCCATGAAAGTTTTCATCCCTATTGTTAGTTTGTGACTGATGGAAACCATGTCCTTGTGATGATAAAGTGTTTTGTCCTTGCCTACCAAATTTCTAATTCTTATTTTAAAAAATTTAAAACTGACCCTAAAATTGGCCATGACATTCCTTATTATTGTTAAAATTTTGTTTCCACATTTTCTACCAAAATATCTGGGAGATTTTGATATTGTACCCTCCATGGTATGTTGTATGGAGTCACTGTTAATAATATTACAAGTTTCACAACTTTGTAATAGAGGAATGAGGCCCTTGTATGAAGGAGTCGGGATTTCAACATGAAGGTCTTAAATGACTCATATCTAGGTTTGAGGTGATTTAAAAATCAAGACTAAGGTCATTTAAAAATCAAATGGCTTTATTCTTATTAAGAAGGGGACAGCCAATGGCAGCTAAATCATCACAAACAAACTTAAAATTTGTTAAATAATTACTTAAAGAAAATATATTTCTACATAGTTGTTGGGGTAACTAAAATTCGCGTTTAGTGGATACTTAAGAAAAAGTGTTGGTTAATGTGTTCTATACCTCTACTGAAGTTTCAAGACCCAATACAAGGCTGAAAACTTCTTCAATTAGAGTACCTTTGATCCACCTTTATAGGAGCCCAACAATGTCCATTGATAAACACAAAAGGATCTTGGGTTTCCAAATGTGACAATTGTTGTGTCATTAGTGACACGAAATTTTCGATTTTCAAAGTGATAGGATCGTTTTATCTTTTTCTTCACAGAAGAAACCGGATGCAATAAAATCAACAAACAAAACACAAACAGAAATCATGCACAACACAAGATTAATGTGGAAAACCCTAGTTTGGGGAAAAACCAAAGAGTAACAAAAAAAACTTTCACTATCGGGAAGAAAAGTTGTCTAAAGACAATTTACAAGAAACTCTCTTTCTCTCAATGCACATATAACCCTAGAATGAAACATATAAATACTCCAAGACCCTAATAAATATGCGGATACAGTTCGGATCCATTTTGGTTCATAAAAACATAAAAACGAGTGAACCCAAAAAACCTGAATACACTTTCGCCCGAAATTTTTCATATTCGGGTTGTATCTGAGTCGGATTTCGGGTTGAAAACCTGATGCTAACCCAAATCAAACTTCACACATTAAAATCTCCCACTTGAAGTTTGATATCCTATTGCATCTATTGTGTTTATGAACACCATTCTTTCCTTAATGTGATTCCTATCTCTTATGGCTCAACTGCTCTGTCTTCACGGTTGAAGACCAACTAAAGCTTTGTAAGGCTCTAGTTTCATCGTCATGACTGCCTTAGTGAACATATCTGCAACATTTTCATCCCTATAGATCTTTTCCAATCTCAACATCTTTTCTTCTAGAAAAGAATGTATGAAGTGATGCCTCCTGTCAATGTGTTTGGTCATTGCATGGAATGTTGAATTCTTCGTAAGATGAATAACACTTTAACTGTCACTGTGTAACTTATTGCTCTCCTGTTTCTTTCCCAACTCTTTCATCAAGTTCAACAACCAAACCATTTCCATGCTTGCCTTCGTGGTAGCAATATATTCCACTTTAGTACTTGAAAGTGTCACTATCTTCTGCAACTATGACACCCAACTTATAACTATAGAACCTAAGATGAAGACATACCCCATAGTACTTTTTTGTTTGTTAGAATCTCCTGACAAATCCGAATCCACATAACCTTGTAGGTTAAGTCCAGACCCTCCAAAATTAATGTGTTTTCAGAAGTTCTTCTTAGGTACTAAAGAATCCACTTCAAAGCCTCGCAATGCATCTTTCCTAGCTTGCTTAGAAACCTACTGATTACTTCCACTGCATAGGTAATGTCTGGCCTCATGTTAATCATAGCATTAATCAAGCTGCCTATAGCTGATGCATATAGTACCTTGGACATATAATCTATCTACTCCTAGGATTTCGGAGAATGCTCCTTGGAGAGTTTGAAATGTCTTGCCAGTGGGGTACTAACTAACTTGGAATTTTTCGTGTTGAATCTTTTTAAGACTTTTTCAATGTACTCCTCTTGAGATAACCTTAACACATGGTTCTTCCTATCTCTTCTAATTCTCATACCAAAAATCTGCCTAGTTGCACCAAAATTCTTCATCTTGAACTCCCTTGACAACATATCCTTAAGATTATTTATCTCATGGATGCTTGATCTTGCTACAAACATATCATCAATATATAAAACCAATATAATGCGACTATTTTCACACCTATTGATATATCAACAATGGTCCGCATGGCATCACTTGAAGTCATTTACTGTCATGAAGCTATCAAACTTCAAATACCACTACCGTGGTGCTTGCTTCAACCTGTATAAGCTCATTTTTAACTTACACACCATTTTCTCATTCCCTTCAGTAGTGTAACCTTCTAGCTGCTCTATGTAGATTTTCTCCTCTAAATCACCATGGAAGAATGCTATCTTCACGTCAAGTAGCTTAAGATGTAAATCTTCTGCTGCAAATATGCTCAACATTTCTCTGATAGTTGTCATCTTCACAACTAGAGAAAATAATTCGGAAGAGTCTATTTCTCTTCTTTATTGACATCCTTTAAACACCAACCTGGCCTTATATCTTTTTGGTCACATCATTATCATCCTTAACCCTGAAATTCTATTTGTTGTTCAGTGTATTTTTGCCATCTGGTAGTAGAACTAAGTCTCATGTCTGATTAAATATTAGAGACTTCATCTCCTCATCCATTGCATGCTCACTTAGTCTGAGAATCCACCTCCAATGCTTCTTCATAGCATTCCACGTCACCACCATCTATCAACAACAAATAATATAGAGAATAAGAGAATTGTTAAATTGGTTTAGGTGTCCTGGATGACCTTCTTACTTCTAGAGTAGGTGTTTGAGGCTGTATCTATTGATCCCCATGTCCTTTTATATTTGGTGCTTCATTCTCATTCACACATTGCACATCATTATCAGAAATTTCCTTAAGCTCCATAAACACTTTCTGTTTGCTTGAAACAATAGTCTTGTCCTTATACAAGACTTTCTCATTGAATACAAAGTTTTTACTCCTTATAAATTTTTTATTTTCATCATCCTACCACCGGTAGCCAAATTCTTCTGATTCGTATCCAATGAAAACCACCTTTTGGATTTTAGATTTAGCTTGTCCTATTGATCTACATCAACATGTACATAAGCTATACAAATAAAGACTCTTAGGTGTTCAAGATTTGCCTACTTTCCTATGCATGTTTCTTCTAGGAGTTCACCATCCAAAGGTACTAAAGGTCCCCGATTCAATAAATATGTTGTTGTACTAACAGCATCTGCCTAAAATTGTTTAGGAAAACCTGCATGTAATCCCATGCTCTTGGCCTTTTCCATAGTAGTTTGGTTTATTCGCTCTACCACGTCATTTTGCTATAGTGTATTGGAGACTATTTTCTCTCTCCTGATCTCGTTCTTTGCATAGTATTTTTCAAATTCCTTACTACAGTACTCACCTCCATTGTCTGACAAGAGGCATTTAAGCTTATAACATGTTTCATTTTCAAAGCAGCTCTCCACTTCTTGAAGGTCTCAAACACATCAAACTTATGTTTAATGAAATAAAACCCATAATTTTCTAGTTGAATCATCAATAAAGGTAACAAAATAATGTGAGCCACCAATGGAACATACCTAAGCTAGCCCCCATAAGTCAGTGTGAACAAGTTTTCACCGCTCATGCTTAATTTTCCTTGCACCCTTAGTGAAGCTGACTTTCTTTTGTGTTCTATAAACACAGTCCTTGTAAAATTCTAGGTCTAATGCCTTTAAACCTAGAAGCTTCCCTCTTGGGTGGATAATTTTCGTTCCCTTTTCGCTCAAGTGTCTCATCCTGTAATGTCAAATATCTGAATCTACACCCTTAACTGCAGCTGAAATAGAGGTAGTTGTATTTCCTGTAAGGCAGAGTGTCATTTCTTTCTTTCCGCAAGCTACAATCATGGCACCCTTTGTGATTTTTCATAAATCTCATGTGAAAACAATGCTGTAACTTGAACTTGTGAGTTGGTTTATTGAAATCAATTTCTTTTTAGACGGGATATATAATGCACATCATTCAACATTCATGTACCCCCATTTGACAGACTAATCAGAACATCTCCTTTGCCAACTATATTATAGGCTTCATCATCTTATAGAAACACCTTGCCAAGGTCACCCTACATATAGTTCTTGTGATGTTTTTTGTTAGATGTGCAATGGAAGGACGCTCCTAAGTCAATCATTCATGACTCTGACTTGCTATCCAAGGTTAGAACTGATGTATCTTCAACAACCTCTTTGAAAATATTTATAGAAGCCTCCTTGTCCTTGTTATTGGTACTGTCTGTTCTTCTTTAGAGCCTTACAATCCTTTTTCAGGTGCCCTTTCTTCCCATAATTCCAACATTCCACCTTAGGTTTTCCAAATCTTGATTTGACTCTTGACATGGATTTACCCAGATCCTAGTTCCTGTAATTTGTTCATCCTCTTGCTTCCACATTTAAAGCACTACTTGAAGTTTCTCCTGAGGATGTTTATTTCTTGTGGACTCTTCACTGAGAATCACACTCACCACATCATCATACTTCATAGGGCTAGAACTCAAGGAATTACTAATAGCCATTACCAAACCATCCAAATTATCTGGTAAAGATGAGAGAATCAACAAGGCTCTAACCTCACTATCAAAATTGATTCCAACATAGGTTAATTGGTTGGTAACTATATTGAACTCATTCAAGTGTTCTACCATAGTTTCGCCTTCCACCATTTTCATATTAAATAATCTCTTCATCAGAAACACTTTGTTGGAAACTGATAGTTTTTCATATATTCTACAAAGGGCTAACATCAAGTCTTATGTGGTTTTCTCATTAGAAATATTAAAATCTATCAAGAAAGATAATGAAAGACGAATCATACCTAGGGCTTTGTGACCAAGTACTTTTTAGTTTGCATCTGACATTGTCGCCAACTTTTTGCTCTTTCCTCCAAGGGGTTGATAGAGATTCTTCTAGTTGAGGTAATCCTTTATCTACATCTTCTAGAAAGTGAAGTTCATAGCATTGAAATTTTAACACTAAACCATGCGGGTTCTTCCATCACTACTGTTGCTATTATAGCTCCCACTCGAACCAAAGCTTGCTCTGATACCAGTTGTTAGGATTGTTTTACCTTCTTCTTCATAGAAGAAATGGGATGCAATAAAATCAACAAGGAAAATGTAAACAGAAATCACGCACAACACAAGATTTACGTAGAAAACCTAAGTTTGGGGAAAAACCACAAAGTTACAGAGAAAACTTTCACTATTTGGAAGAAAAGTCATTCAAAGATGATTTATAAGAAACTCTCTTTCTCTCAATGCACATACAATCCTAGAATGAAACATATAAATACACCAAAACCCTAATACATATGCAGGTATAGTTTGGATCCGTTGCTCACCTTTGCCCAAAATTTTTCGCATTCAGGTTTTTCTTCGAGTTGTATCTGGGTCAGATTTCGGGTGGAAATCCTAATGCTAACCCAAATCAAACTTCACACATTACACAAAGTTAATGGATGTAATAATTGGATGTAGGAGATGATGACGGTGAAGCCATTGAAGTTGATTGATAATTGGATGTAGGAGATGAGTGTAGTCTCTCTCTCTCTCTTTCTCTCTTATGTAGCTCTGATACAAAGTTAAAATAGATTTTAATTTTAATTTTCTTCCTCAATACATGAGAGAAGAGTACGGGATATATTTATATATATTTGAAATGAATGAATTTTACAGTATACAATGCGACTATTCCAAAACAATGAGAGTATACTCTAATAAGATATTAAAAGTTAATAGGAAAATATTGAGAGCATAACCAATCTCCATGTTGGTTCATGGGCTTTATCTTGTTTACTATTTGGTGTTGGTGTTGAGAATCCTTATGACTTTCAATGAGTTCATGATTCTTTTGGACTTATACTGTTGAATTGAATCTGTTTGAAACATCAGTGAATCTCTTCTCCAACCGGATCTATGTCTTGAAGTTGTCTAGTCTTATAACTTGCTGTTGAGATTTGGGATGGTTAGAAATTAAAGTAGGAGAGAACACAAATTTTGCAATTTATAGCTTTTCTGATCTTCTTAAAGTTATAATATAAACCAGTTCATCCGAGTATAGAAGGTGTCGTTATCACGTTTCTTGAAGATAGTCAAGGCCTCCTAATAACTTGCAAGGGATAGTGGCCAAGCTAACTATGGGATACAATCTAGCTTAGGTAGAACCTTTGTCTCTCTATGGATTTGCACTTTTCGATAGAGATAAATGAAACCTTTCTATTGTTTTTAAAGCCCAAAAGTCCAGGGATTAATTTTTTAGAAAATTCGGTAGCATAATGGCACTGTCAAATGGTTTTCTCAAATCAAATCACCCACAGATCAATGAGAGTTCCCATAACGAGAAAACTGGATCTTATGAGATTATCACTCTTGTTAAACCAATCAATCTCCTTCAAAGAGGAAAGTGATTATAACAAGAGTCTTGAATCAAGACCTCAAGGTATTAATCTCAAAGGAAGACAACCGAGATCAAGATCTGTATTCATAATGAGAAGAGAGAAAGACAAAGATTAAGAATATAAAGATTGCAAATAGATTCGCATTCCTTCTTCTTATTTTTTAGAGAGTATTCCCTAGCTTTCCAATAGACTCTTTCTTCTTCCTCTTTCTCTTTTTAGAGAAAATCCTAAATAGTCACCAATGTTGCATGTTCCATCTCTTAAATCTCTTTTTGACACAAAAACCCTATTTCTTTTTTATTTATATAGGTAGTTATAGAGATAGATTAGGTTTATGGAGACAACCCTAATTAGTGTTTTACCCTTGACCATGTGAGATCTAGAGAGAGCAGATCCTACGACTACCAAATAATGGGAGAGAGAGGAGTGGAGTGCGGCAACCCTAGCCACTCCACACGTCTCTCTAAAAGAAGGAAGTGGGAGGACTTGGTCGCTACACTCCCTAAAATCAAGGGATTTGATTACCTTGATATTTTAGAATATATCAACAATCCCCCACTTATTATAAAATATATTTTGAAAACAGGTATTAAGGGCTTTTAAGAAAGGTCACTGCACATAAGTAAATGTGGTGTCAACCTTGAACCTTTATATAGTGTAAATAAGAGGTTGTTGTCTTTTAAGACCCAGTGGACAAAGCCTTGAATTGTTCTTTATTGATAAACAACTTTGTCATGTGCACAGTCCTCATAGAAAGATTTTACTTATACAAATTATAAGTTTAAGGTCATTGCTATATCCTGATTTATTGAGCACTCTAGAGATAGCCTAAATCTCATAGAAAGTGACTCACTTTCACACTCAATTAGGTGAGTTTATATCACGAGCATATAAATGCCCCAACCCAAAATGGGTATATAAAAAACATTAAGAGAACTCAATTTCTCAACCTCCATCATCTATGAGAAAACATTTGTAGGCTAAAAGCACATTGTTCTATAGGAACCACCTTCTATAAGAACACTATACACCTCCATAAGTAATCCTTTTGTAGGCTTGCCATAGAAAGGGACAAATTTCATTCATATAAAAAATCATGCTTACAACTAATTTATTTGATTTGTTATCCCATTGAACCTGATTAACGCACAGTGCTGCCAAGTTGGTTTCCCATTGAACCGAGGACAATTAGGTTGAGTGCTACATTCTGAATAATGCACTTCAAAGAGCACACTACTCAGAGCAGAATAACCCCAAGTGCAGGGTGTAGCAAAGTAGTAAAAACCTGGTAAGACCGGGGTCGATCCACAGGGACTGAAGAATGAACAACCATAAGAGAAAAAGATGGAATAGAAAATTAACAAGAATAAAGAAAAGATAGAGTTTGATTGTGACCTCAAGCTAAAAGAAATTAAATTACTTAATTCTAAAGAAATGAAAAAAATGAACTAAAGAGTTATGAATTAAATCAGGAGATGAACACTAAGGGTTCGGGGCTACGCCTAGAAATTCATAAATAAAGTTTGATTCAGTTATCTCAGTTGGGGGAGAATGATGTGTTCTTCCCAACCGGAGTATTTGG
>JAOXJP010000006.1:6438778-6451879 GCA_025762735.1 Platanus orientalis | reverse complement strand
TGCGATGTCACCCACACCCAAACAGCATAATGACGAGACGGTTCAACCCAAGAAACATACCACAGCATAAAAACCATGTGTGGGTCCCACCTTGCCTCATGCCCACATCAGTACCATTCAATGAACTAGAAGTCTGGCTTACTTCGGACATTCCAAGATTTATTGACAAAAGCGCAGATCACATACGCTGAAACAGAGCTCCACAGGTCACAAACATTACCACTTCACAAGGCTACACAGCCTACAGACTTTTCTCAACACCCGGCACTTGCGATGTCACCCACACCCAAACAGCATAATGACGAGACGGTTCAACCCAAGAAACATACCACAGCATAAAAACCATTCAACAATCAAAACCCAACCTTGTCACACATCCAATCCTTGATTTAATAGCAAAATCAACTCAGAAAATTTGAACTAGAGGGGGGTTAACCCTAGGCCACGAAAATCTTCATAGCTCTCTCAAACGACATTGGAATAGCGTGGAGTTTTTTTCATTGGTCTTCTACAATATATAGGGAGTGAATTGGTAGGAGGAATCACTTAGAATAACCGTCAATCTAACACACCACGTGAAATTCATAAATCTGGAATTTTGTGATTTTTTCAAAGAAAAATCTTCAAAAACCCGTTAAACTTCTCCAACAGTCCACGAATGATCTTTAAAAGTAGTTAATTTAGAGATATATCAGAAACATACTGCATCACGTACCAACCTTGGGGGTTGTACAGCTGCTGACGTCTGCCCTAGGGTTGCTGACATCAGCAGCAGGGAAGATCCATGGTCTCCACATTTGTAGCTTGATACCAAGTAGAAACCTATAGCTTAAAAATAGAAGAAAGTGTAGAAGAGAAAGAGAAGAAGAATGTGACGAAGAAGAGAAAGTAGAGTAGAGAATATGTATGGATTGCATAAATTGTGTGTAGAGAGTATCCCTCTCTCACACTCTAATATATTTATATGTAGAGCCAGAAGTATCCAGTACAGCTACAATGTATAAAGCCATATACATAACATAAGACAAACTACCAAGAATTCCCTGCTTATACATTATACCCATCTACTTCTATATATCTTTCATATTAAACTGCTTGCCAAGATGTTGCTTCGTTTAATGAATAGTGGCAGAATCATTGCCTATATATATATATAGAGAGAGAGAGAGAGAGACTTTCAAAAAGAGCACCTTTAAAAAAAATAGAGCGGAGAAGGGTCTTACTGGATGTTCAACTGATTAATCTTACAACATAGAAGTTCCACATAATCACTCCAAAGAAGACTGATGCCATGGTTACAAAGTTATCAAGCTTTCTTTTTTCTTTAATCTTAGATTTTGTTGAAGGCAACCAGAATCCCACAAACCACATTTTTACTTTTCCCAGTGTAGAAGTGAGAAGGAAAACCAAAAGAATAACCTAAGTGGGCCATTAAAATTTGAGAGAGCACCTATTTATAAGAGTTGATACTCAAATATACCTACACCGCATTTTTGCCTTTTGGGTTGTCATTTATATGATAGAATCTTGCAATCCCAATCATTCATACAATTTACTTATAGATCTGAGATTTGAATACGGATCATACTATTCAATCCCAAAAGACTCCATAGAGTGATACATTTGTTTTGTGTATGATTGGATTCAGATCATAAATCATATGATTTTAAAACACTGCTCCAAAGATTCTAGTGCAACACTCCTTCGATTTACCTTCTTCTTTTTTTCATTTTCATTACTTTCACTGTAAATGAACATCGACTACATTATCCTTTGTATAGTTTTTTTATGTCAAAGATTACACTGCTGTTTTTATCTATATGCATGTATTTAGAGAGACAGAGAAAAAGAATCCAGTTCCTTACCTTTATAGATAAAAGGACGCTAGCACGCTACAACTAGCAGAGCTGCTAGCTGAAAAAACTACAGCACGCTATTGCAGAAAAGCTGTTGCTTGCTGTCTACTTTGCGAGCCTTCACAGCCCCATTTTGTAACTTCCCTTCTTTCGTCCGTCCATGAGGCTGTTAAAAGAGCAAAAGAGGCGGCTGTCTAGGGGGAGTCATGTAAGTTGTATGCCACAAGGTCTCTATGGACAACGGGACAAGTGAATCATCACTTTTGTGCGCAGGCAGCCCTTTACCATCCATCCTTTTTTTTATGGATAACTTCAAGACTTTATTAGAAAGAAGAAAGGAAGAGAACAGATACCTGAGTCAGAAAACAGGGGGAAAGAGGGAAAGTAATAGATAGAAAAGAAAAGGAAAAAGAAGGGGACACACCCCCAGAAAATCACCACACAGTGGTTACAACAAAATCACTCCCAGAATACATGATTTCCCTACCATCCATCCCATTGCATTCCATCATCTCGTATTGTACAGTTCTGTATCAGACTAGATACGTCTATTGAGAGAAAGGGATAAAACTCACATTCTATATTCTTCATTTTTAAATTGAAGATCACCGTTCATTTCTAGATTTCCATCGCTACAGATTGATTGTCCCTACCTGACTAGAAGGTAGTGGTCTAGGGAATGCAATTGCTAGAGCACAGGAGAATGAAGAGAAATGATTTCAGCAAGAGCCGCCAGACGGTATACTGATGATGTCTGAAATCAACATCACAGATGGCCGCACGACAAATACCCTCAAGTAATCACCTGTACAGAAAAGGAGGAACAGAGACGCCAGTGTGGCGCCAGCCTACACCTCTCCAATGATAAAGTCAGCTCAGGGAAACTTAGTAACAGAATGATAATTTCAGTTTTCTCCTCTAGTTTTTTGTGTGTACCTCTCGGGGGTTGAATGACCTCCTTTTATAAGGTTGAAAGGACCTGGGATCCGGGATCCTTTAGCAGATTACCATGCCTGATCGTGGGCTGGGATTTCGGAGACCACGTGATCTCTGGCGTGAATCTTGGGGCAGATCTTTGGGTCGTTACTGCATGCTCTTGGTATCGCTTGGTCGGATTATTTCAGTTGAATGGCTATTTCTTCTTGCTCGTGCATCCTCTCGTGACGCGGGTTGTCCTTTTGCTGCTTTCCCAACCCAGCCAACGATGTACGTCATTCGGTCTAGAATTATGATCTTTCTTTTACTGGCTGATTCACATAGTATTTTGTGGCATCAAAAATATTGAAAAGTCTTTCCTTTTCTTTTTCTGTGTGTTGGGGGGGGGGGCGGAGGCTGAGAAACTCATTTTGTTTTTGCAAGAAATGAAGAGCAATTAATGTGATGCAGGAGCATATGAAGTGAAGAGAAGAAATTAGAGGACCATGGATAGTCCTCTAGGTTGTGTCTAGTAGTTTAGGTTTTAATTTTCTGTTTTAGGGATCTTTTGTTAGAAAATTAAAGTTTTAAGAGTGTTTTGTAATAAAGCTTATAAAGCCAAGGGATTATTTGAAATTTAGGATTAGTTTAGGGTGTTTTTTTAGATTTTGTAAGTAGTTTAAATGGGCTGGTCGTACAGCCTAGTTTAGGCTAATTTAGGACTTTTGAAAAGTCAAAGTGGGGCCCATCTTTAGTTGGACAACAGCCACTAAAGAATCCCATTTTTTTTGCTGGTTTTTTTTTTGTGGGGCCCATGGTTGAGCTGGTCGAATCTCTAGAATTTCCAGATTTTTGGAAATCTTAGAGAATCCTTGTGGGACCTAGTTGATTTGGTTGACAAGCAACCAAGAGTACTTATAAGTTAGGAGTCTTTTTGGGTAAGATTCTCATGCTTTTGGTTTATATAGTTTATTTAAATTGTGAATCCTAGAATATAGTGGTATTCTAGATTTAGGGTTCTTTTTTTTTAAATCAATTGTAAAGCCTATAAAGGCTAACATATCATGTACGAGTTCTTCAGTGAATATGGAATAAAAATTTGAATTTGAAAATGGGTTTTGGGTGTGATATCCTGCTGTTCCTTGGGGTGTTGTATTCTCTCTCCTTCTTCTCTCTCTTCATTCTTCACATGAGTAAGTGGTCTCTTCTTTCTTCTTCTTCATCCTCCATTAATGGTCTCTGGTTTTCTGAAGTCAAGACACCCTTTTCCATTTATTTCATCCAAGAACTTATCCCAATCTAAGAATCCAGCCCTGCGACCATCCTACCATTTATTCCTTGATGTTTTCTTTTCAAGAAAGCATCAAAAACCTGTAAACAAACCCTGTGACAGATCCTAATCCTTCCCCTTCGTGTTTTCTGGTTAAGAAAGCATAAAACCTTAGTCCCATAACCTGCCAGTACTCCCAAAGAACATGTCAAATTCTGTTTTAAGATCTTAAACCCCAAACCTATTCCTTTCATCCCTCATGACACCCCATTAAAGACCCCCACAACAGCTTCTGTTAAAGCCATCTTATTCCATTCTAGGATCTGTATTTCTGCCCTGTTAAAGGTTCTATTTCTGCCCCTAAATTCACTCTTCCATCCTACTTAGATAGCCACTAGAACAGTATCCTATATGGTCCCTCTTGACTCTTCTATCCACTGTTTTGCTCTTAAATCAGTCCCAGATTTAGCATCTCTAAACCCTTCTATAAATATCTATTTCAGTCCCAAATCAATCTTTATTTTTTAGTTCTTATTTCAGCCTACACATGTAGCCCATTTCCCTAAACTGATCCTACATCAGTTTAGGGAGTGGCCTTCCACCCAACCTTTGATGAGAGTTACCCAAGTTGCTTCTCTGCTATAGAATTGTCATCTTTCTTTTACCTCAGATGTATCCTTAGTTGTTTTGAGGTGGTATCAGGACTAAAAATCAACTTGGCAAAGAGTGAATTATTCCAAGTGGGGGAGGATTGTGACATTGATAGCCTGGCCTGGATTTTAGAATGTAAAATTGGATGTCTTCCAACTTCCTACCTCGGTCTACCATTGGGGGCTAATTATAAATCAAAGGTGATTTGGGAGTCGGTAATTGATAAGATATCACCGAGAATTGATTCATGGAAAGCTCATCTCCTATCAAAGGGTGGGAGACTTACCCTAATTAAGGCTTCTCTAGCTGCCATGCTAAACTACTTTCTATCCTTATTCACAGTCCCAATATCTGTGGCTAATAGAATGGAGATCATGTTTAGAAACTTTCAATGGCATGATAAATTAGATCATCACAAATATCATTTGGTGGATTGGGAGACATGTTGTATGCCTTTAATTAATGGTGACTTGGGGATTAGGAAGATTCGTCATCATAACAAGGCATTATTGTCTAAATGGCTTTGCAGACTTGGAATGGAGAGAGAAAGTATATGGCATAAGGTTGTGGTGGCCTAGTTTGGTGAAAAAACAATTTGGGATCCTAATAAGGTGAAGGGGAGACATGGGTGTGGGATTTGGAAATCCATTTGTGCGGGTAAGAAAGATTTTTGGAAGTGTATAAGATTCAATCTTGGGGGGTGAGAATATTAGTTTCTGGAATGATATATGGATGGGGGTGGCGACCCTTAGAGTGACATGTCCTAATATTTATCAACTAGCTCTAGATCCCCAAGCTACGGTGGCGGCATGCTATGATGTCATTTGAAAGATTTGGTGTCCAAGATTGAGAAGAGATCCAAATGATTGGAAAGTGGGTGAGTTGATCAATCTGTTGGAGATTTTAGGTAACATGGCACCGAATGGCAATAGGAATGATGGCTGAATTTGGAAGTTAAATCAAAGGGGTTGTTTTACTCCCAAATCATTCTATCATACACTACTAAACTGTACAAATATTGGATTCCCCCATAATTGGATCCCAAATATTCAATTCAGGGTATCCATCTTCTTGTAGACTTGTTTCCTGGATAAAATTCTTACCTTTGATCATCTTCAAAGTAGAGGGTGAAATTTGGCCAATAGATGTATACTGTGCAAGGTTGAAGAGGAATCGGTAAATCATTGACTCATTCACTGTCCTGTGGCTAGTAGGGTGTGATATTTTTTCCTTTCTCACTTACAAATCTCATGGATTTTTCTTTGACAATTTAATGACTGTATTTAGGGTTGGTGGTTGAGTGAGCTTGGGAATTTGTCCCAAAATATTTGGTGTGCTTTACTAGGAGCTATTTGTTGGGGATTGTGAAAGGAAAGAAACAGTCGGATCTTTGAGGATAAGATTCAAAGCGAAGGGGACTTGATTATTTTCATAGACAATACTCTATTGGAATGGGCTTCATTATGGGATTCCTTTGATAAAAAGGAGTGGTATGACATATGGTGTGAGTTGTTGTAATTTTTTGGATTTAGGAAACACTAGGATAGTTCTCTTATTGGTCGGCATCACCCCCACCGTGATCCGCTATACTATATTTCGCTCATATTTTGCTGTTCTCCTTTTCAATAAATGGTATCCTTTACCTTTCAATATATATATATATATATTGAAATGTCTTTCCTTCTCTCTCTCTCTCTGTGGGGGGGGGGGGGGAGGGAGGAGGATGAGAAACTCATTATTTTTTTTTAAGAAATGAAGAGCAATTGATGTTTAATGAATTGAGGGATCCATCAGTGTTAATTAAATTGTTGATTATAATTGGCTGGAGCCCCTTTTGAGGAGGGAGAGGTGAAGAAGGTGGTTTGGATTTTGGAGGGAGACAAGGCACCAGTGACAGATGGGTTCCCAATTTATTTTTATCGATCTTGTTGTGAGGTCATAAAAGGGGATTTGATGGTGGTGATAAGACTTCCATGAGAGGGAGTTTTGGATAAGGGGGGAGCAATATAACATTTATTTCACTGATTTCGAAAATGGAGGGGGAAGAATGCATCTGATTTTAGACCAGTAAGTTTTCTTGGGAGTACCTATACAATAATTTCCAAATGCTTGGCCTTAAGATTGAAGGAGGTGCTTCCTTCAGCTATTTCAAAGGTGCAAGGGATATGAAGGGGAGGTACATTCTGGATGGGGTCCTTTATGCTAATGTGCTAATGAATGTATTGATGCGCAATTGAGAGAGGGGAGACCAGGAGTCATTTGCATATTCAATTTGGAAAAGCATAAGACCATGTCAATTGGAGTTTTCTGAACCATGCTCTTGGCTGGTGTGTTTTTGGGGTTCAATGGGTGAAATGGTTGTAGAAATGTTTGTTCAGCCTCATTTTCAGTGCTAGTGAATGGGCTCCAACGAGGTCTTTGGTTGCACTTGAGGACTGAGATAGGTGGACTCATTATCTTCCTTTCTCTTCCTTTAGTGGATGAAGTTTTGGGCAAACTGCTTGATAAGTGTCAGGGAATGGATTTATTGAGGGACTCCAAATTGAGCAAGAAAATTATTTTATTTTATTTATTTGATGAAATAATGTTAAAGTATCTCAACTCTAGTTTGCCAATGATACCCTAATTCTATGCAATAATTCCCAAAGATAGATTTGATTTCTTTGGCTTGTGTTGAGATGATTCGAGGTGGTATAGGGGCTGAGATTAAACTTAGCAAAAAGTTTGTCGATTGTGGTAAGAGAGATGGCTAATTTGGATCTATTGGCAGCATGTATGGGGTTTACAATGGGCCATTTACCTACCACATTTTTAGAGTTGCCTTTAGAAACTACATATAAGAAAAAAGAGGTAAGGATTCTTGTGCTGGAAAGAATTAGGAGACGATTGGCAGGGTGGAAATCTATGTACCTATCAAGGGGAGGCAAGGTAACCTTGTTAAAAGCAGCATTGGCTAGCTTTCCAGTTTACCTTATATCCTTGTTTGTGGTGCCGGGCTGGATGAGACAGATCATTGAGAAACTCCAAAGAGACTTTTTATGGATTTTTTTTTTTTTAGGGGGGGGAAGAGGGGAGTATATACCCTTAAGCTTAAGGGATCAAGAAGTTGGCCAATCTTGAATTGAGGGACCGGGAGATCAATTCATATTCAAATTTTGTTTGGATCAGATAGAGATTTCTCATGCAACAAATCTGCTTCTGCCTTTGAAGGAAATATGGTATGACCCAGTGCTGTTGAAGGTACAATTCTTTCTCTAAACTACAGTGTTGGGTATAATATCAACAATGGACAACCTGATGAGGAAAGGATTTCAGCTCGCAAGTGTGTGCCTCCTCTGCTACAAAAATGGGGAATCAATCTCACACTTGCTTCTTCATTGTCCTTATACATTGGGGGGGGGGGGTGATATGCGATGATTATGGATTTTGGGTTATAATTCGTCTCTTCCCTGGACCTGATTATTCTTCTATACAGATGGAGGACAGCAGTGCTGAATGTAAAGGGTTAGATGATTTGGAGGCTAGTACTGATCATGCTTTGTTGGTCTCAATGGCTTGAGCACAAAAACCACGTATTCAAGGACTCTGTAGAGTGGAGTCTTCATATAAGGTGTATAGGAAAGAGAAGGAGAGACTAACTTTTTGGGCTAGGAGGTGCAAAGGGTGCAAATTGATGGGGAATGGGAGCCTTGCAAGGGATTAGGACAATGTTACTGGGTGGTAATCTGTTGGGGGTTTTGGTCTTGCTGATGTACATATTTTTTGAGAAAGGATTTTCTGTCCAGGATGTACCATTTGCTCCCTCACAGGGGGGTGTGGGCCCCTTGCACTTTTTGCGTGGGGCCCACACACCCCTGTGAGGGGACGAACAGGACATCCTTTTGTATATTTTTTCCCCTCTTATGTACAGTGGGGATAGAGGGGATTCCTTAGCCCCCATTTTTTAAATACATTTTTCTCATAAAAAAATGACACGAGAATACTTATCCAATTTCTTTTCCTTTTTCCCCCCATTACTATTCATACTTTTAGGAAACTTGTTTATATGTTAACGGTTACTAACAATGATTCTGTTTTTACTCAGAGCATGCTTGACACAGAATTCTTCACAGAGTATGGTGAGGCAAGTCAATACCAAATTCAAGAGGTTGTTGGCAAAGGAAGTTATGGCATTGTTGGGGCTGCAGTTGACACCCACACTGGAGAGAGGGTAGCAATTAAGAAGATCAATGATGTTTTTGGGCATGTTTCTGATGCTACACGCATTCTAAGGGAAATCAAGCTCCTTCGGCTGCTTCGACATCCTGATATTGTAGAAATAAAGCATATAATGCTCCCTCCATCTCGAAGAGAATTTAAAGATATCTATGTTGTTTTTGAGTTGATGGAATCTGATCTTCACCAAGTAATCAAGGCAAACGACGATCTTACTCCTGAACATTATCAGTTTTTCTTATACCAGCTTCTTCGAGCTCTAAAATATATACATACAGGTAATGCTTCTTCAAGGCTTGTGGCATTAATCTAATTTGATTATAAGATCAGGGAGCTGGTTGTCCTTTTGAACATTCCTCTTTCCCAGATCCCGAGGTCCCAAAATGATCTAGCTGATAAAATTGCTAAGTGGGGAGTGGGCTTGCGTAGTGTGGTTAGATCTAATGTAATGCTGGATATCCCGGATTGATGCCTGTGGGCTCGTTGTTGTATCTTTTTTCTTATTCCCTTCTAATAAATTCGTTAATTATCCAATATATAGGTTGATGTTTTGGTATCTTCTTTGGATTTTTATCCTCTCAATGATTATTGATGAACTTTCTTGATTTCTTGCAGCAAATGTGTTCCATCGAGATTTAAAGCCTAAAAACATTCTTGCTAATGCAGACTGCAAATTGAAGATTTGTGATTTTGGGCTTGCCCGTGTATCGTTCAATGATGCCCCATCAGCTATTTTTTGGACTGTATGTGATTGCCATAGAATAACTTTGCGACTGCTACTGTGTTTCTTAACAGCTTCTGGGATGGATTTTTATGAGATCATTTTTTATGCTTCAATTACATGTTATGTAGTTGTTACAGTTTCATGTTATATATTTTACCAATATATGCTGATTATTTTTATTTTCTTTTTGAAGGATTATGTCGCGACTCGATGGTATCGTGCTCCTGAATTATGTGGCTCATTTTTCTCTAAAGTAAGCTGTTTGATATTTCTATTATTTCTGCAGGTTACTTATAGCATTGTTTTGATGACAGCAGTTTTGATATTTCTTTAGCTTGATTTTTGATTAATTATATTGTTCTTATATTGCACATTAAAATTCAGAATCCAAATATCCATAAAGAAAAGAAAAAAAAAACATGCGGCACCTTAAGTGGGAATAGATCTTCCATGTCTGCGACTTTTTATTAAATTTAAAATGTTTATACAGGGATAACTATATAGAGGTAAAAAATAATAATAAGAAACAAAGTTGGATAAAGTCAGGGCTGGAAAGATTGTTTGCAGAATGAACTCCATGTTCATCAGCCGTGTGCCTCCCCCTATTATATATAACCCACTCGGCCCCCTTAGAAATCTTTTCGGGGCTATAATGATATCAGATAGAATCTGAGAAACAATCATAACAAGATTTTCACCCATTCTTGTTGTAGATTTAGTGTCAATTCATTAGGTCTACAATTTTATGATGCATTTACACTTGATGGGTTAAATTTTGGATTTATTAGTTTAAGAATGGGAATATTTGGGGAAAACCTTTTCCTCTTTTATAGTAGTAAATCCTAAACTTTTTTTTTTCTTTTCATTTTTGGTGTGTTATAGCCATAGTAGCAAATAAGAACCATGGACTAATTCCATATGGGTCTGATCCTGTGTAAACTTGGTCTGTTTAGTTATTTGAGTATATTTACCTATAGCTTGGATGCCTATCGCATTGTAATTATGTTTAACTTACTTGACTTGTTCAATCCATATGATATGACTGTAGTTGTCTTGAAAGTTATGAATTTGTAATTGTGTATTTTTTTAAATGTCTTGTATCATTTCCTGAGAGCATAATTCTGACGTTCTCACAAAGTCTGCCAAAGTTTATGAATTTTATGTCATTTTGATATGTTTCAATAAATTACCATATGTTTTCAGGTTTTGATCTGTGAGAATATTGTCATAATTCTCACAAAATCTCCCCAAATGTCTGAGACTCTGAATTTTATGCCAACTGTTTTGTTTCCAATAAACTGCTTTATATTTCCATCTCCCAAGGGACTGAAATATACACTGAAAACAACATTCAAAACCTTGGTTTTCAGGTTATAGTTAACTCTAATCATTGACGAAGGAGTTAATGGCATTCTTGGAGAGCATGCTTAGATATGAATTGCAGAATCAACCATACTAGACTACCTGTTCTTTCTATTTTTTAGTGTATTACTTTGGGATGGAAGACCCTGCTACCTCTACACCTGGTATAGACTGATAACTTTTGCTGTTAATTTTTGCATGACATGAATCACCTGTACTTGTATCCTTTTTGCTTTTTTGTTAAGAGATCACCTGAGAATCATCTGTTTCTTTCATGCAATAAGGAGTTCACTTCATGATTCTTTTGTTTATAGGATATGAATTAGACTTCTATTTACAAAAAATTGTAGATGATAATTCAGACAGGATGTCTGGTCATATGGTTCCTAAGACTCTGTATTTTGCAGTACACCCCTGCAATTGATATTTGGAGCATAGGATGCATATTTGCAGAAATGCTTACAGGGAAACCATTGTTTCCTGGGAAGAATGTGGTGCATCAACTGGATCTCATGATCGATTTGCTTGGCACTCCTTCTGCTGAATCCATTGCAAGGGTCAGTTTTCTGTTTTTATTTATTGCTTTTGCTGCTGGTAAATGTGGGCTAAGAAACATATAAAAATGTTCAAGCAGTTGCTCCTTGATCTGTAGTTAACTGGCTTAGTACTTTACATTGTTCGTCTTCATTGGTCCTCTGGAGTTCTTTTTTTTTACTTGGAACTTTGTGTTTTTTCCTGTATATCAGAATTTTTAACTTTCATACTTAGTTCTTCTGATCTAATGTTCTTCATCATAGTTAATCTTTCATGACATCTGCAGATTCGGAATGAAAAGGCTAGAAGATATTTAAGTAGCATGCAGAAAAAACCACCAGTTCCATTATCACAAAAGTTCCCTAATGTAGATCCATTGGCTCTTCGTTTACTTGAGCGTCTACTGGCATTTGATCCTAAAGATCGTCCATCTGCTGAAGAGATAAGATTTAGTAACTCAGATAGTTCAATTTGCAAATTGAGTTTCTATACTTTTGCTGAATATCTCTATAATGTAATTAAATTCCGATTGCTCTGTTTCTTGATATTGGTGTTGCTTGTGTTTGCAGACATTAGCTGATCCATACTTTCACAGTTTGGCAAATGTGGATCGTGAACCATCAACACAACCCATTTCAAAACTTGAGTTTGAGTTTGAAAGAAGGAAATTGACAAAGGATGATGTAAGAGAGTTAATCTATAGAGAGGTATGACTGCACTGTTTGATTTTTCCAGCCCTAGCGGTATTGTGGATTCTCTTTACTTAAACTGTTACTTATAATGAATCTTTTTTAAAAGTAAGCAGATTTTAGAGTATCATCCCCAGATGCTGCAGGAATACCTACGTGGTGCAGACCAAACTAGCTTCATGTACCCAAGGTTAGCCATTCGTCTTCGCTCTGTCATGAACTGAGTTTGTTGCCATTCTCAGTTCAGAAATGCTGTTATAGAATGTTTCTTTATGCTAAATCTAGGTACACCTTTTGTAGTAACTGAAATATTTGGGGCTTTGGGGTGGGTAGAACGATAATATCATTCAAAATAAACAATGGCATCATCAACATGGATATTTACTGAACTGATTATTTCATGACATTTGTGGCCATACGTAACATTGAAAGTCAACTTGTGATCCTTTATGACTGTTTTACTTTGTGATATAAGCATCAATGTCATGGTTACTTTAGGTGGAGTTTTTCTTTTTGCAACTCACAAGGTCACTTTTGGTATCGTTCACTCCAACTTTAATGGCAGTCCGCTCTACAGTGGTTTATCTATCCCATCAAAACTCTTTTCTCCGAAGATACTAAGGTCTTATGACATATTTCACTGTTGGATAACCTGCTTTTGATTGGAAGATAAACATACTAAATTGAAAAACAGGTAAGAGTGCTTCCATGACAACTAATCGAAGTGATAAACATAGTTCAAAATCTCACGCAATACAGCCCGTATCGCGCGAGACGTACCGGTATCGCAGGTGTGCGACACGATACCCCCATGTACAGCGAAATATCGTGATCTGGACAGGTTATCGCGAGCCGTATCGCGTATCGCGCATGCGTCTCGCGATA
>JAOXJP010000006.1:6421514-6434752 GCA_025762735.1 Platanus orientalis | reverse complement strand
CTATACTACTCTTACTTAGCATATGGTTGATATTGTTCTTGAGTAGTTACATTGAAACACACACTCACTTAATTGAGCTAAGTGTAAAAATAATTAATAACATCCACAAGACAATTTAAAAATGAGGTAAAATAAATTGAGAAATCCTATTCAGCCCCCCCTCCTCTAGGATTACTTTAGGGACAATTCACTTGTGATATAATTTGATCGTGCAATTATATTCATTTTTTCTTCTTATTTTATGGATGGATGGATAATTATTGGGATAACTGTTTACATGTTTTGAAGTGATGAATGGAATATAGAAGTGTTATATATGTTGTTTATTAGGTGGCATCCTCTTTGATATGGGGTATTTGTCGCCTATGGATTATATTTAAACCGTTATGCTGCTGAAATTTCAACAAGACACTATAATTTTTAAAACATGGGTAGAGTGCTAAGTATAGGTTAATGGTTATTCGAGAGCAATTCATTGTTGTTATTTGTAGTAGGTACTATTGTAGGGCTTAATGTGGATGGAAAGAATTATTTGTTATTTTTATTTATTTTTTATTTTTACATTTTTCCCCGTAAAATTTTGTTTGAAACAAATGCTCAAAAAAATTTCAAGATTATTTTATGATATTTTTTATGAGCTCAAACAAACGCTTGAAAATGCGATGAAAGAAAAAGTTGGTTTTACCTCTATTTTGTTTTACTCTTTATCAAAGTTTTACGAACAAACGAATAGAGTTTTCAAAGTAAGAATATAGGGTCTTCCATCTCCAAGTTGTGAGAGAAAGTGAGAAAAGTGTTCTTCATTGTAAGAAAAAGTTAGAAGGAGAAACACGTTCTTGAGTTTGCTTCGGGTTTGGGTTTAAACTGAGAAATAATGTCATATTCTATTGCAACTTGTATTTCTTTGATTTATAGTGAAGAACATGGACACATGGTTGTTTTTTTCTTTTATTATTGAGCTATTTTTTATTGCATTAATCATGCATTCTTTTGTTCCCATATCCCATGGAATATCAAGGTGGTTTCAATCGTTCCAACTAATTAGTGGTCCGACCTCTAGGAGTATAAAGTGCTACTGTTCAATTCTATATTGAAGGTGTCTTGATGGGGCTTAACCGGATTGGAAGAATAGTCATCGGTGAAGGTGATAAATGAAGAAAACATTGCCTGGCCGTGTCGTGTTCAAAGTAAGCTTTCCGTAGGTTGTCCTTGAATTGAATAGAAGCAAGCAGCATAGTAATCAGTTGTTGCTTTTGCTTGGTTTGGTCCCATTTCTGTAATGAATTGAACTGAAGTGTACATGCTAAATCCCCCAAATATTAATAATTGTACCAAATCTTAGTACCTGAATTGCCTTCAATTACATTCCTGTATACACCCATTACGGCCTAACCATGCAAACCTAATTCACTAAATGAGTCATTCAAACCCCTCTACAAGAGTTTTATTTGTAGACTGCCTGACCCACTCTTGTTAAGAGAGAGGAGGTCAGGGACGGGACCCATGGGTTAAATGCCAATTTAGGGATTATGATTTAGAGTTTGGCTGGTTCCAGTAGTAGCCAATCAACTGGAGAGAGAGGTATCATACCAATAGCATTTTGTGTGTAACACGATGCTTGACAAAGGACGTGTTGATAAATAGATATTGTTATAGTAAATGCAGAATAGGTAATTACTAAAATACCCTTGTTATAGGTCGTGTCATGCTGGATTACTGCTGGCGTAATATCCTCTACCAATTTGGCTTCTCTGAGGATTTGGTGGACCACTTGAGATCAGCCTAAGGTGAGACCAACATTAGGGGTCAGCCCCTAATGTCGGTCTCACCTTAGGGTGATTTTAGTGGTCTCACCAAATCCAAGGCAATTTGACTGGCTTTTATACCAATTTTAACCTTGCTGGGATTAGGTATGAACCCTTTATGAACGAATAAGGCCTAAGTGGTGTCAGGGGTGGACACATCAGTGCCACAAAAGTGATTTACACTTTTTAGGGGGTGTTTTTCACTTTTTGGTACTGATGTGTCAGCACCTATGCTGTTCATTCATACAACGTTCGTTCCAAATCCAGAGGATTATTTTTAACAAACATTCTCTACCAGAACGTCACAAATTATGTGTGTTCCCCTAAGAATACCTTATGTCTGCTGGACATCAGGGGCAGACACATCAGTGCCAAAAAGTGAAAAACACCCCCAAAAAGTGTAAATCACTTTTCAGCACTGATGTGTCTGCTCCTTAACGCCCAACAAATCTAAGGTGTTCGTAGGGGAACCGACAAAATCCGCACCGGAGGGTGGTGTTAGTAGATAAGTGTCTTCTACATACTGATAATGCATCTCCAGTCAAACTTGAGATACAAGAATATATAAAATAAAAAAAATGATATTTATAACAATTAAAACCTTTGAATCCCTTATCAGCCAAGAAAAGATTTCCTGCTTTTGTTTTTTTTTTTTCCAACATCCCATACATTTTTCGAGAAAAAAAAAAAAAAAAAAACGAAATTATCATCCCTTTCAAATATTATATTACTTAAAACAGTTGGAGTAGAGAGGAGATAATATTATTAATAATTTTGCAATCATGCTTGTTTGGTTTGCACGTTTGTTTATCGGCAAGCAAAGTTGCAAACGTGAAAGTAAATTCATATCAGATAGCCTCTCTAGTGAAAAAGGAAAAAAAACAAAGCTACTCAGGTCCTTCAAAAAAAAACCCCAGGGACATTTATGTAAAATGAAATTTTATCTATATTAGATAAGAACGAATGAAGGCTCACTAGTTTCCACGGTATCAAACAAACTCTCTCCGGTGGAAACGGTTGAAAAGCCGCTCCGCTTCTGACTGTTGCTTAACGCCACGCACTCTACTGCTCTCTATTTCCCTCTTTTATTTATTTATTTATTTATTTGATTTAAAGCCCCACAGATTTTTCTCTACAAAATCCGAATTCCTCTCTCTGCCTCCCTCTCTACTTGTTTAGAAGAGAGGCGATGGAGTCGGAGAGTCAGTTTTCCGGCGAGGATTCCGGCGTAAATACCGTCAGAGTTTCGGCCATCGTATACCAGACCATGGAACTCATCCAATCCGATGGCAAAGATGCCAAAATTCAAGCTGCAAGAGAAATCCGAAGACTCACGAAGACGTCTCAGAAGCACCGTCGTCAGTTTTCCGGCGCAATTGAGTCCCTTGTTTCCATGCTTAGATCTGATTCCCTCGAATGTAACCAAGCTGCCCTTCTCGCCCTCCTTAATCTTGCCGTCAAAGATGAAACGTATGATTAATTTTATTTTTTTATTTTTGGAGTTCTTATGCAATTCATTAGGAATCTTTGCATTTGAGAATAATTTGATTAGTTTTCCGCTGTTTTGATAGAAAAATTCGATGCTTTATTGATTACAATAATAAGATTCGAAGGCATGTTCATTACTTTAGATATTACTCTTCTTTTTCTCCTTTTTCCCTTTTTCTTTTCTCTCTTTACCTTCTTTTTTTCTTCGAATTTATCTTTTCAAACTGAATTGTGCTCTGTGTGGCTAGAAGAATTCTATTCTTTTGTTTTTTCTTTTTCTTTCTTTTTTTTTTTAATTTGGGGATTATCTTTTCTATCGAACTAAAGAATTGCAGAGTTTAGAAATCCATATATTTCTTGAATTGGGTTTATCTAGTCACTTAAGAAAGTGGTAAGAATTTCGGGATGCAGTAGAAAATTGGTGGAACATCTGTTAATTATGTAAATTGAATTAGATATAAAGACAGTGATCCTTGCGGATCTAGCCAATTATGCTCTTAGTGGTAAACAGTTCTTAAAAACACACAATTGGAGGGGATAACTGTACATATATCTTAATCCATGTTTGTGGAGAAGCGAGTTGTATCTGTGTCTATGTGTCCATCACTACATCCTGAATTAGTTTTGTATTGTAAAGATTCAAACGCTCTGCCAAATCATTTTGGTTTCGAGGTTTACCAATACAAGAAGTTAGCTGTGTAAGTATATCAGTCTGGTTAGTATATCATATTTAATTTGTAATTGGCACCAACTTTGTTGAGTCAGGGCCTCTCAATTGAGTCAACAACAGCTTATGTTAGATTCTAGATTATCTGATTGACACATAAGAACCTATAGTTTGTTCTTTGTTTTCATTTCAAATAGAATGAGTAGGCAGCAACTTAATACTCTTCTATGGATGAAAAACCATATATGTGTTTGGATGACCTTCAAAGGTGAGGTTGATTTCATCACTGAAGTAAATAATTCCTTGGTTCAGTTTCACCTAAACAAATGCTGATCAGAACTGCCTTTTGTGATGCTCAAGTCAATAGCTCCTACTGGAGCTTTGTACTATTATATGGTTTATATTGATGTGGACCACTATGAGAAACTGTAGTTGTGGCCTCAAGGAACGTATAGAGCAATTTACCACCTTCCTTTACATAGATTCTGTACCTCTGGGTTGAAGCCCAGTTCCCATATTCAGTATTTTTATCTGTTTCTCCCACTTTTTATTCTCTCCCTAGTCTATTTCCTTGATGATTGTTCTATTTCCCGTAAAACAGATAAGTGGCTTGGGTAGTAAGATCTGATGATCAAAGACATACTATGAAGAGGACTACCTCATGGTTACTTCAGGGAATGATGTTCTATGGCAGTAGTCCTAGTAATCTGTTTGTATGTTTAATGATATTCAGAAGAAGAAAAATGTCCCTAATATGTGGACAACTTGGAAGGAAGGATTAAGGAATGAATTTAGCTTGAACTCTAGTGTGATCAGAAATATTTTTATGCATTTAAATGATCATAAACAATTTTTGCATTTAAATCTAAATTAACGAGAACTGATCAGTCTTGGAATCCACTTAAGTTATTGTGTTTGTCCTTTGATCCTCATCTCTAGTAATCCTTTGTTGCATGTAACTGCAATAACTATTACAAAAAAGTGTTTGAGTTATGTTGGTGTTTGTGTTATTTATGAAAAAAAAGTGGTGTTTGTGATAATTTCGTTATCCTTTTTTGTAAGTCTGGTTATATATTGAACACCTTTAATTATTGTTAGCTACTGCATAAGATTGCAATGGATTATGTAATTTGTAACTTTTGCTCTAGCTTGACATATATTAATTCTCCTCTTTTCCGAACAGGACTTAAATTATTTGAAAACATCCTGGTTAACATGGTGGAAATATACCATCAGGACAGTTCAAGGTCATTGGACTTGTGGGGAAAATAAGAATAAAAAAATTGATGTTGCCTTATGGAAGCCTTTGCCTGTTAATTGATCAATGTTCATCTTGCTTATGCCTGGGAGAAGCCACCCAATATGTTACTGTGACAAACAGCTTGTCCTGTGAACTGAGGTTCCACATCACTTGCCTATAGCTTTAATTTGAACTATACTGAAGCGCAGTCAGAAATTCCATGAGGAATTGAAGGCCAATGAGTTTTTATGTCTTCAATAACCCATAGAGACATTTTCTGTTTTGAAAAGGGGCACAGAGCATGTTCATAGGTTGAAGCTGGGAGTGAAAAATAACATTTCTGTTAACAGTTAGCATTTAACATGTTTCTTCTTTCTTCCCACCATCTTTTTGGTTACTTTCAGGATTTTCAATCTTTGTGAGTGCATCATTTTAATTGGTGTGAGTGGCTTTCGTTTAAAGCTCCTATGCTCCTTTCATTGTACAATCTGATTTATTTGCAGTTAGATAGTAGTCTTTGTCTTGATTGAAGTCTGGTTAACCTGGGCTTCCCCTTAATAAAATGCGACTTTCTTCCTCTTTTCGTACAGGAATAAGATCAAGATTGTGGATGCTGGAGCCCTTGAACCACTCATCAGTTTCCTTCATTCACACAATCTAAATTTGCGGGAGTATGCGAGTGCAGCCTTGCTTACCCTCTCTGCTTCTGCCACCAACAAGCCAACAATCAGTGCCTCTGGTGCCATTCCTCTCCTTGTTGAAATCCTTAGAGATGCAAGCCCACAAGCAAAGGTTGATGCTTTGATGGCACTATACAATCTCTCCACGCACTCAGAGAACCTAAGCATCATTCTTGCTGCAAATGCCATCTCTCCTCTTATTAACTTGCTCAAGAGCTGTAAGAAATCTTCAAAAACTGCTGAAAAGTGCAGTGCACTCTTAGAATCCTTGTCGGGTTTTGACGAGGGAAGAACTGCATTGACATCTGAAGAAGGTGGGGTGCTTGCCGTGGTTGAAGTACTTGAGAACGGTTCACTGCAAAGCCGAGAGCATGCAGTTGGTGTGCTTCTGACAATGTGTGAGAGTGATCGATGTAAATATAGGGAACCGATTCTTAGAGAAGGTGTCATCCCTGGTCTTCTTGAGCTTACTGTCCAGGGAACACCCAAGTCTCAGTTAAAAGCACATACTCTCTTGCGGTTACTGAGGAACTCCCCTTACCCGAGATGCGAATTTGAAGCCGACGCTCTAGAGAACATTGTCTGCAACATTGTCTCTCAGATTGATGGTGAAGATCGAAGCGGAAAAGCACAGAAGATGCTAGCTGAAATGGTGCAAGTTAGCATGGAACAGAGTTTGAGACATTTACAGCAGAGGGCTTTAGTGTGTACCCCAACTGATCGGCCTCTTTCTAATTGTACCTCAGAGGTTTCTTTAAAATGATTGCTTTGAGCTTTCTCGAGTGAAGGGAGATAGATTTTCCTCATTGAAGAAATAAGATATAGGAAGGAATGCCAGTCCAGGCCGTGATGGTATCAGGTGACTGGTACATGTCAATATCTAGAAGTGTATGCATGGGTGCTATAGTGGGTTGTGAAATAAGAGTTAACTGTTTTCCTAGAGGTTAAAGGTCTTCTTTCTCTGTCTCCCTCTCTCTTAATCAGTGGGTCACTTCCTTGAAACGTTTGAGGCCCACATCAACTTACATGGCTGAGTTCAGTTTGTTACTGTTTACAGGGCTATGGATATAAAAATTAGAAGCTTTTCATGGAGACAAAGACAGTAGAGATGTCAACTTAAGCAACCAATTAGATGCATAATAATCTATATATTCTGGCAGCAGAGAAAATAAAAAATGGTTAGAGGTTTGCTACGTGCGTAGTTAAGCTGGGAACATTCAACAAATGAATAGTTTCTTACCCTCCTGTTGTTGGGTGTCTTCATTTTCATTGTTATGAGTGTGAATAGGATGGGTTTTATCTCTTGTGATGGGAAGTTGAGCTCGTCGTAAGAGTGAGTGTCCAGTAGGTGACTGGTCCAGTTTCCCTGCCCAAGAAGCATCCCTTCGTTGTTGCTGGTGGTGGTGTTAGTGGTGGCGGTGGTTGTGGTGACTGACCCAATCAAAGATTGCAGCCCATTCTCAAATCATTATCTTGAGAAGTGGCAATTAGTAAAGATCTGTTGTGGCAAATTTTTTGGTGGTTTTTTGTATTATGAGCAAGAAAACGAAAGGCAGACCCCTTTTTATTCATGCTACAAAAAGCAATAGCAAAAATTTGCCACAACAGATCCCTCCTCCTAACATAAACATGATAAAATACGGGATAATACGGAATTTTAATATATGACATAGAAGTGTAGAACAAGGGCATCTCCTTTCTCAATCAAGTCTTTAAGCCGTGGTTGGATTGATTACAACCCAAAAGCTAATGCCTCGGGGCTAACCACAATTCACAAACCTTATCCAATATTTGATTGGCTGACCCAACATTTGGGCTATGTAGATAATAAACATAGAGGACATAACAACAGGGTCCCTTAATCTAAAGGGTTGGACTTAAAATCCCTTATTAATCTTACTAGAATTAACACCAAAGCTAAAAAAGTTGCTACGCTTGGATAGATACCACTACATTATTGTGATCAATAGGGGTGGGCATGGGTCAAGTTTGGGCCTAAAATTTTATAAAAGATTTAGGACCAGGCCCAGCCTTAATTAATTTATTGGGCCTTAGGCTGGGCTTTGGGGTGGACCAAGAATTTCAAAAAATTTTAATGTTGAGACTTAGGTTGGAACTCTAAACTTATCATGTAATAACCAATACTCTAATCAATTGAGTTATAAGGTTTTATTAGTTCTTAAATGCTTAGAAAAGTATGAATTTAAATTCTAAGCATGGTTTACTATAAAAAATCATTGTTTTCATTAAGACTCTTAACACAAGACCTTTTACAAAAAACTACTTTTACCAACTAAACTATATAATATTGATAATTTCAAAATACTTAATATCATATATATATATAAGTTTAATTTGGCCTTGGACCGAGCAAAGGTAGGGGTGGGCATGGGCCAGGCCGGCCCGAAAAGGTCCGGCCCATGCTAGGCTCGACAAGGGCCCGAGGCCCGAACTTTTACATATATAATATATATAATATATTAAGTACTTAAAAATTATCAATATTACATAGTTTGGTTGATAAAAATGTTTTTTTACAATAAGTATTAGGTTTAAGTCCTAGTGAAATTAATTTTTCTATTACACTAAAACAAAGGGGGCAGCCCCCTCTATGCTTAGTATTCATCTATTCCTTTCATTTTAAAATGCCACGTGGATCCCATTTTGGTCCCTATTTCAAGTTGTTTCATAAAGAAGTTAGTTTATCTAGAATTTTTGAAATTCCACTTCAACCTTTCAACATAATTTCTTAAAACTCTTAATATCTCCTAAAGTGTTGTTATATTTTTTGCAAGGATAGTCATGTCATTTACTTGATTTTCTTTTTTAAATTCAATTTAAATTACCTTATACGTATGCAGAATCTTTTCTTTTACACAACGTTGTTCCCATCTCCTCTCCATTGCTACTCAAATTACATTATTTCATTGAGCCAAACAAAAAAATTAAAGACTTATTTATTGGTGAAAACCAACACGTATGCACTTATCTTTCTTTCCTTAATTCATTTTTTACTTTTTGTCTAAACAAAAAATCCTGTAATTTCTATAATTCAACATACAAATCTCTCTTAGCAAACCGTCTCTCTAATATCTCTTATTTTTAATAGACATTAATTGAATAAAAATTTATACATTTGTTTAATTACTTTTTTCATTGCCTTTTTTAACAATTTCCTATTATTAATTTTTATATTTTATTTATATTTATTTTTTATGTGATACCCGGGCTTGCATGGGTTCACTCGCTAGTATTTTTTTAAATAAAAAATCCTTGAAATTTAAATATATAGTTTTCTATGTTTTTTAAAACTAATAAAATTTGTAGTTCAATTAGATTACGTTTGGCAACCACCTATAATATAATCATTTCATTTGAGTTTCCCAAGGCTTTTGTAGTCATAATGGGATGGTTTGTAATGAACTCATTCAGAATTGCACCGATTTGGGCTTGATAACCTCAGTCATCTCATTTTATTAAAAAATCTAAGATGATTAATTACTAATTGTAATTAACAAATCAATATAAATTTGAATGAGTTCATTATAAACCACCCTATAGCTACAAATGCTTTGAGAAACTCAAATGAAATGAGTACATTACAGGTCACTGCCAAATAGGTTATTAGTTAAAGCATTAGTTATTACATGAAAGGCTTAGAGTTTAAACCGATATTTCAACATTAATTTTTTTTGAAATTCATGGGCAAGCCCAATAGCCAACCTGAGACCTGATCAATTAATTAGGCTTTGGCCCTGGCCCAAGTTTATTAAAAATTTATAAGCCCAAGACCCAGCCCCAGCCTGAATTATAATTATAGGGTCGGGCTTGGACCTACCATGTCCTGGCACAAGCCCGGTCCATGCCCACCCCTAGGAAGAGGTGAGCCCAAGCCCAATCCCAATCCCAATCCTAAATAAAAGTTAATCCCAATCCTAAATAAAAGTTTGAGCCTTGGGCCTTTGTTTAGCCAAATTCGGACCGGGCTCGGGAAGGCCCGGCCCATGCCCACCCCTAGTGATCAACCACACCCAATCATTTACCAGAATCCTACTATATGACGGAGTGAGATAAAATCCGAGGAGCAAGTATTCTGTTCACGATTTCCTGTCCAGGACACTAGAGAACAAAACGCGGAAGAAAATGGCTGGGAATTTAAAGTTTCGTCTCACCCAAATCATTTTATTCCACGTCCTGGACACCAAATCGGTTTCCGTAAATATTTGAATGGATAGCCAGAATCCAAATTGATATGGCGCACACATCGCAGCGTCTGTTACCAGGTCGCGGCCTCGCCGGATTATTTGAGTAGTTAAATTATTAGTAAGTTTTGCCTCTTCCTTGAAATCACATGCACTCTCGTCTTCACTCTGTCCACAACGGAGTCCTCAGCTTGCTTTGCCTCCTCTCAGCGACTCGTTCGCGGGAGCAAAGTCTTCATCTTCTCTGAGTAAGTTACCTGCCAAATTCTCTCCCATTGCCTTGGTTTTGTCCGCTCTGGCCTGTTTTTCCTTACCGACGGCCTCTATGGCTCCTTCTTTGACTGCTTGAGCTTTTTCTGATACACCCTCTTATTATTAACTTACTCTTTTTTTTTTTTGATAGGTTTATTATTATCTTACTTAAAATAATAAGATAAACCCTCTTATTATTATCTTACTTAAAATAATATGATAAATTTTCAAAAAAAAAAAAAAAAAAAATTTATCTGAAAGATTTCATAGTTAAGTGACCGGGTGCGTGGCACATCATAATTGGTGTATTGCACCAATTTTTGCGCTTGACCTCTTCAAATCAACATCTACCTCTTATTATTTTAAGTAAAACGATTACGTTTTATCATAAAGAGTCCAAAATAAATGGCCTATCCTCCGTGAGCAACTAAATCATTCTATTTTTCCACTTCATCCAGAACCATTTAAACTGCGGTAACTATAAAGCTTCAGCTAGAGAAGAGAGAGAGAAGGGCGTTGTTTTTCAGTTGCAGTTTAACAAAAGCTTAGAGAATGTCGTCAAGAAGGGATTGTATCGAAGAAGGCAGTATTGAACAGATCTCATGTGCCACTGCAGCTAACGTCGAGAGAAATAGTGGGTTTTGTTCATCTGCTACAGTTGTAAGCATTTTACAGAAGGTAAGTGAATTGAGATTATCCATCTATATATTCTTTTCTTTTTTTTTTTTTGGGAGGAATCTATAATATGGTTGAGAGGAAAGATGAAGCTAATGATTATTTGTTGTTGTGATCTTCAGTTTATTGCAGAGGTGATTGGAACTTATTTTGTGGTATTTGCTGGTTGTGGGGCGGTGGCTGTAAATAAGATATATGGGTCGGTCACATTTCCAGGGATTGCTGTAACATGGGGTTTAATAGTCATGGTCATGGTATATGCCGTCGGTCATATCTCCGGCGCCCATTTCAATCCCGCCGTCACCATCACTTTCGCCATCTTTCGACACTTCCCTTTTGCACAAGTTGGTTTTCTTTTCTTCTTCTTTTTTTAATATGGGTATTCACCATCTATAAGATCAATATCATACTACATGTTTCACATTGTAAGGAGTTTGCAACCATTTCATAGTTGCATTCTCTGTGATGATCCAGTGGGTGTGGAAGATAGTTAAAGAAAGCCCAAGAAAATAATCCAAACAGCTAATTTTTTCGAATCTGTGGGGATTTCCTTGATTGAAGGTACCCCATTTGAGTCAAATGCATGGCTAAGTACCTATTAGTTGGTTATTGATAGGTAAATCACAAGCTGTATGGCAATAGAAAAAAACCAACTTTCAGTGCTTTATCATGTTACATAAGGTGCTCAGGGCGGCATTCTATATGTTCTGGCCAAACGTACCTTTGCCCTTTCTCTTACAACAGAAAGGACTTTCTTCAAATGGGCGGCAATGTTTGACACGACCCATGAACCCGACACTAACCATACACGAAATAAGCTGGTGGGTTAGGGTTGACTGTAAACGTGTTTGGACCAAAGCAGGTTTGACACGATTAATAAATGGGTCGGTATCGGATTGACCCATATAATCACCTTAATTTGATACTACACGAATCTGACCCACCAACACGAATTACCGAACGTCGGGTTGGGGCATATAGTGGTATACCCTTATCTTGACATGAACCCTACATACCCGCCAACAAGAATTGCCGCACCCCTAGTCTTCATACCATGTTTAGAGCAACATGTCTATCCCAATCTGTTGGATAGTGTTTAGACCGAAAGTCAGCTTCTTATGTTTTTTTTTTAGAAGGGACCAAAGATCAGCTTGATCAGATGATTTTAACCATCTATTATACAAACAAACTCATGCTCTTGTATTCATTGGTTGAATAGTTAAGATTATCCGGTTGGAATGATTTTAGATCTACCAAATTTTCTAGAGGAGTTTGAGGGATTAATAGCTGTACAGTGTCTCTATTGTATGATATATATATATATATATAAAAGAACCTCTATATAAGAAGGCATAGTAATGCATGTTGACATCTTCTGTGCCATTCCAGTTCTACTCATCTATCTCTTTTCTTCCCAAGCATTATTTTGTTAGGAAGGCCTTACGGATCCTATATTATACTCTCCGATACCGTTTAAGAAATTAACCTAATAGTATTGGAATTATCGAGCATTTATATTAAAAGGTAAGTAAATACTAGTTTTTGTGACATTATCTCATTACTCAAGTTGTTACACATGCAGGTACCTATTTATATCGTGGCTCAATTACTGGGATCAATTTCTGCAAGTGGCACATTGTGCCTACTCTTCGATGTCAAGAATGAAGATTACTTTGGTACTGTTCCAGGAGGATCTAATGCTCAATCTCTAGTCATTGAGATCATCATCACCTTCCTCTTAATGTTCGTCATCTCAGGCGTTGCCACAGATAACAGAGCGGTTAGCAACTCGACACCACTTATTCTTTCTTTCTTTGGAAGGGTTAAGTTATATCATCAAGTTTTTGTTAATTTCATTATACATATTTTTTAATTTTAATAATAATCTTAGATTATTTTCCTTGAAAATTATTTGAATATCACTTATAAGTAGGCCAAAACTAGCTTCTCAAAATATTTATGGCATTTTAAATAGGTAGCACAAACCCAAAATTAACTCTTAAGGGAAAAAGGGAAAAAAATAGTGTTTATTCCAGTATTGCAAGGATTGTTTGCTGTTTGGTTCCTCATTATTTAGAAAATAAATTCTGATCCCAATATTTTCTTTTTATTACCAATCAAGTTTCAATTTGAGACATCAAAATGTGCAATATATATATATATATATTGTTTTTTGCATCTAAAAAAAATCCGCTGTACTTGCCATTTCGTTTAGTAAAAGTTAAATAA
>JAOXJP010000006.1:6394714-6421414 GCA_025762735.1 Platanus orientalis | reverse complement strand
CTGCTCGCACGCTAACCGATTTTGCCGGAAGAAGGGAAGCTATCTGTGGTAGGAAGAGGTCGCCTCTAAATTGGGGTTTCTCTCGTATCAGTGGCGTCCACTTAAAAATGCCCCTGATAATTCACTAATTATTCCTTTCAACACAATAGGGGCGGAACTTATGAGAGGCACCCAATAAAAAATTGCCCCTAATAAAATTATTAGTGTCGGCCAACTAAAAACCATCTCTAATAATATAATATTACTAGCGCCCACTTTAAAAACGCCACTAATAATATCATTTTTAATTAATATTTCTCTATTAGTGGCGAGTGTGTAAAAGCGCCACTAATAACCTACAATTAGTGACATTTTTTCCTGGCCGCCACTAAAACATCACCATTAAATCCTTATTTTTTTGTAGTGAGAAGATTTAGCTACTTTTATGGATTCAGTTATTTGTGGTTTTATTTTAATTATCTTTTTGTGCAAGTCCCACCATTGACACCCTAGTGAACTTAGACTTCCTCATGCATTGCAAAGCTTGTTCAATGCCTTAATTGAAGAAGCATTTTCCAATTTTGTTTTTGGTTCATTGAAAGCCTATGACCTTTTTTTTTCTTCTCTTCTTCTCTTTGTGTTCACTTATCATTAAATTTCATTATTTGTCCAAGAGGTGAGGGTATTGGAGGGTTGATCTCCACAGTTGCACTGTGAATAAGTCCTCTTGTAGAATGCACTACTATTACTATCCCTTGACTGATTTTATTGTAGTGTTATTGGGTTGATCAAAAAAGATAATGACCTAAGCTGATAATGGGAACTCTATGTATGCAAACAAATGATATTAATGGGAGTTCAAATTAAAATTCATAATGACTGAAGTTGAATAGATATGTCAGTCTATAAACCTTGTTATCACTGATCACATACTGTGAGCTGTATGCAAAACTAGTTTTCACGAGTCAGGTTATCTCACAAGTCTGTACCGTGTACTCATTTGTGTGGGATGACAAAACACTCAAAGCATACTCCAACTCGCTTAGCAATGCCCTCAAGTTGGGGAAGAAGAGTGGAATTGCAACTATAACTCTATTGTCTCATTTGAAAACTGTTTTTACAGTTAACCCTATACACCCACCTATGGATTTGGTGGGACAACTTAAAATTAGCCTATCAAGCTAATATCTATTTTCTTTTCTTTATTTTTTTCCCTCTTCTTCTAGGTGCTCCAACAGTTAGAGTTGACAAATTTGCTGATCAGGTACTCCACTTTGTCAAGTTTTCTTGTTCATACATGAAAGCTATATCGAGAACTTGGAGTTTCTATCTCATGGTCAGAGTGTGCTTTACTGTTTCTACAAGTCTTAAAGAAGTTTTTGTCAAATATAAAGGCTTGTGTCTTGGTTGGAGGCTGTGTTCTAGCTGGAGATCTTCTGGTAGCTCATGAAACTTCATTTGCAGTTGTAGTTTTCACCTATTGTTGAACTCTTGATCTATGAATTTTTGGTTATTGCTTATATTTTGTTATTATTTTACTTTTTATGTGTAAATCCTTTTGCATACATTAATACAAAGTTCTGACTTCTGATTTGCATATACTACATTAAATAGTTTATCAATCACCCCTATAGTTTAATATAGGACTATAGGGGTGGGACATATTACGTTATACTCGCTATTTAATTTTAGTGAGTTTTTGTGATTTATTAGGTTTATCAACATTTAAATGTGTGAGCATTTATGCTAGGAAGAGTTGCGGTATAGATTTAAAAAAAAAAAACTTTAGGAAGCGTTTTTACTCCCTATAGAATATCTTAAAACAGCGTTTTTAAAACGCTTCTTTAAGTATACTTGAGGGAGCATTTTTAAAACACTTCCAAAAGTCTAAGCCTTTTCACGATGCACGTCAAAATGGCGTTTGGAAAACTATAAGTAGCATTTTTTAAACGCTTCAAAAGGTATTTTTTGTTGTAGTGTAAGGCAAAACCTAAAGAAGAACTCTCCAACACCAAATATGTTCTTACCTCTCACCAAAGTCACTCTCTTCCACAATCTTCTACAAGTCTTCCGCAGCCGCAAGAAACCCACAAGACATCTCTTTATAAAGACCTATAAAACCCTACTTATTAAAGTTATATCGACCTCCCAAAAATACCCCTTTGATAGTGTGTTGCGAATGATGAATTCAAGACACCATCTCAACAATAACATTTAGCACCCGAGTAAAAGGTAACGTGGTCAGTACATGGAGCCCTATTAGACTGCCAACTAAGCTGTCACATGGAAAATTCTTGGGCCACCTAGAATTTTTTTTGCTAGGTAACTCACCTGGCAAACTCTTTTTTTTTTTTTGTGTGTGTGTGTGTGTGTATGAGTTTATAGGTCCAACTCGGGCCGTAACTATCCCCTTTATATTTTTATAGTTTAGATATGATCATCAAGCCTAGAAAAGGCCTACCCAAAATCAACGGGCCCAGCTTAGCCCGGCCAGCGCAAGTTGGGGGCCTACGCAAGTCACATCTTGATTGGAACCACGTTCGGCCTAGTGTGGTCGCTTCACAATGAACATCACAGGGTGTCCAAGCTGTGTCGCCTTCTCCAAGCTTTGAAATCCCAGTGCTATGGTTTTAGACGCAGTGAACCTTAATTTTCTCATAGTGTCTAGTTGTGAAAACCTTTTTTTTTTTTTTTTCACTCGTAATGTTTGGCATTATTGAATCTTTCCGAAATATGGTTTTGTTTGGTTGTGGTGTAACTTGTCTTAGTGGATTTTGTTCTCCGTTTTTGAGAAGTTGGATTTGTAGTTGGCCTTAACCCATCACTAGGTTGCGTATGGTAGGTGCATCTCATGGACAACAGGCATGATCCTCACATGTTGGTAAACTCTTGTTACAGCAACCCTTATGGAGCTACTCTTATATTATAGTATTATATAGTACTCTTACGTCTTAAAATATAGGGTTTTTATTCATCTTAGTGGCTGCGTTTGAAATATTGTCACCACCAGATGAAAGTTTGAAGAGTTAAAAGAGTAGAGGAGGGTTTTTGTTTCTTATTTTATTTTTCTTTTGTGCGTATATATAAAGAGTGCAAGAGTTTTGAATTTTTTTCCCTCTTAAATTCGTGGCTTAAAGGCAGAGTCATCACTACAGATTACTGAGCTTGATTCAAATGTGATGGGTTTGTACAGAGGTTTTTGAAGAATGGAAAGCTGGAAGGCATCATTCATGGTTACCAGAAGAAAATTTAAGCAAGGTGGCCCAATCCATCAAAGACAGTCAGGTCAACACAGGATAAATAAGATGGGCCAATCCGATTCAATCCTGTTCACAAGCAGGTCTGCTCCTAAGATAGCCTGGCCCAACCCGCCATAGGGCTGGTTCTCTGGTTTGCGTGTTCAATGGTCTGGCCAGCCGGTCCATGTCCAGGTTTTATAACAATGGTGTCACATCTACTAAGTGGATGTTCGACCAGAAGAGAGGTGATGACCTATTTCCCCAAGTTTAAGATACCATGTGCAAGTCTAAAGCATTATTTACCAAAAAAAAGGTCTAAAGCAATAACGTGTTGTTTTGTCATACAGAGGGAGCAAATGGAATCTTATGATGTTCATTGTACCCTCTTTCTTAGAAATGAACAAATTTCAATTTGAAAATTCAATCTCCATCTCATATGGAAGGGAGCAAATGAACCCCCTCTCAATTTACCTACCGGGCGGGGGTTGGATTAGCATCCTGAACAGATGTGTATGAATGAGTCGAATTTTTGTTCGGCCTTTTTCCACCTTTTTTAATCTTTTAATTTGTATTAGATGGGTTACACTGTAAATACAAAATCGGTATAACAATGGATATGGGTATTAGGTGGATTCATTTACCTTAATTCACTGATTAATCAAGTTTCTTTGTCAACCTGAGCAGCCTGAACCTCCTATTGGAAGATAGGGTTTGGATCATCTCCAGCCTTACTGGAGATATATCATACCATTACCAATCAATGGGTAACACAATGGCTGACAAAGGGTATCTCGATCAATAAAGGTTTAAGGGTCAAAAGAGGAGAAATGCACAGTAAATATAAGTATGTGTATTTATCAAAGTACCCTTTATTAGGCATTGTCTTGTGTGCTGTGTTGATGCTGGCGTGATATCTCTTCATTCATATTGGAGATTATTCAAACCCTCAAAGATGACCAGGCTGACTCATGCCATTCTTATAGACCAAAGTGTAGTAGGTTAATTTGTGAGATCAGCATTGCATGTGTACAGTTTCAAGGACTGGTAGTTCCGGGGGTTGAAGTTTTTTTCTTCACAAAAGGTAGGTGAAATGAGCACAAGCTTACGATCTATCAGTGGCTACTAAGAAGAAGCCTAGATTCCCTACTACCTTTAGGCCTTAGCCCTTGGGATGTTGGGCGGCAGATAATATGATGCAAGCCTTGTCAGAGTTGCATGATGTTTCCATCCCAACGATAGATTAATGATTTACGAATTATATTTAGGCTGAGAAAATTGGGGTGTAATCCATATTTACTTGCCTTGTCATATCACCGAGTGGAATTACCAACCTGTACAATATGGAGTTCAAAATTATGTAGGATGTTTAGGTAAATACATTAGTGGTAAGGAAGGTGTTTTACATACTATGTAAACTAGCAATGGGTATGAGTTAGGGTTCTATTTATATAAACAAATTATTTCTGTTAATACCATTTAATATAAAAAACAAATATTTTGTATTTTGTAATAAAATAATAATAAATGATAAAATAAAATGATTTTGTCCTAAATATAATTTAATGTTTTGCCATATCCTTATCAATATATATATATATATATATATCTATGGTAAATTTTTATTTACAAAAAAAACCAAAATATTCAGATCGATTAGTATCCTAATCGACTAACTATTGATATGCCAAGGGCTGGTCTACGAGTAAACATGTAAGGATATTTTTGAGTGGAAGATATATAGTTGAAGAGGTGTTGGTCCTTTAAGGTGATCCAAACGCCCAAGAGTTCGATTAGTTCAAAATAAAAGTATTTTAATGGCTGTGTTGATTGGAAGGGACGATGGGTACCATTGGAGATAGAGAGGAAATTTTATTTCCATAACCTTAATGGGGATTCATAAAGGTGTTAATACTTTATTACGAATACATAACAATATTTCAATTAGACAACCTTTCAATTTAACAGCTGATATTAGGAATAAATAACAACATATAACCTTCCAATTTAATTCAAGAATACCTGATGTAAATCCATTACATTGAATGTGTAGTTTTTCAATTTGTTAAGAAACTTTCAACAATCACTGTAGAAATCTTTTAAGATGAAAACATATGATAAAATTTTTAGAGATATTTTAGGTGGTAGCGACTAGCGATGGAGAGAGAGAATTTAGAATGAGTTAGAGAGAGTAAAAGATGGAAATGTGTGACAATTTTTTGACAGATTTTAGATTGTGGATTTAATAATGGAAGGTTTTCTAACAAAATATTTTACAGGGTGTTTTCGGAATTTTGAGAAGAAAAATTAGATAGAGGGTCCACGTGGATGAGAGAGAAAGGGGCGTGCGTGAGGCTACTGTTTTAATATATAGATATATGATACGTATATATTTGCAAAATATCCTTTATCAGGCATCATATCTCATGTAAAATCATGGATGGAATCATGAAAGAAGAAACCGAGTTAAGTTCCCCCGATGCTTCTAATTAATTGGATTATGAGAAAACGCAGCCAAGTAAACCTTAACTCTTAATGCATTCCATGCCTTGATGTAGAGGTGGCAATTCTTAACCCAACCCGCCAGCCCATCCAAAGTCCAAACCCATTCAGCCTCTTGCCTTCTTTTTTGTACTTCTCTCCTCAAGGTTTTTCAGTTGACCAATCTTAATCATAGTTAGCAATACAAGATATAACAGAATGGTGGGGCAAGAAAATTTAAAGCTTAATACAATTGTGGCTCAAAAAATTAAGTCATATAACCTATCAAAAAACAGAAAATGCCAGAAAAATGACCCAAAAAAAAAAAAAAAAAAACAATTCCATATAAGTGTCAGAAAAGATATTTTGAAAATCAAAATAAAACCTAAATTTAACTTATAATCCATAAAATGAATTTAAGAATGCTCTCTTTAAATATAAACTTTCATAATCCAGTAAAGGTAATTGACTCAAGAAAATTTTAATCCCTTGAGAACACCAAATATACCATATAAAAATATCACCCATCAACTCAAAGTCTACTGCAGATTAAAGAAAAAGATCCTCAGTCTACCGCTAGAGAATTAAATCCTAATAATAAAAAGGACTTAAGTCATGATCTTCTGGGTTTATCAATCCTGCCCCTCTTCACCCCACCCTCATAAAAACTAGAAGAAGATTATCAATTTTTCTCCTCCTCTCCAACCCTTAAGAACACTAATGAGCAACAATTAGGAAGGTGGGAGGTGGTAGTGCTGCAGTATTTGATAGAGAAGTTTATAGATGGTAATGCTTAGTAAAAAAAAAAAAAAAAAAAGGAAAAAAATCAATAAATCTTTCATCTTCTTATTTACTGTGATGATAATAAATCTTTTTTTTTTCTTTTTTCTCAAATAAACAGCGTAAAAAATGACAATTAATACTTTCTCAAACAAAAGTAGCATTTTTTTTTTTTTTTGTAATGAGCCTAAGCTCATTTCATTCATCAATGAACAACCTCATTACAAGTATCCATTAAAATATTGGAGGATAAGCTTTGAGGAATATTTTGAATACAACTCCAATCTCCAAAAATGTGTTCCCTTGCTACAGCATTGAATGAGTAACCTTATTACAGGATTTTGGTACATGAGAAATTTTCATATTGTTGTGGATGACTCCCTTACAAATTTTCTTTTATGGATTGATCCAGCCGGCAGAGATTTTGTGTTGTGATGCTAGTTCTGTAATACCCATTCAAAAGAGTGGTTGTGCTCTAAAGAAATTGCTCTTCTTTTTTCTTCTTTTTTTTTTTTTTCCAAATATTAGTTTGTTTCGAGTTTTCCAAATGAACCACATTAGTAATGCACATAACCTGAAATCGGAATGATTTGTTGAGTTAAAGCCAATCATCAACCCAATCTTTAAGCAACTGTCAATATTCCTCGGGACGAAAGCCTAGAGGCGAGCCAAACCACAAAACTTGAGTAACGTTACATTCAGAAAATAAATGTTCAATATTCTCCATGCGCGGGTAGCAGATCATTGGACATAATGGATCTACCTTGTGGCTGTACTTTGATATTGTACCACGCAATGGTAGTCACCCTACAAGTAATAGAATTATAAATGCAGTTTTGCTTACAATTGTCGCAATGGTACAAACGTGACTAGGGTCTGATGCAGTTCATGGATCTAGCTGATCCGCATTCTACGACTCAAAATGCATGGCTTTATACAATATTAGCTAATATTCAGACAAACATGTTAACTCCTGTATAGTTCTTTTGAGGCAATTGGTGCAGTTATGAACCTATGTACCATAAAAAAATTTTAGAGTTATAATTCCATGCAGAGATGGCTGATTTTCACAACTCTAAGATCCTTTCGTAAGGTGCCGATTATCGGGAATATTGAGGGTAAGTTTAGTAAAAAATTTAACTAGAAGTAAATTAAAGTTGTTGTGGAAAGATTTTAATGAATTTAAATTAAAGTGGGTTTGTTTGGTGTTTAAAGGGGATCTCACGTAGGATAAAAAGGGCTTCTAGTTTCTATCTTTCTTTTTTCCTTTTTTATTTATTTATTTATTTTATTTTTAAAGAAATAAAAGTTTTTTAACTCTTCAAATATTTTCTTTGGTACTTGTTGATCTGATTGCCAAATGTTGAGTAGGGTATTTCAAACCAGACTCAACTGTTTCTTTTTACTCCCGCTAAGAACTAGACTTGAGCTTGACCAACCAAGTTGACCCTATTTCAATTTCCTCCTTTTCTTCTTAATTAGTCTCAATTCAGCAATGCCTTGGGTTGGATCTAGATTAATTTTTTTCCAAAAACTAAATAAAACCTAAGATTTGACACAACCCGAGGCATTGGTAACTCAAATAAAAGAATAGTATCTATATAAACAATAGGGGATGGATTCGGTCACCCATCAAAGAAATCTGTCTCAAGAATCTTCCACGTGGCATCCAAAAGGGCTATATATATGTTAGCAACATTACCCTTGTTATGTGAAAACGTAGATCTATGATCGTATACAACAAACAAGAAGAGAGAAAGCAAAATAGAAAGCAATCACACCACAAGAACAAAACGATTTAAGTGGTTCGGCTTTGAAGCCTATGTCCATGGGCGAAAATGAAGAAGAGCTTTCACTATGATCAATGAATATAGATTACAATGAACAGTGTGATGGCACAAAAATCGAGAAAACCCTACTTATAAACCCCTAAAACCCTAATCTGCACGGGTCGGATCCAGACCCCAAAGCGGATATAAAACGGATCCAAAAGGATTCGCTTTGCTCACCTTCGCCAATTTTTTGGGTCATATTCAGGTTTTTTGGATCATCATCCCGGGTTATATCTCAGGTTGAATACAAGACATTAACCCAACAACCCTCTCATCATGTGCTAAATTATAGCCCAAGTGCGTGCTTCACCAAGTGGTAAAAGGAAGACTTGATCTTTTATAGGTATTTTTAACTAGAATTGAAACTTCAATGACTAAGATGAACACAAGAACCAAACATATGGCCAATTCATGGGTCCTCTAGGTGATGGATAGTCTTGATCAACCACATCATCGTGACAAGTGCATTTTTGGAATTAAATTTCCTTGGTCAAGACATTTCGGCAAGGAGCTAGGGTTGATGGGTTGCATTGGTTAGATACTAAGTGTTTAGGGTCCGAACCATTTGCATCTAAGAGGACATGAGATTGCCAGATTGGGAACTTCGAACACCACATGGTCGGTTCTCTAACAGCAGATTCTCATGAATGAGCTTTAATGGATAAAGACTTTAATGAAAAAGGCTTGTTGTTAATGAAGCTTTCAAGGCTTTCAAATTTCATTTGGTGTTAAGGTGAAGGAAAAGAAAGGTTGTTAGATCTCCGCAGAGGCCTTAATTTAAGAAGGTCGATTGGTCAACCACCATTGTGTTGGGGAAGAAGAGAATGAAGAAGAGTATAGGAGGACAAAGGAGAGCTCACACTAGGCAGATAGAAAGAATGGGAGTCATCTTTGTGGACATGAAGGTACATATCTATCTCCAAATCCTTAACGTTTGAAGCTATCATTGGTGACACAACCTAAATTGCCTTAGTGGGTATCGAGTATTCGTTGATTTACTACAGGAACTAAGAAGTGTTTCTAGAGTTCATATGTGTTTCGAGTTGTCCATTGTCTCTTCAAAATTGCGTCCAAATTGAAGGTGTGCACTACCTTTGTTCAACCATGTCTTCATTACGCTGCCATGCTTACATCTTATTGTTTCACCTTTGAAGAATGAAGGATCCACGCATGGCATATGGGTTAGTATATGAACTAACATAGTATGTTAGAAGTGTACTTGCTTAGAAGCACCAACATGGGCACGGAATGTAAGGGGACCATTGAAGAGAAGGTGAACAATGATGCGAAGCACCTAGAGAATAGCATTTGGAGGTGAGTGTGGTGCTAATGCTATCATGCTCAGTGGGGTTTTTGGGGTATTAAAAATCTGATGTACAAGATGCAATGAAGATCTTGTTCTTGTATGAATTTTTGGCTAATGAACCCAATAGAGGCTAGAAGGAGGTGTAGGTGGATTATGTCACCAATGATCTATTGGTATTTGGTGGTGAAAAGGGTTTTGGTCATGAAAGAACGCTGCTGCCCTTCACCTTTTCGGGGTCAGAATAGTGACTAATCTATGGACAACTTTTTCGAGTAATTTTTCTTTAGATAAGAATAATATTCATTAATCTACTACACATAGAAAGAAAAGGAAGAAAAAATAACATCAACTCATGTGGAGATGACTCAGATGTCAGGAAATGATGATGAAATCTACAGGGGGCGGCTCCCTCTACCCTTATCCCTTAGTGACTACAAAATGGGCAAGAGTTGCACATTTTGTATCATAATTGAAGGTTTGTATTACTGAAAACAAGAAACCACCAATTAAACTAGAGAAAACGCAAAGAAGACAAAAGTCCCAAAAGATAGGTAATTGCAATAAATTCAACAAAAGCCCACTCTTTCGGCACACTTTGGCAGATGTTGCCCCTTACCAAACTATACCAAACTAAACCTCTCTCTCTAATATTCTTTCTTCCAAACCCTTCTCTATCTCTCTCTTTTTCCTTAATATTCCTCCAAGCTAACAACAGCACTGCTGCTGACTGTTTGCTGAGAGGGACTTGGACAGAAAAGCTAGTTGTAAAAGAGAAGGCTTTGCTTATAATACAACATCACATCTATATACATACATTGTACACAAATAAGAAGAAGAGAGAATCCAGATAATCAATAAAAAAAAAAAAACAGAAGAAGGAAAGTGTTGTTCTTTCTTCTTTCTATATGTAATTTTTTTAATATTTTGAGGGGAATGAAAACTTTGCCGAGAAAGATGGGAAAGCAGAGTGTGGTGGTGCATTTCGAGATGCGAGCAGATACCGAGAGAAAGGGAACCTTCTTCGTACTTCTTCGCCTTCTTCTCTTGCTTCTCATACTCCCCGTCATTTAACGGAGAAGCAGATCAGATGAGTTCTTTTTGTTCCTTTCTTCTATTGTTATTTTGTTTCTCGAAATCTTTTTGAAGAGGTAGATACTTCGCATTTAGGGTTTCTGAAATTTGATGAATTCAACATCGTATTTTCGTGAATCACTGCAATGAAAATATGTTCTTGTTAGATATTCTGGAGTTTCTTGCTGGTTTAAAACTGTTGATTTAGAGGTCTTGGGTTTTTGTTTTTATGTTTTTGTGAACTGGGTTCTGCTCTGCTAATGCTGCAGTCGTTATTTGGATGCATTCTTGACGATTCAGGGATCGGTTAGCGGGTCTTGTTTAGGGGTTTTAAGCTATTGCTGTTGTTCTTAAAGGTTAATCAGGGATCTGCTTCTTGTTGTTGGTCTTGTGTTGTATTCTACTATTTCATGTAAAAACTATCTGTTCGTGCGTTTTGTTAGACTTTCTCCCTGGAGATTTTTTTCTGATTCTCTAGAGGGGTCAATGCTCGTTTTACTTATTTTTTTGAGAAACACTTTGAATTGCTCGTGACCCTCTCTGTTAAAGGATTTAGGAGGTTCATGGTTTTTTACTTGTTACATACCATACCCCTAAGTGTTGTCTGTCTCTTAATTCCTTAAAAACACACCCCCTATTTTTATCGCGGGTTCTACAGTTTTCACCCTCTTATTATTATTATTTTTTTTCAAGGAATTTTATAGATTTGTGCCGAATTGTATAATTTTCCCTCTGTTTTACTTTTTTCCTTTTCAAATAAATAGTAAAATACATTTTAGAAGAAGAAGAAACAATTGCAACGGATTTTGTTTGGTGGAGGGACTGCTTGTTATTCTTGGGAACGGTTTCATTTTATGGGAATACCTGATAGTTCACTTCTAGATTTAATAGAGAAGGTTAGATCTTGGAACCGTTGGGGAGGAAGTGATCTATCCGGTGTCTCCAGGGAATTCTGGATGCTTGATAACAGTTTCAGCATGTGTTGTGAGTGTGAAATGCGCTTAACAGAGTTCAGTCTTCGATACCATTGCCAAGGCTGTGGTCGGGCGTTGTGCGGGAAATGTGTGCAGGCAATAGGTACTTCTGTTGTTCTAGCAGATGGTTGGGGAAGCACCACTGTGGATGGAGGATGTATCAAGTATTGCAAGTTCTGCTTTGAGGCTAATATGGGGCAGGAAGCTGGGGGAGATTACAATGAGAGAATTGATCCTTCTTCATCTCCTCAGTGGAGTCCCAATCGGGTGCTTCCTTGTTTTAGTAGCGAAAATTTCAACAATGATAATAGTAGCAAGCCAGTTCCAAATGATCACATCACACCCTTTCTTGAAGCACAGCATCATGGTTCTTCTCCTCATGCAGTGGCTGGCTGCAGTGTGACATCATCAATTGTTCAAACATCTCCAGTTTCTTTTCATTGCACTTCTAGCAGGTATCATTTTTCCTCACCTTTTTCTATTAAAAAACATACACTTGTGTGTTGGCTGTGTGCAAGCAAAAGCAAGCCTGTTCAGAAATCTTTGCCAGGGTTCATACGATCTCTATGCTATATCTGGTTCTTGAATTCTTGTTTCTATTTACATTGTCTATTAGAAGTAGCTTCTTTTGTTTGATGAATGTTTTACATCCCAATTTGGTCATGAATTCAGGACTGATGAGGAAGCTACTGAGGATTCTGGGAAGCAATTTTTGAGCCCATCAAGTGAATACTGCCAAGACATTTCTGATATAGATTCCAGTAGTGTTAGTGCTAGACATGAGTTTTACAGTTTTAATTCAGTGGGTTCAAGTCCTTTGAGCAGCCCTTATAGGATGACTAGTACTTCTAGTAGAGCAAGCTTCTCTGTACAGCCGGAGCAAGGGGGAAGTCCAAGTTCTCAGAATGATTCTCCCCTCAATCGAGAAACTATGGCCGTTTTAAGAAGGCCTGAGCCAGAAACTGAGGATCTAGAAAATACTGATGATTGTTCTGATGATTTATCGATATTTCGAGAACACTGTAGGAAGGTACAACAGCCATTGGATTTTGAAAACAATGGTCTTATTTGGTCCCCTCCTCCTGCTGATGATGAAGAGGATGAGGCTGAAAGAAATTTCTTTGAATACGATGATGAAGATGATGAAGTTGGAGAGTCAGGCAAATTGTTCTCGTCTAGCGCATTTAGTAGTGATACATTCCCAGTTAGAGAAAAACTGAATGAGGGAAGCAAAGAAACCCTTAAAACTGTGATACATGGGCATTTCCGGGCTCTTGTATCCAAATTATTACAGGGGGAGGGCATCTATCTTGGGAATGAGAATGGTGGGGATGCCTGGCTGGACGTAGTGACATCAGTCTCATGGCAAGCTGCAAATTATGTGAAACCAGATACAAGCAGAGGAGGCAGTATGGATCCCGGTGATTATGTGAAGATTAAGTGTATAGTATCAGGAAATCCAAGTGAGAGGTATGGCTTGTGTTTAGCTAAAGTTTATCTAAGTTACTTGTTCCTTTTTGTTGGTGCCTGTATGATGAAACTAACACTATCTTCATTTTTTTTTCTTCTCTTGCAGCACCCTTATTAAGGGAATAGTTTGTACAAAAAATATAAAGCACAAGCGCATGACATCACAATACAAAAACCCTAGATTGCTTCTATTGGGAGGAGCATTAGAGTACCAGAGAGCTCCAAATCAGTTGGCATCTTTTGATACTTTACTTCAACAGGTTCTTTCTTGGGTGTTTTTCTATTTCACCTGTACAGTCGGATAAGCATGATAAGATTAAAGAGTTTAACTTTGTTGTTTCATAATAGGAAATCGATCATCTCAAGATGATTGTTTCGAAGATAGAGGCCCATCGCCCAAATGTTCTGCTGGTGGAGAAAAGCGTATCTTCATATGCTCAGGAGTTTCTGCTGGCAAAGGAAATCTCTTTAGTTTTGAATGTTAAGAGACCATTGTTGGAGCGCATTTCCAGGTGTACTGGTGCCTTTATTGTTCCATCAATTGATAATCTTTCTAAAACACGATTGGGAAACTGTGAAATTTTTCGATTGGAGAGAGTTTCTGAACCATGCACTGTTTCTGGTCTGCCTAACAAGAAGTCATCTAAGACCTTGATGTTTTTTGAAGGTTGTCCAAGGCGTTTAGGTTGCACGGTAATGTTTACTGAACATCCTAGGTCTGAGATATTTCATTATTGTATTAGTGCAACAATGGTTTCTGATATTGGCAAGATATGTGGCATATAGCTGCATTTCCATGAAGATGAATTCTTATGATTCTAATTTATCCAAAAAAAAAATTCTTGTGATTCTATGCTCACACAGTTTTTTTCTGGTGCCTTGCTTCACAAGTGAAGAGTAGGATGAACTTTTTGGTGCTTTCATACCATTATATAATGTGATTTATGCTTAGAGTATAGTCTGACACTTGCATCGGATTCTAAACTGGTTTCTGAATTCCAAGCATTGCATGATGCTAATTTGAACCCAATAAATAGGGATGATGAGAGAGAGAGAGAGAGAGAGAGAGAGAGAGAGAGCTGAGTTTGGTGGTGAACCCCTCCTTGCTAGTGATGATGTGATGATCATAACAATTTCAGCTTGGATCATGCAAACCCCACCCCTGAATATATTGCCAAGTTTGAGTACAATTTTTAGGATATGCTGAATCTGGCACTCTGTATCTGTGTCAGATTCTGGTGCTTGTAGTGATATCAATGCAGCATATCAAATGAAGCACAAATTTCCTTTGTTATCAACCTATGTAATAATGACAGTCCATTTTCTAAAATCTAGCTGTGCTGCAGAGTTCCAAATACCCATCTCCTCAGTATGATGGCTGCTGAATCTGGGGGTCATATCTTTATACATTGCGCTTATTCCACAAAGACTTGGAACCTTTTTAAAAAGGTTCTATCGCTTTACCACCCAATGCCAGTTTCAACGGAGGCTCCAGTGGGGTCATGGGGTGAAAGGAGTTCAGGGTAGGAGGTTTTGCAAAGTTATCCTTCTGGGTATGGTGTGGGGCTTTTGGAGGGAGAGAAACAGAAGAGTGTTTGAAGACAACAAAAAGGAATGTGTGGGAGGTGTTTGATTCGATTGTTTGCGAGATTTGCTCTTAGGTTTTGGTGAAAAAGGAGTTCCAAGATTGTTTTATGAATAATATGGTACAAGATTGGGTCTCTTGTTTATCGGAGCAGAGTGCTAGCAAGCATAATGCTGCGATGGAGTGGATTCCCCCTTCCAATGATATGCTTAAAGTAAACTTTGATGGAGCTTCTTTTGGGAATCCAGGCCCGGTTGGGTATGGGTGTGTCTTAAGGGACTCCTTAGGCCAGATTCTGTGGGTCAAAGGAGGTCCTATTGGTGTTAGAGATGCCATCTATGCGGAACTAATGGGTCTTTTGGAAGGGCTAAGGATATTAAAAGTGAAGGGCCTGAGAGGTTGCCTTGTGGAAGGGGATTTTTCGACGATCATTTCTTGGGGGATGGGGGAGTGGTGCGGGTCTTAGAGGCTTCAACATTACATTATTGAGATCAGGACCTCTTTGAAGGATTTGGATGTCCGTTTGCTTCATGTTCCCTGATCTCAAAACGCCTTGGCTAACAAGTTGGCCAAGTGGAGTGTATGGCAGCCTTCTATTTTTGTGGGGGGATTATATGCTTGAGTGTTGATGTAGTTCTCTTTTTGTTTTGGTGTGTTTTGTTTCTGTATTGGTTGCTTTGTATGGTTTTTCTCCTATATTTATATAATTCTTTGTTATTCATAAAAATAATAATAATAATTTAGCTGTGCTGGATGCCATGGTGTATTCATGTGTGACATGCCAATATTTCTACTTACAATTTTTTTTTCTACCTAATATAACAAAGGAAATCTTACTAGAGAGGGAAGAAATGTACATATATGCAGAAGGGATGCCATAGACACTCCCATCCCCCATATATAAGGGGAGAACTAGTTAATGGGTGGGGGGAACTAGTGAGTACAATATGGACAATACAAAATGCACCATCTTAATATTTTAATAATGGATCAGGCCCTAGATACAAGCATGCACTCACACCAATGTGCATTGTAAAACCTAAATTTACCATGTATCTCTTATTTCCAAGAATTGCTTATATTACATTCATATACTTTTTCATGTACATCGGCTTGCTCTAAGTTCAGTCTATTATAGTGCACACCTTGATGATTCAGGGTTTTTGAAGATGCTATGTAAGATAGTTTCTATTAGTGTCAAACACCTATACATGTCTCTGTGTCCTTATTACATAGTTACCTACTGTTCTTTAGAGAAATTTGCTCAAGGCCACCTCTATTAGAGCTTTTATCTATAAATTTGCTTAATGCCCTCAATTGGAAATGATGTCTCACACGAAGAAACTTGGGCATTTAGGGGTTGAAGTCTAGCTGCTTCATTCTCTTATTTATGATATCTAAAATCTGGTCTTTCTTTTTTCATTGAGTTTTTATTTAGTAAGTCTTCTTTTGCATGAATTTTTGCTTTTTAAAGTATTTCTTGGTAGGCTTTTCCTTTTCTGTCCACCAATATATATATATATAAAGGTCAATCGATTTACCACTGGGGTGGGGAGAAGAAAATTTAATTGGGGCCTTTAACCAAGTGCTTTTGCCATTAATTAATTTTCAACTCACTAGTTGTCGGTTCATGTTCTTAGGGACCAAAATAGTTTGGCAGATAAATTAGCTGATTGGGGGGAGGGTATGTGATATGTCGTCCATTTTCATAGGTAGTGACATTCTGGAAATGGGAATGTAATGGTGTCATGCTGATGATGTTGTATCAGTATTTTTACTCATTTTTCTTTAATAATTTGGTTGTTAATTATCTGTTAATATCTGGGTCTACACTTGGGTGGTAACTCGAGGGCACTTACGTTCTAGCAGCCTGTATTGGAAAAAATAGCAAAACGATTGGGTGCATGGAAGCATAACTACCTCTCACTAGGAGGTCGAATCGCATTGATAAAATCGACTCTTTCAAATTTGCCTATCTATTACCTTTCCATATTCAAAGTCCCTGGGAAAGTAATAAGAACTATTGAAAAAATGCAAAGAGAATTTCTTTGGGAACCAGGGGAGAACAAGAAAGATCATCTACGAAACTAGGAGATGGTATGTAGGACAATGGAAAAAGGGGGTTTGGGGCTAGGTAAACTCTCACTTAGAAAATTATGCGTTATTGGCAAAATGGTTATGGAGATTACCACTCGAGGTGGAAAGCATGTGGCATTCGATTATTAAAGCTAAATATGGATTGGATGTTAATGGGTGGGATGTTAAAATTGGGGGAAGAGCTTAAACTTCATGTCCATGGAAGAGCATAAGCAGACCCATCCCTCTGTTTCTCCCGTTCATTAGATATGAAGTGGAAAGATATGGTCCCCCTCATCCAACAGTCGTTTTTCCCCATCTTCATTCCGGCAATTGGTCATTAATCAAATTCCTATCCCGAGGAGCTCTAACTCTTCAAATTCTGTCCACCCATTCCCTTCAAAAATCATATAGAAATCCCATGGCCCCCCTTGGTACAAAGCCCTATGTTGGGAGGTTACTCATAAATGTGTCAATATAGGGGACATGCTCTAGAGGAGACGGAATTGATAGTGTTTGCCTCATATATGTTATCTGTGTAGCCTCAACGGGGAATCAATTAATCACATATTCATCCATTGCCCATATATGCCGAAGGCATGGAGCTATTTCACCAAAGAGTTTGGAGTATCATTTGTTTTCTCAATGGAGATAAAGGACCTACTAAACCAATGATGGATGACCCCTTTTTCAAAGAGGGGAAAGTCTATGGAGGTATCTTCCAATCATCATTATTTGGTCTTTATGGGAAGAAAGCAATGGAAGAATATTCCTTGATAAGAGAGAAACGGTCATCCAAAAAGTAGAGGGTATAACTATCAGATTAGCTAATTGGGCATAAGAGGAGTCATGCTTCAATGGAATCACGATGGACAAATTGCTTAGGAATTTACCAACGGTTATTAACACCCCAATGTACATTCTGAAAGTGGAACATAGATGGAAACCACTGCTGGGAAATCATGTGAAACTGAATTTTGATGGAAGCTCTTTTGGAAATCCGGGATGGTCGGGTATAGGAGGAACAATCTTTGATGCAGCAGGGGTGTGTATAGTGGCTTATTTGGGTCCATTGGGTATTGGGGACTCATTATATGTGGAGACCAAAACACTACACTATGGTCTGCAATTGATTAAGACAAGAGCTTTGGATTCCTATATTATTGAGGTGGAAGGTGATTCGGCAGTGGTCATTGGATGGATGGTGAATGGAAACATAGGTCCGTGGAGATTATCCAATCTCATCAAAGAAATTGCTTTTTTGGCATCCAATATGAATATCTCATTCAAATGGATCCGGCGAGAGGCGAATGAAATGGTGGACAGATTGGCTAAGAGGGGTGTTGACAAAGCGTCAATGTTTGTGGGTAGTTTGGAAGAGGAAATATCGCTGTTATATGTTGGGAGAGCCTCAAGCTCTTTAGTTCTCTCCTTCCCTCCCTCCCTCTCTTTCTCATACTTTTTAAACTCTTTTATGGGCCTTACAAAGTTATATTTGGCCATTTTATGAAAATCCATTATTACTAATACAATCCACATTATTCAGCAAAAAATAAAAATGAAAAATGAAAAACTCACTGGCTGTCGGTCAACAATGTTGAACCAACCGGTGCTCTTACAAAGTATTTATGTCTGTAGAAACTTTATAATGTCACAAAGCTATAGATAATCTGTTAGCTGTAGATCTCACTGGTTCCCTCTTCTTCAGTTGCTTCCTTATCACTAAAAGGAGCGAGTACATGCTTGTAGAATAATGTTGTCATTGCTATTTGTTCTTCTTGCCGAAACACTGGATTCTAACATTCTAATTATCTCCTTACTATAATAAATCCTAATAATTTGGAATACACGAAGTCATAGTCAAATGCAGTCTCATCTCCTTAAACATGTATAGTCTCTAATAGAAGTGCTGCCTGGAGTATCATTGCCCCACAAATAATTTAATATTTGTCATGTTATGGGCTTCCTGCTTCTATCTTCTGGTTTTGGTAACTAGAATGTTTCAGCAATTTATGCTTTATTGATCAACTTGATGTACTGTTTTTCTGTAGGTCCTTCTGAAGGGAAAATGTCGTGAAGAACTAAAGAAGGTTAAAGAGGTTGTTCAATATGCAGTATTTGCTGCCTATCATTTATCTCTGGAGACCTCCTTCCTTGCAGATGAGGGTGCAACTCTGCCTAAGTTTCCATTGAAACCCTCTATCGCAATACCAGAGAGGATGACTAATGCTGATGGTGCTATTTCAGTAATCTCTAGTTCGGCTGATCCTACTGTTTGCCAAGAAGTAACAGATGAACCTCGATGTTTGGGTGCATGCAGCATGCTAGAAACATCATCCCATCATCCAACTCCAGATGTTTTAAGTCAAAATGAGGCGATCGTGGGTGTTTGTTCGAAACTTGGAGAATGGGAATCATTCTGTAAGCATCTTAGTCCTGATCATATCTCTGCCTTATCTCCTTGCACCATGGGCTCTGGAGTTGGAATGGATTACATTGATGCATTCAGTGATCATTTAGTTTCACATGTGTCTATGCAATCATGTTCCCAGTCACAATGTGAAGACTTGGGGTGCCCTTCCGTTCTTCCTTCTGATACCAGAAGTGATTCTCGACATGAATTGCTGGAAGCCTCAGAGGAGGAAATGACAGCAAGAAGTTATAGGCAGCCTGGGGAAGTTCATGAACTGGCAAAACTGAAAAAGATTGAGGGGGTTGATGGGAATAAGGTCCCTGGTGAATATTTCTCAGCTGCTGACAATCATCAGAGCATATTGGTTTCCTGTTCAAGCCGTTGTGTGCTGAAGGGAACAGTTTGTGAACGCTCTCAGCTCTTGCGCATTAAGTTCTATAGCAGTTTTGATAAGCCACTTGGGAGATTTCTTCGTGATGACTTGTTTAATCAGGTAACTTGGTCAGGCTTGTTTTCATTCTGTAACTTAATTTCTGCTAAACTTTGAGGTGCTCATTTTTAAATCGGAGTAATAAATTCATTGCCCTTAACATTGCCAGACATCTTGTTGCCGGTCTTGTAAAGAGCCTCCAGAAGCCCATGTCCGATGTTATACTCACCAGCAAGGCAGTCTTACTATAAATGTAAGATGCATTACCTCACTGAAGCTACCTGGGGAGCGTGATGGGAAGATCTGGATGTGGCACCGATGCCTCAAGTGTGCACATAAAGATGGTGTTCCACCTGCAACACGTAGAGTGGTTATGTCAGATGCTGCATGGGGACTTTCTTTTGGAAAATTCTTGGAGCTTAGCTTTTCTAATCATGCAACTGCTAATCGTGTTGCAAGTTGCGGTCACTCTTTACAGAGGGATTGCCTTCGTTACTATGGGTACGTGCTGTCAAGTTGGTGTCTCGTATTTTTTCTCATTGTTTACTTAGACTGTTAATTGTAATTCCTTTAACAGGTTTGGGAGCATGGTTGCATTCTTCCGTTATTCCCCTATTGATATCCTTTCCGTTCATTTACCGCCTTCAGTTCTGGAATTCAATGGCCTCATTGAACAGGAATGGATCCAGACCGAGGCAGTGGAGGTGTGCTATTCAAATTGTGTACTTTAAAATGTTTCTTTTTTTCTTTTCTATTCCTTTTTTTTTTTTGGATAAAGGAAATTTGATGCCTAACCCTTCTTCCTTCTTTCTTCCACAGCTTTTCAGTAAAATGGGTTTTCTATACACAGAGATATTTGATGTACTTAATGGCATTGAAAAGAAAAGTACATCTTTTGGAGATGAACCTGCAGATATAACTGAGTTCCATACTCACATTATGGAGCTGAAAGATTTATTGAAAAAGGAGAGAAATGAATATGACGTAAGTATATATTAAAATTTGGCTCTTGTATCGCCTTTCGCTATACAGTTCAGGGATAGTTCATTGTTTAGAGCTCTGATGTACAGGTCAAGCATCCATACATTGAAAAACCTCTGATTATTCTCACATAAATATTGACAGGGTTTGCTACAGCCATTTGGCAAAGAGGATTCATGCCCAGTTCAGACACCAATTGACATTTTAGAATTCAATCGCTTGAGACATCGCCTCTTAATTGATTCTTACATTTGGAATCACCGCCTTTGTTCATTAGAGTCGTGGCTTAAAACAAAGAGTCCTATTTCCAAGGTTGTTGATCCCTCTACACGGCAGGCTGCAACTTGTTCCAAACTAAGAGAGTGGATGAGCGAATCATTTTATAAGGATGGAAAACTTGTCTTTGCTCACGAAGAAAATATAATGTCTTCAACACTTCGGAATTCATTTATGTCAGAGAAAATGGAAGAGCCTAATTTTCATCCCCTGGAGCCTAACACAAATGAACTAGCCAAAATGGACTCAACAACAGTCAGGTCGGCCAAGGGTTATGGTCTTGGAGGCCTTGAGATAACCTCAGGCCATCATCATCAACAGGAGGAAATACATGTGCATGGGGAAGTTCCAGTCGAGAAGACATCCTTGGAGAGCATCCGGTCGGCCACTTCCAATCTTTCAGATACAATAGATTCAGCATGGACTGGTACGAGCCAACAACCTGTGAATGCTCTGTTTCTTCAAGCATCACAACCTGGTGAGCACAAAGGTGATTCAGTTGGGCTAATCAATCAGAAGGAAAATCCATCTTATAGAAAGCTCATGTCCCCTGTGAGAGTATATTCCTTTGATTCTGCGTTAAGAAACCAAGACAGAATTCGCAAAAGACTGTCCCCTGCCTCATTGTATTTGTCCTCACTTAGGTCTTTCCATGCTTCTGGGGATTACAGGCATATGGTTAGAGATCCAATTGCAAACATGCAATGGAATTACTCTCAGGTCTCACCAAAGGAGATCAAGAAATTGAGTTTCATTTTCAATTCCACGCCCCTAATCTCCTCGGCATCTCATATAGCTGGTGGTGAAGGGGTTCGATTGCTACTTCCACAAACTGGTCACAATGACATAGTTGTTGCTGTTTATGATAATGAACCCACCAGTGTAATATCCTATGCCCTTAGTTCCAAGGACTATGAGCAATGGATTGCTGATAAATTGGATGAGCACGGAGGATGGAGTGCAAATGACAGCAACAAAGAAGATCTCAGCAATCTATTTGGTTATAGTCGTGGGGCAGCTTCTACTTTTTCAGTCTGGCAATCCTTTGGCTCTGTGGACTCAGATGATTTCCACTATAGAAGTTATGGATCTGATGATATGTCATCGGCAAGAGGGAGCTTGTTTTCAGACCCCAAGAGATCTCTTCATTTCAGGATTTCTTTTGGGGATGAACCGTCATCTCCTGCAGGCAAAGTAAAGTTCTCTGTGACATGTTATTTTGCAAAACATTTTGATGCTCTTAGAAAGAAATACTGCCCTAGTGAAGTGGACTTTATACGTTCACTAAGCCGTTGCAGGAGATGGAGTGCACAGGGTGGGAAGAGCAATGTGTATTTTGCCAAGTCAATGGATGAGAGATTCATTATCAAACAAATCACAAAGACAGAGTTGGATTCTTTTGAGGAATTTGCACCACAATACTTCAAATATTTGACAGATTCTCTTACTTCAGGAAGCCCAACTTGCCTCGCCAAAGTCCTTGGTATTTTTCAGGTTGGGCTTTGGTCTCTATCTTGGTTATTGGAGGGTATGCTCATTTTCTTTACTTCTAATTGATTCATTTAATGGCAGGTTACCATGAAGCATTTGAAAGGTGGGAGGGAAACAAAAAGGGATGTAATGGTGATGGAGAATCTCTTTTTCAGAAGAAATATTTCAAGAGTTTATGATCTTAAGGGCTCTTGTCGATCTCGCTACAATTCAGATACCACAGGGAAAAACAATGTACTGTTGGATATGAATTTGATGGAAACACTACGTACAAACCCTATATTTCTTGGGAGCAAGGCAAAGAGAAGTCTAGAGAGAGCGGTTTGGAATGATACGTCCTTTCTAGCAGTAAGTTTCTTGAATTCATCCTTTTGTTCATATGCATACCTGTATTATGGAAATCTTTATTATTATTTTTTTATTTGTCATTCATTAAATTGCTTCTTTCTCACTATTGTGGTTTTTCTATGCTCAGTCAGTTGATGTGATGGATTATTCGTTGCTGGTTGGGGTGGATGATGAGCGGAAGGAGCTGGTTTTAGGGATCATCGACTTCATGAGGCAATATACATGGGACAAACATCTGGAGACATGGGTGAAGGCATCAGGTATCCTTGGGGGTCCAAAAAATGCATCCCCAACCGTTATTTCTCCCATGCAGTACAAAAAAAGGTTCAGAAAAGCAATGTCAACCTACTTTCTTACAGTGCCTGACCAATGGTCATCGTGATCTGCCTCTTTTCAGGTTTTTTCTTCACTACAATGATCTGTTTGTAGATACTTGAAAGCTAGATTCTTGTTACATATGAGTGGATAGAAATTCCATGGCATGATTGTTTTGTTCATCTCTTGTATATAGGCAGAAGCAGCCAAAAAATGAGGCATAGATAAAAGGAATAGAAATTCCTTTCTGTTTTGTTATCTTATGTATAGAAAATTAGCTTAAATCTGTGACTTAGACATTGAACTAAGGGGAAGAAATTATTTCCATGTGTTTGGTGTTTATTTGGGCTTTGGTGGGGGCGGATGGTCTTCCAAAGCATGTGTCCAGCCCTGAAAGCCATGTGCCAATGTGGTTGACCATTTAGTTGATACGCCATTTTTTTTTTCAGGCAGAGAAATTTGCACAAAAAGTATATATATATATTAATTTCTACGCATTTCCTTAGATTTACTCTGGTTGTATGCTGTAAATAGAGCACATCAATACATGGCTGCTTTCATTACTAGTGGTTTCGGGGGTCATCAGTCTGAATGTTCACAATCCATCAGTTGATTTGTAACACCATTTTTTCAGCAGATTTAACCAAAGCCTAGCTGCGGTGAAAGAACCATCTATCATTGTTCTACTAGCAATCGCTTTTCTTTAAATGTGCAACTTTTACTTTTCTTGATTGGGGACAGAGATGAGTCAGTTTATTCTTCTGAATCAGCTTTCACTCCTCCTACCTTCATACTATAGCAGGGAATAACACCTCCATCATATCCTTCATGTAGTACTAGAAATCTATGGCTACATGCTGCATTATCCAGTTCCTTACCATTATATCAAGTTGGCTAGGGGTCTCAGGAATGACACAAAATTAAGGGTTTTTCTGGTTACAAGCCACAGCCCACCTTCCATGGCGTTGGGTTTATCCTCTTCACATCCAAACTTAAAAGACGTAAAACACTTCTTCAATCAGATTGATGTCTAATTTGAAGGAAGGCCTTGGACCAATAAAGTGCTCAATTAGTATGTTCCCCTGACTTAGCAGCTTTATCTACAATGATATTCATGAGACATTTGGCAATAGGATCATTGTTAAAATGCTTTCATTGCACAAAGTGAAGAAAGGAAGACATACTCCTTAGGAATACCAGAGAGTAGGAATATTAGAAGAACAGGAATATCAGAGGAGAACAAATAGCTCATGATATCTCAAATCCCCTGCAAAAAACTGCTAACTAAATTCATTAATCACACAATAAGGGGTGGATTTTAAAGTCTTTAGGTTCGGGCTGAGCCTTACTAACAGGTTGTATATGTATTCGGTTACTGATCAAGCTGAATATAGTTCTTTAGTTAATCCAAGACATGGAATTGTCACTATCACGTTTCTTGAGGATAGTTGAGCCTCCCATTGTTTGTGCAAGGGATTATGGCAAACTTATTCTTGAGGATAGTTGAGCCTCCCATTGTTTGTGCAAGGGATTGTGGCAAACTTAACCCTAGGATACAGACAAGCTCAGAATCAACTCATGTTTCTCAATGGAATCAACTCATGTTCCTCAATGGGGTTACACTCTCCACTAGAGATGAATAATTTCTCCCAAGAAATTTGTTGTCCAAAGATCAGGTGCTTTAAAATCTTATCAAAATAAGTTCAACTAGCTCTCTTTCATCCAAGTCATACAGACAATAAAATCACCGTGGCACTTCAAGTACCCCCAGCTCTTACCCGTGTGTGCTCGGTGTAAAGCACCCCACTACACTGCCTCAAGAGGATTTCCAAATGAGGTGTTAAGAGGAGGGCTATCATATTAGGAGGTATTAGGAGGTTTCTCTTCTAACCAGACCGATATGGGACTAAAGGATAAGTCCCTCTCTTATTTTGAAGCACTTTCAACACTAGAAGGATAATGAACAGGGGCCAGGGGGACGGCCATCCCCCAAGGAACCAGCCCCAGAGAGCTGTTGGGATTGCCTCCATAATCATATCCTTGATTCGGTTCCAAGTAAGGGCCACTGTCGCTTGGCTTTAATGAAAGTGACATTGCAAGTTCCTTTTAAGCCTCTATATCTTTCCTTGAGAAGAACAACATTACAACATGCTTTGACGCCGTTCTCTTGTCAATGTACTTTCTCTTTTCTTACATGTAACACTTATTTTGCAAGCATGAACATCTCCAGAAAGTATAGAAAAACATTGAAGCTGCAGGAAAAAGGAAGGTATCTTAGTGATGTATAGTAAAGAATACATAGCTTGGATACTTGCTTTAGACGAGAATAGGAAAATAGATTAGATTAGCCCAATTTTTTTAGAAGTAATTAGTGTACTTCAAACAATGACAAGATAGTCAATTGACCGGATATAAAAAGAAAGAAACAAAGAAGGTATATTACAAGTTTGAGCTATTATAAATTCCCTGACATGAAACAATTGAGAGCTTATTTCAATCCCAAAGCTCTTCAGTTCTCTTTGAAGCTCGTATTGACCCATGATCTAAACCTTGATACACACACACAAAGAGAGAGAGAGCGAGAGAGTTGTGCATTGGTCCACTTGGATGAAGTAAGCAAGATTATGGTCCTTTGGTACATAATCCCAAATTAAAAGATCTCTCCATCATTGTTAGCCAAGAAACCCACTTTCTTCTGCATATTAAGTCATCGGAGCAAGAAAATTAAAAGACAGCGATATATATAGAGAGAGAAAGACTTCCATAAAAAATAAAATAAAATAAAATACAAAGACTACTGAAAAAATTAGAAATTACATGAAAAATTCAACAAATAGACTGCATAGGTATAACTATTTATACTTCCTGGGATATTTAGGGGGTAGGGTTTGGAGAGAGAGAGAGAGAGAGAGAGAGAGAGAGAGAGAGAGAGAGATGGGGGTAAGGCTGTGTACATCTTGCCCTTGCCAGACCCCGCGTTAGCAGGAACCTCGTACACTGGGCCACCCTTTATATTAACAAAATTACCCTCATATTTCAGTATATGCATATTAGTTACCTTGTGCCATCTTTCAAGATTCTTAAGCGAGAATGGCTGCAATATAGATTGCAGTATTCAGTTGATCTTAGATCAGGTCACAATGCAATCTTGATTTATTGTAAAAATACCGAATGGACCAAATCTGAGATCACATGCAGAGGGGACGTGTTTGAGACTTGGAATTAGACTAAAATTAGAAACAAAGGATTCATTTTCTTCATTTGGCATATTAATGGTTGACTAAATAAACATGTTCGGATCCGGATCACTAACTTTCACGTAGTTGCTTGGAGTCTTAAAAAATCAATGAGATCTTCACCATTGGATTTCATAGATTCTTCTGGATTGTCAAATTGGTCCAATAAAACAGGTCCAAGTTTTGGACTTTTCATCAGATCTTTGGGGGGTTGATTTGGTAGTCTTATAACTTACGAGATTTCTTAAGTTTGTGTTCATTAAAATATTGATGGCGACCTCCTCCTCCTGCATGTTTAACACGTGTCCTCAATTTTGCTTTGAGAAAGAATGATGTCTCTCATTCTCGGTCTGATATCAAGTGCGACACCCCCCCTGATGGGACACTCAGGAGGGGGAATCAAAAACCTCCAAAAAGTGA
>JAOXJP010000006.1:6384580-6394614 GCA_025762735.1 Platanus orientalis | reverse complement strand
TTTTAATTCGAACATCTAACACCATTAGCCTATGTTGTGTAGTTAAACTCTCGCCTGGAATAACCTTACAATCCTTATATATATATATATTCATTCAATTGAGTACTTTTGTGTATTTACTATTTTACTTTGGCTCCTCAACTTCTATGGTAATTAACGCATAGAAATAAAATTTATATGGTCTTATTCAGAAAGAAAAAATAAATTACATGGTAAAATAATGGGTGTCCCACTATTGGAAATAATCTCATGTTAAGAAACTTGCAGCATATAGGAGTCAGTGAAGTGAAACTGTTCCACCCTTGTATGCGTGATATCGAGAGGCAGCTTTTATATCACTGAATTTTTATTAAGTAGGTAGTCTTTTCTTTTGCCTGGATTTCTGCTTTGTAAAAATATCCCTTGGAAGGTTTGTGTGGGCTGTATACCAGCTCAATATGTGGGGATGGGCCTGTAGCTCAAATGGTTGATGTTTTACATTGCAACCATAAAGTTGTGGGTCTGATCCTGCTTAAGTACTTACATGTGCATGTGGGGGAAGTTTGTGGGGGGAGGGGGAGGGGGAGGAGGGGGAGGGGGGAAGTGGGGGAGGGAGTAGATAAGAAAAGAAAATTAACTGGGGCTTCTACGTTTGATATATTTGCTATTTATAAAAAGAAAAATCTGGTTAGAGCCCTTAATCAAATGGACTGTTCCTCTCCAGAATGAAGCATGACTGCATGAGATATTATGTTTCTACCTGTAACCCATCCTGATTCTCAATGTACTATCTGTTGGTCTACACTGTTGAACCGAACAATGCTTTTACAGAATTTGTATGCGTATAGACTAAAAAAAAATCCACAAAGCTATAGCTAATCTGTTAACTGCAGATTTCACTGAATTCCTGCTTTTTGGCTGTTTCCCCATCAATAAATAGTGAATGCATGCTCATAGATGAATGTTTGTCCTTTCTCTTTTTCCTATAAGCTAAAACACTTACTAGTGGATTTTGGCATTGCAATCTTCTTATGATATTGAATCCTAACAGTTTTGAATGCTAGAGGTCATAAACAAATGCTTTTTTTTTTTTGCATTAGCATGGTCCTTATCAATATTAGTGCTGGGGCTTTCTTTCACCACATGTTATATTTGGTATCTTGATAGGTATAGTGCTCCAAAAGGGGTATTTGATTACCTTAGATGATAATAATAGAATTGTTTTGGGCAAAAACGATGAAATAGATTTGGGGGTACATAAACTGTATATGTGTATGTAATATCTAGACCAGGTATATTTCTATAATCGAGAAATTGGTAGTCTAGTTAACGTCTTTCTGTCCCTCAAGGATGTTTTTCTATCTATCAAGGATCTTGATAGAAAATTATGGACTCTCTTATCTTCTGGAATTTATTCTTGTAAATCTTTTTTCTCATTCTTTGTCAAAGGTTCTTCTCATGCCATTCCTTCCCATCGTGAAAAAGTATGGAAACCATTAGTGCCTCCTCATATCAAAGCCTTCTCATGGGTTGCTGCTCAGAATCAGATTAACATCATGGACATGCTTCAGAGGAGACGGCTTCATAAGGTTCTTTCCCCACATATTTTCTTGTTGTGTATGCAACATGGAGAATCTGGAGGTCACATCTTCCTTCATTGTAGATTTTCAAGAGACATTTAGAATCATTTCATTTCTAGGATGAGAGTATCATGGATGATGCTGTCAAATTTTATGGATCCCTTATCTTTGTGGAATGTTGGTTTCTTGGGAGCTCGAGGAAGGGTTCCATGGGGGGCTTAATTCATGGGATTGTGTGGGGATTATGGAAGGAAAGGAATAAGCAGATTTTTGAGAGCTTGAGAAGCGAATGGCATATGATAGTGGACTCCATTACCCGTGATGTGGCATCTTGGGTGGTTTTTTCTGATGAGTTCAAACTTCAAAGGAGTTCCTGTCAATGTTCTTAGGGAATGACCCATTCTATTTTTTTTAAGATCCCATAAGCCAAAGATGGTCGTTTCAGGGTTGAAGCCTCCCCTGAGTGGGTCTATTAAACTAAATTTTGATGGGTCATCTTTTGGTAATCTGGGTGTAGTTGGTTTTGCATCACGAAAGATGGCCAGAGTCTGTTTTCATTGTCTGTGGCCCTATTTCTGCTGAAGCTGAAGCCTATGCTTTATTAATGGGTCCCCATGAGCTGAAGTCGCCAGGTGCGTACGTTTGTATATTTTAGGGTGATTCTTTGGCAGTCATTAGTTGGGGTTGGGTCAATGTTCATGCCTTGGCAGTAATCCCAATACATCCATGAAATCAGGGAGCTAGGTCATACGATGAAATCCTCTTTCATTCATGTTCCAAGGGTGCAAAATGATGTGGCTGATAGGCTTGCCAAGTGGGGGTCTGTGATTCCTTCTATATTTAAAGAAAATGTGATTCCGGAGATGTAATTTGGTTGTTCTTTCTCTCTTTTCCTTCCTTCTTCTGTATACATTCTACTCTACATTTATCAATAAATTTTTTGTTGCTACTAAAAAAAAAAAAAAAAAAAAAAAAATAAAAAAAATGCTATAATCAAGGTATTAACCACCATAACTAAAGGAGCACTACATATATGGATACCTAACTTATATGCATCTTACACTCTAGCTGTGTGTGTGCCATGGAGATGTGCAGGTAACATCAGTTTGAACTTGATTGTGTTAGTCAAGGACCTATCACTTATCATTTGGGTCATGTCTCATGGCCTTAGCCCAAACATTTCATCAGCTGGACAATCCTGGCGCCCTCTTTCTTTCTCTTCCCTTCTCCATCCCTCCCTCTTTCTTTACTTCTTGATGAGTTAGATATAATTGATTGAGAGAGAGAAAGCAGATACAAGAGCTATGAAATAGAATTCTCTGTATGTGCCAATGAGTTGACAATCTCATCTCCACTACATAATAAATGACGTAAAGTTCTTTTTTAGTAGCTGATTTGTGGGCACTGTTTCCAATCATAATTCACTTACATAGTTTTACCCCTTTTTTTTTTTTTTTTTTCGAATTTTCTTTTAATTTCTTTATGTTGGTTAGGAGTGTCTGATCTCTGTGATTTATATGAGTAGCCCTTCCAAAGAAGCGGTCTAGTGTTGCATACACATTTAAATTAATCATTGGGTATGTCACGTTGAATGACATATTTTAGATGTTATATGAGGTTTCTTCACCTTAGAGTTGCCAAGTTTTTTATTTGATAATTGTAATCCAATTGGCCCAGCTAATTGTGGTTGGGGTAAATGAATCGTATTCTGTTGTTCCTTTGTAACCCTGGCAATCTGTATGCTATGAAGTTATTTCTTCCTATTTTGAATCATTATTTTGTGTTTTACTCTCTTTTTAAAACAATCGACGTGCACTATTGTGATCACCAATGGGAGCTGCTCCCAAGTTCTCTCAGATGTACTTTATTTGTCTTTCTTAATATACTTGCAATCATGATTCAAAATTTCAGTGAGAGCAACATTTTGTCAAAATTTTCATTTAGGGGTGCTAAATGAAATACTAAGGAAACATAAAAATTCCAAAATTTTGGTGATGCTACTGAAATAACGGGGAAATTTTGGTACTTCCATTGAGATTTTTCTCTCCTGAGCTAAAACTCACTTCAAATCCATTATTTTGCTATAATTTTTTGTTTAGTTGATTTTAGAGCAAAAATAACTACTCCACCTCAATCTGTTGTGGTAAATAATACTATTTAATTTTATAGGTAAAAAAATAGTTAATAGTTGAATATTTTAAAAAATGATAGAACATTCATGTTTGTATATAAATTTTTTTATAGTTTTTTTGAATATGGAGGGTGTAATTATACTTATCCTAACATTGCTTGATGTTTCATTGAAAAATTGAACTTTAATTGACAGTAAAAAAAATTTCCCATTTTTTTCTTTTTTCAAAACATCCCATCATATTTTTCATTATTTCACAAGGTTAAATATCCATCAAAATCATAATTTTGTTCCTTGGTTGCAATTATCACTCTCAACATTCTCATCTTGGCTATGCTCATTTTATTTTTGTTTCTTTCTATACTAAAGTTTCCGCTTTCACCCAATTCCATAAATCACTTTAGTTTCATTTGTGTATCTCTATCTTCATTTAAACGTCTATGTAACTTGAATTTTTATTATTTGGGTGAACCACCTGTGTAAATACATACCAGATTCCAACATTTCCATGAATTATAGCTTTTTTATACATATCTTCGATGGACATTACAGCACATTTATGTGTTATTGTTACTAATTATTTGATATAAGCCATTATGTTATATACCTATTACCACCCATGTTATTGTATGAAATATATATATATATATATATATATATATATATATATATATATATATTATCTGGAATTTATTTATAATATACTTCCAAATCCAAAAGTCTTATTTGGGTTTTAGGCTTTTGGCTGTGTACAACAGATGGTACAGTGGCTGACACATAACCATACCTATGCAACATAATTTGACATACAAGATCCATTAATAAATTACCTGTCTAAAAAATTTGAAAAGAGAAGAAATTTTTTGTTACAAATTATAAAAGTTGCTGGGACTGCAAATGTTTTGTAAATAATTTAGTACCTTTGATGTTATGGGCTTCTTCTTTCTACTGATTTTGTGAGGTAAAATGTTTCAGAAATTATTGGTGTTTGATCAACTTGGTGTACTATTTTTTCTCTAGGTCCTTCTGAAGGGCACATGTCGTGAACAGTTAAAGAAGGTTAAACATGTTGTTCAATATGCAGTATTTGCAGCCTATCATTTATCCCTTGAGACCTCCTTCCTTGCTGATGAGGGTGCAACTCTGCCTAAGATGCCTCTGAAACCCTCAATTTCAATACCAGAGAGGATGAATGATTCTGATAGTTCTATTTCAGTAATCTCTAATTCAGCTGCACCTACTGTTTGCCAAGCAGTAACAGATGAATCTCGATGTGTGGGTACATGCAACATGCTGGGGACATCATCCCGTCATCCAACTTCAGATGTCTTACCTCAAAGTGGGGGGATCATGGGCCTTTATTCGAAACTAGGAGAATGGGAGTCATTTTTTGAGCATCTTAATCCAAGTCATATTTCTGCCTCCTCTCCTGGTACCATGGATTCTGGAGTTGGAATGGATTATCCTGATCCATGCTGTGATCTTTTAGTTCCACGTGTTGCTATAAAATCATGTATCCAGACACAATGTGAAGACCTTAGGAGCTCTTCCATGCTTCTTTCTGATAGCACTAGGCATTCCCAACATGAATTACTGGAAACCTCTGTTCAAGAGGAAATGGCACTAAGAAATTATAGTCAGCCTGTCAAAGTTCATGAACTGACAAAGACGGAAGGGGTTGATGGGAATGAGGTCTCCAGTGAATATTTCTCCTCTGCTGACAATCATCAGAGCATATTGGTTTCCTTTTCAAGCCATTGTGTGCTGAAAGGAACAGTTTGTGAACGCTCTCAGCTATTACGGATTAAATTCTATGGTAGTTTTGATAAACCACTGGGGAGATTTCTTCGTGACGACTTGTTTGATCAGGTAACCTGTTCATGTTTTCTTTCTTTGTCTAACATAAGATCTGCCAAACTTTGTGGTGCTCATTTTGAAATTGGAACCGTAAATTCATTTCACTTAATCTTGCCAGACATCCTGCTGCCGATCTTGTAAAGAGCCTCCAGAAGCCCATGTCCAATGCTATACCCACCAACAAGGCAGCCTTACAATAAATGTTAGACACCTGCAGTCACTGAAGCTACCTGGGGAGTGTGATGGCAAGATCTGGATGTGGCACCGATGTCTTAGGTGTGCTCATAAAAATGGAGTTCCACCTGCAACATGTAGAGTGGTTATGTCAGATGCTGCGTGGGGACTGTCTTTTGGAAAATTCTTGGAGCTTAGCTTTTCAAATCACTCTACTGCCAACCGTGTTGCAAGCTGTGGTCATTCTTTGCAGAGGGATTGCCTTCGTTACTATGGGTACATGTTGTCAAGCTGGTCTCCCTGTCTTTTTTCTTCTTGTTGACTGGGATTGTTAATTTTCCTTTTTTCTCTTCAACAGGTTTGGAAGCATGGTTGCATTCTTCCGATATTCCCCTATTGATATCCTTTCTGTTCATTTACCACCTTCAGTACTGGAATTCGGGTGCCACATTCAACAGGAGTGGGTCCAAAAAGAGGCAGCGGAGGTGTGCTTTTCAAATTGCTATCCCCATACAAATTTTTTTTTCTTGGTGAAGTTCCCCATACTTTCAAATAATGCTAATATAATTATACTTTTTTTTCCACCCCTGGTGGGTAAGTTGGACTTGCAGCTTTATGGCTGCAGTGCAGTACAACTAATCATTTGAGCAAGAAGCTTCAGCTTCCAAATGGAAACTATTTTATTTATTTAAATGTAAGCCGTCTGTCTTCCTTGTTTCTTCCACAGCTTTCAAATAAAATGGAATCCCTGTACGCTGAGATATTTGATGTACTTCATGGCATTGAAAAGAAAAGTACGACTTGTGGGCATGAACCTGCGGATATGACTGAGTTTCATAATTGCATTATGGATTTGAAAGATATACTGAAGAAGGAGAGAAAGGAATATGATGTAAGTATCTATTTGAGATTAGATCTTATATCTGCTTCTCCTCATAGGGTTCAGGGACAATTTGTTGTCCAGACTTCTTAAGTGCTTCTGCTCAAGATCCATGCATTTAACAACTTATGGGTTGTCTTACATATTGACAGGGTTTGCTGCAACTATCTGGTATAGAGGATTGTCAGACTGCAGTTGACATCCTAGAGGTCAATCGCTTGAGACGTTGCCTCCTAATTGATTCTTACATTTGGGATCATCGATTCTGTTTGTTGAACTCTCTCCTTGAAACAAAGAGTTCCATTCCCAAGGCTGATCTCATGACACAGGAGGCTACAACTTATGCCAAACTGAAGGAGTTAAGAAGTGAATCATTTTCTAAAGAAGGAAAACTTGGCTGTGCTCATGAAGAAAGTAATTCTAAACATTCAACATTTAAGAATTCCATAAAGTCAGAGCAAATGGAAGAACCTAATTTACAACTTCTGCAGCCTAGCCCAGATCAGCAGGCCATAATGGAATCCTCGACGGTCAAGTCTGTCAACGGTTATGGTCTTGGGGGCCTTGAGTTTACCTCAGGCCATCATCACCAACTGGAGGAAATACATGTGGATGAGGAAGCTCCAGTTGAGATGACATCCTTTGAGAGTATCCCATCACCTGCATCCTATCTTTCTGATAAAATAGATTCAGCATGGACGGGTATGGAGCAACAATCAGTAAATGCTCTGTTTTCTCAAGCATCGCAACCAGATGGATACCAAGGTGGTTCGGTGAGGCTAATAAATCAGATGATTAATCCATCTTACAGAAGGCTCATGCCCCCAGTGAGAGTATATTCCTTTGATTCTGCATTAAGAGTCCAGGAAAAAATTTGCAGAGGACTGTCCTCCACCTCATTGCATTTGTCCTCGCCTAGGTCATTCCATGCTTCTGGAGATTGCACGGATATGATTAGAGATCCAACTGCAAACATGCAAAGGACCTACTCTCAGGTCTCAATAAGGGAGACCAAGTCATTGGACCTTATCCTCAATTCCATACCCTCATTCATGTCCTCAGCATCTCATATGGTTGAAGGGGTTCGATTGCTACTTCCACAAACTGGTCACAATGACATAGTCGTTGCTGTTTATGAAAATGAACCCACCAGTATAATATCCTATGCCCTTAGTTCCAAGGACTACAGGGAATGGATTGGGTATAAATTGGATGGACATGAAGGAGGATGGAGTGCAAATGACAGCAGCAAAGAAGATGATCTCAGCAATATGTCAGGTCAAAATCATGCAGCAGCTTCTATTTTTTCAGTCTGGCAGTCCTTTGGCTCTTTGGATTCGGATGATATCCACTATCAAAGTCATGGATCCGATGAAGTATCATCAACGAGAGGGAGCCTGTTTTCAGATCCCAAGAGATCTCATGTCAGGATTTCTTTCAGGGATGAATTGTCATCACCAGCAGGCAAAGTGAAGTTCACTGTGACCTGTTATTTTGCAAAGGAGTTTGATGCTCTTAGGAAGAAATGCTGCCCCAGTGAAGTGTGTTTTATACGTTCACTAAGTCGCTGCAGGAGATGGAGTGCACAGGGTGGGAAGAGCAGTGTGTTTTTTGCCAAGTCAATGGATGAGAGATTCATCATTAAACAAGTCACAAAGACAGAGTTGGATTCTTTTGAGGAATTTGCACCGGAATACTTCAAATATTTGACAGATTCTCTTACTTCAGGAAGCCCAACTTGCCTTGCCAAAGTCCTTGGTGTTTATCAGGTTAGACGTTGGTCTCTATCCTGGGTTATGGAGTATAATTACATAATTTTTCTCTGCTCCTAATTGATCATCTTAAATGACAGGTCACCATAAAGCATTTGAAGGGTGGGAAAGAAACAAAAATGGATTTAATGGTGATGGAGAATCTCTTTTATGGGAGAAATATTTCGAGGGTATATGATCTTAAGGGGTCTGCTCGATCTCGTTACAATCCAGATACAGCAGGGAAGAACAATGTGCTGTGGGATATGAATCTGTTGGAAACACTACGTACAAAGCCTATTTTTCTTGGGAGTAAGGCAAAGAGAAGCTTAGAGAGAGCGATTTGGAATGATACATCCTTTCTAGCAGTAAATTTCCTTGAACCCTATCCCTACATGTAGTGTAAGTTTTATTGCTTGTCTCTCACTATTGTATTGTTGTTGCATTCAGTCCGTAGATGTAATGGATTATTCTTTGCTGGTTGGGGTGGATGATGAGCGGAAGGAGCTGGTTTTAGGGATCATCGACTTCATGAGGCAATATACTTGGGACAAGCATTTGGAGACATGGGTGAAGAAGGCATCAAGTATCCTTGGGGGCCCGAAAAATGCATCCCCAACTGTTATTTCTCCCAAGGAGTACAAGAAAAGATTCAGAAAAGCAATGTCGACCTACTTTCATACGGTGCCTGACCATTGGTCTACTTAGTTCGAACTGTCTCATTTAGTGTTTTCCTTCACAATAAGGTGCTGAAAGCCAGAATGATTGTTTTGATCATGTATAAGAAAACCGAAAGGATGTTCTGTCCAGGATGTACCGTTCACCTTTGTGAGAGGGCGAACATCCTGGACAGAACATCCTTTCTCATAAGAAAAAGTCGTCTGAAGCGAAAGGAGGGAAGAGATTCCTTTGGGTGATTGTTTTGTAATTTCCAGTATGAGCAAAATTAGCCTTGACATAAGAATTGGACAACAAACGAGGGGAACGAAATTATTTTCATGTGTAGATCCCTGAAAGCCATTTATCAATTTGGTTGACCATTTAATTGTTACGCCACTCTTTTGGTGAGGCCAGCCGGCTAATAATTTCCATTGAAGTCATTTTAAGCATTGCATGTGAGGATTGCCGATCCTCTAGTTGGGAGAATAGGGTATGTTACACTGGTGGTTGCCTTGAAAGGTAACGCAGTCTTAATTTACATGGGTAGGCCAAAATTGACTTGGGTTGATGTAGTGAGGAAAGACATTTTTTGTTTATTTAATTATTATTAATGTGAGGAAATACTTGTGATTTAATGACTGATATTGCCAGTGGAATGGTTGAACATGATTCTTGTTTTATCATTATGGCGTTCATAAGACTACTGAAATATGAACAGAGAGGATCTGAGCTCCATGTTATGCTCGGGGTGGTTTTGGGGTGGGGGATTAAGCACAGCTGAGTAGGACTAGGTTTGAACACTCCTCATGACAGATCACAGTCCATTGGGTTAAGCTTGTGGAAAGATAGTTCTTTGATCGAAATAATTGTGGGAGAAACTGGGGACTGATGGATCGGCTTAAGATTGATCAAGCATAAAGAAATTAATGTAAGATCCATGAACAAGGGGTTGGGAGGGGCAGATAAAGGTAGAGGGGAGCCGTATCCTCTGCGCCCAGGTACTCTGCACCACGGTATGCTCC
>JAOXJP010000006.1:6357562-6377632 GCA_025762735.1 Platanus orientalis | reverse complement strand
CAGTTTTCTTCTCTAATGCCTTCTTCTTCATTTGATACTACCATGCAACCCTCTTATGGTGATCTCTCTTCTCCCTCACCTACTTCACCTTCCTCTGTGCCCCTTTTAAATCAAGTTGTTGATTCATCTGGCTCATCTCCAACCTTAACACCTTCTGTTACACTACCTTCTCCACCTCCACAACCTCCTCGTCATCACATGATCACAAGAACTCAGGATGGAAAATGATGACCAACGCTCTACCTCAAGCATTTTTGTCTACTCATATTGCTTCATCTTCCTTAGTGGAACCAATAACTTACAAAAAAGTTGTTCGTTATTCAAAATGGGTTTCCATAATGCAAGATGAGTACAATGCCTTCATTCATAATGATACTTAGTCTCTCATTCCTTGTTCCCCATTAATGAACATTGTTGGTTGCAAATGGATTTATTGCATTAAGCAAAGAAGTGATGGATCTATAGAGTGATACAAAGCTCATTTGGTAACAAAAGGCTTCAATTAGCAACCTAGGATTGATTTTACAGAAACTTTAGCCCAGTGGTAAAGCTACCAACCATTCTCATAGTTCTTTCCATTGTTGTCTCATCACTAATCTATACGACAGTTGCATGTAAAAAATGCATTTCTTCATGGCCTTTTATCTGAGGAGGTTTACATGAAACAACCTCCCAGTTTTGTTGATTCTACTCATCCTACTCATGTCTACTACCTAAAGAAGGCCATATATGGACTCAAACCAGCACCTCAAACATGGTTTTAGAGATTTAGCAATTTTCTATTACAAGCTGATTTTTACAAAAGTTCAGCTGATTCTTCCATGTTTGTTTTAGACTCACCTACTAGTACATTAATTCTTCTTCTATACGTGGATGACATCATCTTAACAAGAGACAACTCTTTCATTCTCACTACCTTTATCAATTGTCTTGGTCTAGAATTTTCCATGACTAACTTGGGGGAGTTGAACTTTTTTCTTGGGATTGAGGCTAAACGTTCTTCCCAGGGTCTCCTCCTTACTCAAAATAAATATGTTTTGGACCTTCTTACACATGTAGGAATGATTGGTTGCAAACCTTGTGCTACACCGGCTGCTTCAAGATAAAAAATGTTGATTCATGAAGGTGTTTCATTATTTGATCCTACTATGTATAGGAGTTTAGTTGGTGCACTTTAGTACCTCACTCTCACTCGCCCTGACATTAGTTATTCTATGAATCAAGTGTGTCAATTCATGCATGCACCCACTACTAAACATCTTCAAGCGGTAAAACGAATTCTTCGTTACCTTAAGGGAACACTCGACTCTTGTATTCTACTTCGTCTTGGCCCTCTTTCCCGTATTGTTGCATTCACTAATGTTGATTGGGCCGGTTGCCCGGATTCTCGCTACTCCACCATTGGTTTTTATACATATTTGGGATCCAATCTAATATATGGGGGCTCCAAGAAACAACCCACAATCTCCCACTCTAGTGTTGAGGCTGAATACAAAGTGTTGGTTGTGACTATATCGGAGTTGCTTTGGTTTTCCTATATACTCAAGGATCTTCAAGTTCCCTTCAAGTTTCTATTGGTTATTCGTTGTAATAGCTTGAGTGCTACTCATTTGACAGCTAATCCAATTTTTCACGCCCGAACCAAACATATTGAGGTGAATTACCACTTTGTGAGAGATCTTGTGGTCAATGGCACACTTTTTGTTTGTTTTGTTCGTTCTCACCATCAGTTGGTTGACACCTTCACAAAGGGTTTTTCTTAATCACCTTTCATTCTTCATTGCTCCAAACTACTAGTGGTTCTCCCCAACAGTTTGGAGGGGGTAATAACACATATGATATGCAAGATTCCCACATCACACATGAGATGCAAAATCCATCTCTTTAGGCAACACAATATTGGATTTGCACAAATCAAGATACTATAAGATTTCTTTCTATATTTTCATGTATAAATTTCTATATAAACCCATGAGAGGTTGTTGTATAAGGTGTGAAAGAAATCTTCTCTATTTTATCTTTGCTAGTTTTTTTTTCTTATTCATGTAACTTTAGTTTATTATTAGTTTTGCCCTTAATGAGAATTGATATCAAACAATAGGTTTAATCATTCAATCTCCTATTCCAATAAATCGAGAATTGATGCCAAACGATAGGCTCAATCCGATCTAAAGATCTTTAGGATTGGGATCTTCTGATTTCATCTAAAGTCACAATCCTAAGATTCAAGATCCCGTGCCAAAGATAGGTCGGTGCCCGAGTTGTAATAGAATTATGGTAGCTTCCTCTCTTGGTCATCGTAATGTTAAGACGCGGAGGAGGATTAGAAGTTTAAGTGAAAGAAGTCTGAAGGAGGAAGAGGAGAGGGAGACCATGAGGTCTTTGAGTTGGGTAGATGAACAACTGAAGAGATGGACGGAAGAGGAAGAGTTCGAGGGAAAACGGATAGAGATAAGTGGGGAGTAGAAAGTTTACTACTACTACCTTCAACCAAGATTTTGTAGTTTAAGAAACTAAAGGCCTAAGGACTCTTACATTTAAAATTGAAATAAATCCCATTACATTCCAACTCTCCGTATAAATGTGAAAGCATTAATTCTGAGTTGTTGATGTCTTCAGTTTAGGGATCTCGCAGGATGTTTAGGAGAGTTTGATTTCGACAAGGGATGTGATTTGTTGATAAAGTAGTTGACAAATTTTTAATTTTGGGTTGTAGAAGGACTTAATGTCTAGAGATTGATTTGGAAAAGAGTTTCTCTCTATCCCTTATATATATTCCCACTCTCCTCTAATCACAACCAACAAAATCGACCCACCAAAATTTCCTTTTCTCAAAATCGTTAGGCGATGATGGCTCGATTGCAGTATTTCCTTCTTTGCATTCTGCTTGTTGGTTTGAGCGTCTCCCATGCTTCGGATTTCCGAGGGGCTGCATGGCCAAAAAAAGTGAGGTTGGATACGGGAGGGCTGAGCAGAGAGAGCTTTCCAGAGGGGTTTATATTCGGGACGGCGACGTCGGCGTATCAGGTGGAAGGGATGGCTGGCAAGGACGGTAGAGGACCCAGTATATGGGACGTCTACGTTAAGAAACCTGGTAAGGTTAAGAATATTTTTGAATCGAAGAAATTGCAGCAAATTTTCTATGGTTACCGCCGTTTAAACTTTTCTTTTTTGGTTATAATGAAACATGAGTTATTGCTGGAAACGCTACCGGAGAGGTTGTGGTTGATCAGTATCACCGGTATAAGGTCAGATTCCGATTTCTTTATACTTCTTCTGAACTCTGATCTGTTGGGATTTCTGTCAACAAAAACTAATGATGCGATGTGAGTCCCTGGAAGGCCCCACCCAGGGCTATCAACGGTTGAATACGAATCGCTTAGGAATATTCGTATTTGTATTCATGATCGGATTCAAATATTTTACTGATATTTACAAAAGCAATAAGGACCTAGGAATTATAGGAATTGTAGAGATTGAATTGGAAACTGCTACTGAGGGCTCTCTTTCATTCAAATTGGGAATAGGAGATGAGAAATGGGTTATAGTATTCATATGTTTTATTCTACCAAACATGTCCAATAACATTATAATATAAATATTAGTAATATATTAATTTCAATGGTTTCGGATATTTAGTCGAATAATCAAATTCGTATCGAATATTAGCAGATCAAATACCAATAACACGAATCGAATACCAATAAAAATCGGATTGTTGACAGCCCTAGCCTTGCCTAGCCTAGTTCCCCATGATAGGCCTGGCCTGGCTCTATATATATATATATTGTTGTTGTTGTTGTTGTTAATGTATGTTGTTGAAATTTATTAAGTATATTCACTCTAACATCTCCTATAACCTTAGGGTCTTAGGAGAGACATTAATTGCTTTATTTAAGAGGGTGTCTTGCACCTAGTTTCCCCTGCATTCATTGTCTAGGAGTGTCCCTCTGAGGAGGAGTAGTGTTGAAATATATTAAGTATATTAACTCTAACATCTCCTATAACCTTAGGGTTTTAGGAGAGATGACTAATTGCTTTATTTAAGATAGTATCTCGCATCTAGTTTCCCCCGCATTCATTGTCTAGGAGTGTCCCTCCTGAGGACTAGTGTTGAAATATGTAAGTATATTAACTCTAATGTCTCCTATAACCTTAGGGCTTTAGGAAGTTGGTTCATTGTTTTATTTAAGATATATTTGTATAGTTTTTAGCAAAATTAAAATAGTTATAATATTATAAGATTAACAGCCCATGTGAAGTTAGTTTGGGGCCTCGGCCCAAAACCCTCTTGTAATGGGCCTATTTGGTATGAGTGACTTGGGCTGAGTATAGGCTGAATATTTATTCTTCGGGCTGGGTTCGAGATAACACCAGCTGAGTTTCTAAGCACCCACTATCTGTTGAGCACGCTCTTAATAATCTCCTTTTTGTTGGATTATTGCTGATGTAATTACAAAATACTAATTTTAAGGAAATTTTAGGCCAAGTTTCTGATAAGCTTTGATTTCTCTGCTAATCTGGTGATTATTTTTTCCTCTTCTTTTGTTAGATATAAAACTTAATAGTAACTTTATGTTGTGGTTGCAGGAGGATGTAAATATCATGAAAAAGTTGAACTTTGATGCATACCAATTCTCAATCTCCTGGTCCAGGATTTTCCCAAGTAATCATACTTTTCTTTTTATTAAATTTTACGGAGTTGTACCCTAATTTTATTATAGTTATTATTATTATTATTATATATGAGATTGCAATGTGATGTCTTTTATTTGAAATTGTCTTTTTTACATGCAGGTGGAACCGGGAAGGTAAATTGGAAGGGAGTTGCTTACTACAATAGGTTAATTGATTACTTGCTTGAGAAAGGTAACTTACACAAATTCATATATTAATAGTAAAAAGAAAAGGAAAAGATGATAACCAATCTTGAATGATGGATATGATATCTCTGACATAATTATGACTTATCACTTATTTAAGTCAATTGATTCAAAATTAGTAACAAATTGATATTCTTGTGGAATTTGCAGGCATTACTCCATATGCAAATCTCTATCACTACGATCTTCCGGAAGCACTCGAGGAGAAGTACCTAGGGTTGCTAAGCGATAAAGTTGTGTAAGAATAATATTAAGCAATAGTATTGCATTTCATCTAATTTCTAGCTCTCTCCCTCTCTCCCAAAAAGTGATGAACTAGATAGTTTAATCTTTCTGTATATTATAGTGTATTGGAATATAAGTTTTTACTCATTTTTTTAGTTACTGCATTGATGGCTCTTAATAGGAAGAGTGGTGTGAATAATACAATAGTACCTTAACATAATAACACAACTTCAAGCCATAGGATATGTGTTATGATTCCATAATCACAAATCACGTCTGGTGTGCTATTAAATTACTGTTCTAAAAACAATCTCTTTCAGTAGGTTGATTCATAAAGTTGTCTATATTCTCCGAGTGAAAATTTTCCAAATAAATAGGATGTTAGTTTTTCTATTATCTGTCATCACAATACTAATGATCCTATCAATGATGCCTTGATTTTCTCTAATCGGATAGAATTTTGATAAATGAAAACCATATAGGAAGGACTTTGCCGATTTTGCGGATTTTTGTTTCAAGACATTTGGTGATAGAGTGAAGAACTGGATGACATTCAATGAGCCTAGGGTTGTAGCTGCACTTGGTTACGACAACGGATCCTTTGCTCCGGCAAGGTGTTCCCAACCAAATGGAAGCTGTACTGCTGGGAATTCTACAACTGAGCCTTACATTGTGGGCCATCATCTGATTTTATCTCATGCAGCTGCAGTTAAGAGATACCGTGAGAAGTATCAGGTAAGACTCACTTTTTAGATCTATTAGTTTGATCCAAATCAAAAGAGAGTCCTGTGGTGACTGATTAATGTATCTCCATATCTGATTTGTAAATTCCTAGGCACTACAAAAAGGGAGGATTGGAATTCTCTTGGATTTTGTCTGGTATGAACCTCTCACCAGAGGAAAAGCTGACCAACTAGCAGCCCAAAGAGCTAGGGACTTTCATGTTGGATGGTAACAGAACGTTAATGTTGTTAAATACTATAATGGATAATCATCATTTACTAATACCTAATAACATGGAATGGATGGTACTCTTGGTTTTGCAGGTTTCTTCATCCCATTGTATATGGTGAGTACCCAAGAACAATGCAGGAAATCGTCCAAGAGAGGCTTCCCAAATTCACAAAGGAAGAGGTTCAAATGTTGAAGGGCTCATTTGATTTTGTGGGTATTAACCAGTACACTACTTACTACATCTCTGATTCACATCAGACCAATCAGACCGTGACAGGCTACCAGAATGACTGGAATGCTGCATTTGCTTGTAAGATCTTCCCTAAGCATCATATTATACACAAGAATCCGTTTGCCCATAGTAATTCCTTTCGTTATTAACTGTTTTTTTCTCTCCTTTCTCTTGTGACCTTCGCAGATGATCGCAAGGGCGTACCTATTGGACCAAGGGTAATCAATACTTACTATTATCATACTTTATTTCCTAGATTGATATGATGAAATATTTTGAATTATTAGATGTTTTATGTGGCTTTCTAGTTATGATTGAGATCCACTCTGTTTTATAGATGTTAAATCTATCAACTAATTTTACAAGTTGAACATTTGCAGGCAAATTCTTATTGGCTTTACAATGTACCGTGGGGTTTGTACAAGGCTCTGACCTATGTGAAGGAGCGTTATGGCCCAACCATTATTCTATCAGAAAATGGTATGAGCAATGAATCATTTTCAGATTTACTTACTTCCTTTTCTTCCCAACTATGACAGTAGACAGATGAGATGTTAGGAGTGCAGTATCTAATTATTTCCATGATTGTTCAAAATTTTTACCAAATATGATTATGGGGAAGAATTGCTTATATAACATATCTGCTAAGGTGTTAGCATGTTAATCTTACACAATCCATTGGTGTAAATGGACACATTAAGCATCTCTTCGAAAAGTCGATTTCATTACTTACCTTAAACTTTGCCCTCGTTTAAATAAGTGAATGTAATTTAAGTTGCTGCATCTGATGGTAGGCATGGATGATCCTGGTAATGTTACCCTTCCTAAGGCGTTGCATGACACCACAAGAATCAACTTCTACAAGGGATATTTGAGTCAACTCAAGAAGGCAGCTGATGATGGAGTCAATGTGGTTGGCTACTTCGCATGGTCATTGGTCGACAATTTCGAATGGAAATCAGGCTACACAGCGAGGTTTGGCATAGTCTATATCGACTACAAAGACCTCAAGAGGTATCCAAAGATGTCTGCCTACTGGTTCAGAGACTTACTTCGCAGAAAGAAGTGTTAAGCAGTGTCTGTCATGTCTTCTTTTTCTTTATGCTCAGTGATACTCTTTCTTTTGCAGTTGAACTATATCTGCATTATAGAGTAGAGTCTTAATTTTTTTTGTTCACCAATTATAGAGTAGAGTGGTGGTGTCTTTTTTTTTCGGGTAAAATCTGTCTAAAGTGTCTTCGTTGGTGCCGAAGGGTACCCTATAAAGTCTATTTATTTTATTTCGTTTATCTTTTCAAGCTTTGACTTCCTTTCATCAATTAAAGCAACTTTTGTTTATATCTCTACATACTTGCATCTCCTTCAACTCTGGCCAATGAATCAAAACTGTATAATTCAATTGCGGTAGAGGTCCAGTTTCCTCGGACAAACCGAACATTTGACCCATCGTACAGGCATTTCTAGGTCACCGGAGCTAGGGGTGGCAATCCGTGTTGGAGGGTCGCGTTCATGTTGTGTCGAGATAGGGGTATATGACTATATGGCTCAACATGAACCTGGCCTATTTTTTGATCTTGTCAAAGCAGGTTGACCCACTTTGACCCGAAACATGTTTACAGTCAGTCCTAACCTGCATATTTCGTGTTAGGTTTGCGGGTTATGTGGTAATTCATATTGGCAGGTCAGATTCATGTGTCTCAAGTTAAGGGTTACTTTTATATGGGTCAACCCTAACCCAACCTATTTATTAATCATGTCAAAACCGGTCAACCCATTTGACCCAAAACCCGTTAACAGTCAACCCAAACCAGCTTATTTTGTGTTCGGTTCATGTTGGGTTCATGGGTTGTGTCAAACATTGCCACCCCTAATTTGGCCTCAAGTTCCCCAAATCTCCTTTTCAATAAGGTAGGTATGGAGCGTGCTGAGTGTAAAACCATCTTGGCTTGGTGTTCGGCCAGTTATTGATGGACCCATTTGGTTTTCCCTCAGTGTCGTCTGGGTATGTGCTAGATGCAACTTAACCCAAGCAAATAACTAGTAGCCCTTAAGAGCCTAGCCTCAAGCAAGCATATTATATGAACGAGTTCAGTTTTACGGGGTGCTTAATCACCATCGCTATTTTTTTATAAGAAAACTAATGCATTAAAGAGGGCAAAAAGTCAGGGGAAAACACAAGTCCAACTCTAAGTGTTGCACCAACCAATCCAAGGGTCGGCCAGACCAAGAGGAAGAAAGGGAGAGACTTTAGAGGCTAAAACATGAACCACATTGTTTGCAAATCTCTTATCCCACAAAAACAAACAAGAATCAAAACATGAAATAATAGTTTTACAATCAGCAAGTATGCCTTTAACATCCAAAGGCCAACAAAGCTCACCGCCCTTCAAGAAGGCAATGACCCTTTTGCAGTCACCTTCAATAGTGACATTTCTTAGCCCCAAGTCAAGGGCCTTTGAGAGACCCAACCAAGCAGCCAAACACTTGGCCACTTTAGCGAGCCATGCCCGGCTTTGCCAGGGTGAACAAACATGATCCATCCACACCATGCATTACCACACCAACTCCAGCCATACCACTGACACTGCAAAAAGCTCCATCAAAGTTTACTTTTGTGACACTTGGGAGAGGGGGAGCCTACAAAGAAGTATTAGCCATGTTCAACCCCTCCTTTTGAACATTAAAAAAATCATTTAACTCCCGGGTCAGCTTACAAGCTTAAAAAACAATCTTAGAAAGATCATTAATATAGTTTCCAAAGACAGTGTCATTTCTAGATTTCCAAATAAACCAACAAAAGATCGCAATTAGAAGCAATAATATTAATATCAAGATAAGGGGAAGAGCTTTTTAACTTAAACCAATTCATAAATCAGTCCACAAAGGAAATATTATTATCCCTAACAATTCTAAGAGAAAGGTGAGAGGAAAACCAAATCCTATAGGAGAAGTCACAAAACAAAAGACAATGGGCCGTGGACTCTTGAGACAAATCACAGTGAAGGTAAATATTGTCTATATCAATACCTCTTTTCTTAAGATTTACTCTAATGAGAATGGCATTGTTACAGGTTCTCCAAATGAAGTGCTTAATTTTCTAAGGAATTTGGAGACCCCAAAACTTGCTCCAAGGGAAGTGGGGATCACTTGAGAGGGGTTGAGTAGGAGGGAAAATATCAAGATGATAAGCTGATTTCACAGAAAATTCCCCCTTCTTATCAAAATGTCAAATTAATTCATCCGTAAGAAAGTTTCTACTAAGATGAATTTTAGAAATACTCACCATATCCTCTCTAGAGACAATATTAGCTATAGATGAGAGGTCCCACTTACACTCTTCCTTATTGATGAGCTTAGAGACCCGAAGAGGAACTGAATTGGGAACAATCCCTAACGAAGAAATCGACAATTTTCTAACCTGGGGAATCCAAAGATCATTCCATATATCAATATCTTCTCCCGAGCCCACATTCCATCTGAGACCTTTTACCAATAAATCTCTAGCCCTTTGAATGTTTTTCTAAGACCACGAGCTATCATTTTTAGGACCTGATCTAAGGCAATCCAAACCCAGGAAATAGATAGACTTAAGGAAACAAACCCATATGGAATCCAGATTTTTAAAGAGCCTCCAAGTTTGCTTAGCTAACAAAGCTAAATTGAATTCGTGAAGACATCTAAACCCTAGACCCCATCTTTTTTACTAATCCTTAGTTTGTCCTAACTAGTCCAATTGATTTTCTTCTTTGACTCATCACTACCCCCCCCCAAAAAAAAATTTCCTCTAATTGCAGTTAATATCATTACATATTTTCTTTGGAATCAGAAAGCAAGACATTGTATAGGACGGAATCGCTGTGACCACTGATTTAAGAAGAACCTCTTTACCCGCCTGACTAAACAATTTAGACTTCCATCCCTGAATTGTATTCCTTGTTCTTTCTTCAATGAAGGCAAACAAAGAAGATTTCTTTCTACCAATCGACGAAGGAAGCCCTAGGTAGTTTCCGAGGGATTGAGAGTTTTTCATCCTGATAACCCCTTGAACTATTCTTCTAACCTATTTGGAGGTGTTCGAACTAAAATACACTTCAGACTTCTCCTGATTGATCACCTAATCCGAGGCCTTGCTAAACTCTTAGAGTCATTCTTGAATTATTTTAATCTCATCCATTTTAACCCTAGAGAATATGTAGCAATCATCCGCAAAGAGAAGATGGGTGGTCGCTGTACTTCTAGCTCTAACCTTAATGCCTGAAAATTGACCAGATCTACCTTTCTCTTTTAGAGATGCAGATAAACCTTCAACACATAAGAGAAACAAGAAATGAGAGATGAGGTCCCCCTGTCTAATACCTCTCTCTGGAGTAATGCGCTCTCCCGAGGAACCATTGATAAAGACTCTCTATAAGAGACAAAAGACATATACTCAAGAACCCATTTATGTTAATTTGCATTAAATCCAACTCTCTGCATCATGGAGATAACCATCGCCCACTCAACTCTCATAAACCTTACTGATATCAATTTTCAAAGCCATGTGGTGAGATCTAGACTTGCCCACCCTAAGAAATCTCAAGATTTCATGGGCAATGATGATATTGTCTGAGATAAGCCTACATTTAACAAAGGCACTTTGATTGGGGGAAATTATCTCCGGAAAGACTCTCTTCATCCTATTAGCCAATGTTTTGGATATGATTTTAAAAATTGCATTATGGAGACTAAAAGACCTAAATTAAAGGATATATTTAGGATTCTTTACTTTAGGAATGAGCATAATAAAAATCTGATTAAGATACTCAAGGGAGGAATGGAGATTAAAGACATCCACCACCGCATCCAGGGTTTCATGTCTCGCTAGATCTAAAAAATTTTGGAAAAAACCAGCATGAAAGCCATCAAGACAAGGAGCTTTTAGTTTGCCCAAATCAAAGGTAGCTCTCTTAATCTCATCTCTAGATAAGGGAAGGTTTAACATCTCTTTTGCTTCATCTGAGAGAAATAAATATCCATTTTTAGTAATTTTACAAATGTCCTCTTCACTGGGATGGGAAGAATAAAAAATATTAGAATAAAATTGATTAGATAAGGCCTTAATCTAGTCATCACCTGATAGCCATTCCTCATTATCATTTTTCAAGACGGAGATCTTATTTCTGGCTCTCCTTTCAATAATAGAGAGATGGAAATTTTTTGAATTACGATCCCCCCATCTCAACCAACTAATTCTAGATTTCTGAGCCCAGAAAGTTTCCTCTCTACTTAGCAACACAGCCATATTACTTTCTTCCTCCCTAATTTTCTCTAGAGAGAATTTGCAAGAAGGTGCCGCATGGAGACATTTCAGTTTATGTTTACTACCTTCAATTTTCTCCTTCAACTTCCCAAACACTTTCTTATTCCACTTCTTAAAAATCGATGAAAGTTTATTGAGATTACCTTTGACTATCTTCATCATGCTACCTTCACTTCTTTTTTGCCACCCTCAAACAATTTGGTCACTGCATCCAGCATGAGAACTCCATATCCACTCAAACCCAAAGGGGCACGGATGAAACTTCTTTACTGGGCAAGTATCCAAAATGATAGGAGAATTATCAGAACCACCCATGATATAATTCTCGATACTAGCATTTGGAAATATAAGTTTCCAATCAGGATTCGTAGCACCCCTATCAAGTCTTTCCAAAATAGTCTGATTACCAGTTCTCCTATTTATCCAAGTAAAATGAGGGCCCAAATGATCTAAATCAATCAAGTTTCCTTCATCTAAGATATTCATCGCCCTACTTAAATTCCTCAAGGAAACTCGATTTCCACCTCTTTTATCTTCCTTGAACCAAAGACAATTCCAATCTCCTATGCATTTGAGAGAATTGTGAATACTCTTGATTTTGACCAAAATATCCTCATAAAACCGATTTATAAGATTACTATCTAGTTCCTCATACACCAGAAGACAAGACCAAAAGAGATTATCATTTTCTTTCAAAACTTCAATTTCAATGAATCTAGAGCATTTGTCAATCACCTTAACTTTAATATCCTTCTTCCAGATAACCACAAGCCCTCCCACAAGGCATATAGAATCCATCGACTCCATATTTCACTCCTTTTTTAATCTAAACTTCTTCCAAAACTTATCACCCACACATTTGGACTCAGAAAGAAAAATCATTTTCTGGGTTTGTGGACTTTTACAAGTCACTGAGAGCTCTAGCTGTCGAGGATTGCCGAGTCCTTGATAGTTCCAAGTGATGAGCCTCGTTGATAGAAAAGGTGTTGTTTTGGGATAAACACCGGAACCACTTCAGATCATTCAGTTGAAACCACTCTACTCTCCCATCTTCCTATACTAGCATAGATACATTTCCAAAAACCACATAGATAATCTATGTAACTACCTTGTAGAGTTGGAATCAACCTTATCAGACACTCATATCGGCTTTCTAGCCTCCCAAAAGGTAACTCCACTATACCTAAACTGAGACCACATAAAGCAAGAGGCTTATTCCTTTTTTTAGGAAAATGGTACGAAAAGTCAGTCCCCTACTTACTCCTTGGATACTAGCCTCTTTATGAACTAAACTTGCCCTTAACCCATTATTCTCAGTCCTCAGCTCCGTTCCTAACATAGTGCATATTTTCCTCACTCTAATTCTTTTTTTAAATGAAACCAAGACCGAAAATACATTAATTGAAAGAAGAAGGGGAAAACGTACCTTAAATCCTTTAAATGGAATGGCATGATAACTTAAAATGAAAATTACCTCCTCTGGTTGAACCATAGGTTGCACTTGGGACGTTCTTTCTCTTGACTCCTCAGAATTCTTGAAACCCGTATCTGCAATGAAGGCATCATTATCTTTTTATTTCTTGATCTCTTTCTGATCTGCTTTGATCACCATGTCTCTAGTTCTTTTGTTTTTTTCCTTTTAGACCCTTCGTGATACTAGCCAATGTTTGTATTTCTTCCTTCTCACCAATATCTTCCTCTTCCCTATCAAAAGCTAAGATGCTTATTTCATTTATACTTCGTGAGCTAAGGTTGAAATTCACTCCTTTAGCTTTTTTGTTCTGTTTCACAACACTTTCTTCCCATTTTCTCTTGATGGTCTAGTTTTCCTAATACATAATAGAAGAGATCTCACTTCCCTTCCTGGACCTAGGTGCATTCTAGGCCACCCCTAGAATTTGATCCTAGCCTTTCAGGACGTCTTCTCCCCCCTAGTTTGTTGCACTCCTTCACCTTCGCCCTTTTCTCCTAACCGCGGATGTCTCCCATATTTTTCCTTTTCTTTTCATATTGAAAATCTATATTCGATGGACCCATCTTATCCTCCTAATCCTTCTGACACGCCTAATCCGCCTTACCCTCTGACCCAACCAACTGAATTGGGTCACAATCTTTGACTGAGATTTTGTCAAAGCACACCCAGTTTTCCCTCCTATCTGAGTATCTGCTACCTCATCCGTATCCTTCACACTAAAGCCTGAAGAACTCGGAGAGTCGTGACAAGTACGTTCCGCCATTAAGGATGTGTGTAGAACACTCATTTTCTTCCCAAATCCATTTGGATCATCCGGAGAATCTGGGAAAAGCTGGCAACCAACCTGCATCTCCTCTCCTTTTTGCATGCAAATATCTTCAACTCTCAACACCGCATCACCCTCCTGACACAACCCAATGACTTCAGCAGAGATAGTCGACTATCTCAAGAGGACCGTTAGGGATTCCTCTTCCACCACTGAGTCGACTCACCTTGCTAAAGGAGGAGGAACCGAATCGACTCCATCTCCTTCCTTGCTAAGCTCTGATTGGAACCACTCATGAGACAGCTTTGGGCTTAGCAGATCCACCCTTAATGAGGCATCAAAACCCTATAATATTTACATATCTTCCACTGACTTCCCATTTTTTATGCTCTCAATCTTCTCCGAAAAATCCCTTTCATCATGATTTAAGTGCCCACAAAAATAATAGAAATTCTTTAAGCACTCATAATTCAGAGAGACCTTGCACAGCTTCGGGTAGTCACAATTAATAACTAAATCCTTTACCAAAGGTTTATCTACATTAACTCCCACCCGTACTCTCATATACTCGCCATCTTTATCGTAATTATTGCCATGATCCATTCTCTTAAAAGAACCCACACGACTACCTAGGACTCAAGCTGTAGCATCTGAAGCATATTCCTAGGGGACTCTTACAAATCTAATCCAGAACTCCGCCTCTTCGAAGACCATATCTACCGGTTTAACCCCCTTCTGAAATTTTTTTAAGGCTATAATTAATATGTTTATTAAAGTTCCATGGAGCCTCATCCCAAACCTTGTAGAAATCGTATTTGTTTGCAAATTAGATTCTGAAACACCCTTCTTCAACAAGAGTAATCTTTACTTCTGCCTTCCAATTCCAAACCTTTGACATGACTTTACAAAAGAAACCTTGATTGATTTTCTTCATACTCAGGGGCTTTCCATATAGACAATACTCTCCATTAGCTTTTGAATTTCTACACTCCTCGTTAAGTTTCATTTCCTTTCCTTTGGATCTCATCCCTTTAAACTGACCGATCAGCACATCTTCATCTCTCTCCTGCTCTTGTAGCAATTCATTTAAGTTTGTAATCTTCTTACCTCCTCCTTTTATCTCCATCTCACCACACCTGAAAAAACTAGATCGATTACCCCACCACAAACCACTTGCTTAGAAACCCAAGAAAGGGCTTTAAACAAAAGGAAGCTCACACCAAATATGACCAGATCACCAATCTAAGCACAAGCTACAAAACCACTTTGAGCTTATCAAAATTACCCATCAATGAAGAGGGAATCGGAAGAGAGCATCAGAGCTCTGGAATTTCCCTTACGAAATAGCCTCGTGAGAGCTACTACATAAGGCCCATTAAACCCCACTCACCCAGTTCAATCATCATCATTATTAAAGTAGTACAAACATCAAATTTGCCTATATTTATTAAATACTAATGATTCTTGAGTGGGAAAAGATATCCTACTCTCACATTTGTTTGTCTCTTTGCGTCCTCAAACATAAAGTGTGGGGTGTACAGGATTAAAACTATAAAATAGTTTTCAGAGATAAAATGTAGGTACCAAAAAAAGGGGTGTATCATGTATGAAGTTAAAACATTAAAAGAAAAAACAATATCCCTATAGATTTTCAATGACTTCTTTGCAATCAATAAAAAAATGTGTTAAAAAGATAAAAGGGTTTGCCATTTTGAGACATTTTCTATATTTTAAATGGTTCTTAAGATTGAAAACAATTAGATACATCTCAAACTTCCACTAGCACTGTCAATTGGGTCAGGCTGGTCCAAAGTCAGAAACCTGTTGGGCTGGGCTAAGCTAACTTCGGGTTGGGTTGGGTTGAGTTTAGGCCTAGATTTTAGGTCCAAAGTTTTATTCGGGTTGAATTTAGGTAGACTCACTTTCCACCCGAACTCAGTCCATTCCAACCGGAAGTAGTAATCAAACATAGCCCGGCCTGGCCCGAAATAGGTACAAAATATTCCTTTGTTAGGCCTGGCCCGAAATTGGCATAGTTTAGCCCAACAAATATAGGACAGTTTTGGACTTCTAATCAGCCCAAATTTAACTAATTAGGAATATTTTCAAAGTATTTAAAGTTAATTACGGGCACATTATCAGCCAATTTTTAAAAGGAAATTTAAGTTTGGGTGGCCCGAACTTGGCCCAAAGCCCATGATTTTAAAATGGGCCAAGTTTGGGCTGACTACCTCGGATTAAGTTTGGGCTCGGGATGAGTTTGGATCCATGTAATTAACTTTGGGATGAGTTTAGGATGACCTTGGCCCGGCCCGATTGACAATCCTGATCAAGGAGCATTCAAGGGATAAGGGTAAACTCCATACCATTTCTAGTTGGAATATGTATGTTTTTTGCTACAACTCGGACCAAGTGTTTTGGTCTAGTGTCCACACCAAGGCCAACCCAAAAATTGTTCAACCTTAACTCAACCGACAATTCATGAATTAATCCAAGGTGCTCAAGGAGAGAGGAGTCCAATGCAAGGTATAAGGTTAACATGGATCAATGCATAGTGCACCACAGACTGAGTCCAGATCATCCAGATCATCTCCTTCTTCTAACACCGTCTTGTGTACACTTTTTTTTGGGTACGTGTGCATCACAAGATGGTCTTGCAAGCTAAATAACTTTTCAACGTGGTGTGCCCCCACTGCATGCAAGGGGACACATTAGGAGCACTTTAAGAGTGGGCACCAAATCCCAGCCGGTTCTAAACTCATATTAGAATTGGACTGCAAAAGTTGAACATCTCAATTTATTTCCTATAATCATAGAATGGAGAGGGGTGAGGTGTCATCCAAATTGATTGAACTAGGAATCTTAATTCCAATTAAATTATTTTAGGTTTTTCAGTTTTATTAGAAGACCCTTAAGACTCCAAATTACAACAATATCTATCAATACACTATAATTGAACTTGTAAAAAGAAAAGAAAAGAAAAATTATTTAGGTCCCTTCGACCCTTCCTATACTAAATCATAAATTAATCTCTCTACCTAATAATATCAAAAACAAGCCATAGATCACTTTCTAGTCTTTGATTCATGTATACTTATTAGTTAGGAGGGATCCTTGTATATGTATTGAACTTCTCTCTTCTCTAAACAATTTTAATGTTAATTTTATAAATTAATACATTTACACAATTCATTGAATTAAAAAATGATAAAATGATTTTACCTAATTGCCAATAGCCAGATTTATTTATTTATTTTGTGGATAGCCAAGGTATCCAGGTCTCTTAAGCACCTGACTAAATCCTTGGGGCACGTGGCCTCCCTGCCTTTCTCATGCACCAGGTAAATCGGGTTTAATAGCTAGATTTTTGTATTGATGAATGATTGTCTGTGATGGCACAGACCTCTGTAACCATTGATTGACACATGATGTATTTTCGAATTTGGTCTTTTTCTAGACACCTACTTTTTCAACTGAGCAATTTTTTGGACTTTTTAACCCCCAACACAACACGTGTCAGCTTGTAATTCACCATAGATACTACAGAGACTGTTTCATCACAGAACATTTTTTTGTGGGGGATTTTATTTACACTAATTGATATAGAAGATCATCCTAAATATAACATTTCCTTACAGTTAGGGGTAGGATGGGCCGGGCCTTGTAGGCCCGAGTCTTAACCCATGTAACATATTCTGAGCTCAAGTTGGGCCTACCCCAAAAAGTTATAAATTCTTAGGTCAGAACCCAGCCAAATTAATTTACCAGGACTTGGGCCAGCCTAGATTTCATTCAAAAGGTTCCAAATGAATAATACAAAGGAAGAACCCTAGGTCCAGTTGGATTGAAATGGAAGGGAAGGCTCTAAAAGTTTGTAGCTTCTGATAAATCTCACTCCATTTCTGGTGAATTTCCGGTGGTGGCAGAATCAGATGGGCAGCTAAGGGGTGTAGGGTATCTACCGGATCCAAGTCCATTCCAAGGTTGCCAGTTTTCCCAAGAGGCTGTAAGATGAATGCCTTAAATTTCACATTACTTGAGTTTTCAAGTGGATATAAATTTGTATAACGGAAAAAAGATGGAGACGACACAAGTAAGCAAAGCTAAAGGTGACCAAGGGAGAGGCAGAAGATATAAGATAATTTGGAAGTTGCCCACAAGAAAACCTACCATGATCCAATAATCTTAAGTCATCAATTGGTTTATCTCGCCGTTAATGACACTTTATGTGCCTATTTGGCTGCATAATTTTGGCTTATAACACGTCCAAGAGGTGTCCAAATTAATAAAGCATCTACTAATACTTCTCCTTCTTCAACCCACTAATGCAGTGTTAGTGTAGTGTGAGAGGCAACAAGGGATAAAGTCTCATTCTATATCTATATGATATGTGATTATGTAAAACTATTTATTTCATATAAATAAAAGATTTGAAAATAAAATGAATAAAATAACTTACTGAATTGAAAAATTCAGACTTAAAATTGATCAAGATTAGTGTTTGACATTATGTCTTTAAGACAGATTTTGTCCCCTTACAATAATGCCACTTACGAACTTCTTGGACATCTACAGTGCTAATACTTCTCATTCTTTAACCCACAATGCAGTGTTAGTGTAGCGTGAGAGACAACAAGTGACAAAGTTCTAAAGAACCGAATGGAGCTGTGCAAAGTTTGGCTCAGCTTGGCTTGCTGACACTCCTATACCCTAGTGTCCTAGTGGTTGCATACAACCTTCATAATATTAGGTTCGAACCCGATATGTGATCCTTGTTCGCGGTTGGTGTGGATCTTGCATGGATTTGAGAGTCATCAGACTTGTTGGTCTTAAAAATAAACAAAAACAAAAAACACCGAACAACGAAGTTAAGTTAAAGGACAATTTGTCAAATTATTCTTAATACTGGGAGTGATCAACGCATGTAATCACGGGTCCACATGCCCTTGCGGTCATTTATTTCGATGTATAGCCGTCCACTATTTCCTAGTTTCATTAATTCAACATTTCATGTTAACATGTCCTACGGTTATTTTATTCCTTTTGCATGCCCTTACAGCTGTCAACTATCTGATTAGTTTGTATTCCATTTTAATGTATTTATATCTGATTCGATTATTCGACTAAACAATTCTATAGAAGCTCAAAACTGTAATCTCCCAAAAACCGCATAAAACCAACAAAACTGATGAAAATTGGCTGATTTTTTACGAACCCGATTCTAATATAACTAACTGATTTTTACTTTTTTAGCAAATTAAGAAGAAAATTAGAAATGTGCCTTTCCAAATTCAAATTCCACCTTCCATGATTTGTTCTTATTATTTTGTATTTTATTACATTTGTTGGTATGTCTACAAATTAAAAACCCAGTCACAAGCCTTCTAATGCATAATGATTTTTTTTTTGGTATTTTATTATATTTTACTTATGTGAAGTGAACCACGGTTAAACCATGTAAATTGACAATCAAACCGGTTGGACCTGAACCATCCACTTTATTGGTTCAATGGCCAGTCCGGTTCTCAAAACTATGAGGACATGTTATGTAGAATACAACATATGAATACTATAACCTTAACCCATTTCTCATCTTTCATTCCCAATTTGAATGAAAGAAAGCTCTCATTAGGCAGTTTCCCATTCTTTCATTGATTTATCAATCGTCTTCTATCTCTATAATTCTTAGGTCTTAATTGTTTTTATAAATATCCGTAAAATATTCAAATTCAATCTAATATACATAGGGGTAGGCATGGGCCGGGCCATGGTAGGCTCAAGTCAAGTCCTATAATTATGGATCGGGCTCGGGCCGGGGTTTGGACCTGTAAATTTTTATTAAATTTAAACCCAGTTCCGGCCCTCATTAATTGATCAGGTTTTGGGTCGGGCTTCGGGCCGGCCCATGAATTAAAAAAAAAAAATCAGTGTTGGGTTGTAGGTTTGAACTCTAAACCTATCCAAGGTTTAAATTTTCGATTTTGATGGATTTTTCATCATGATGATTAATGGAAATTTCACTAGAATATTTCAAAATATTATAAAATTTATAAAAATTTTGATGTGACCTGTTACGAAAATTTCAATCTATGTTGAGCATGATTACACACTCTAGACTCAAAAAACTATATAAAGCATTTAAGTCATGTACAAATAAATAAAAATAATATACAAATGGTTACTAGTCATTTTTTTAGACAAATGACTATGAAACATGTCATAATTCATCTTAAATTA
>JAOXJP010000006.1:6306825-6321389 GCA_025762735.1 Platanus orientalis | reverse complement strand
GGATACTCATATGCGGATTGGGTACGTGATGTGGAGGATCGTAAGAGCATGAGTGGAGGTTGCTTCTATGTAGGCAACAGTCTTGTTTCTTGGCATAGCAAGAATAAAACTTCATCTCTTTGTCAACTGCTGAAGTTGAGTATATTGCAGCTAGTAGTGGATGTACTCAACTTCTCTAGATGAAGCAAATGCTCAAAGATTATGAGTTATCACAAGGAACAATGAGCTTGTTTGTTGACAACAAGAGTACAATTGACATTTCCAAGAACCCGATTCAGCATTCAAGGACCAAACATATAGACATTAGGCATCACTTCATTAGGAAATTGGTGGAGGAGAAAGTGGTGTCCTTGGATCATGTAAAAACCGAACACCAGTTGTTAGATATTCTGACAAAACCCCTTGATTCAAGGAGGTTTAAATTCTAAGGAGTGCTATAGGGTTGTGTGCCATGAGATGAGTCCCTAAGACTCATACTCAAGTGCTTAAGAGTCCACTGGAGGTGACCAAGCACATAGACCAGGAGTGACCCCCACTCCCAGCACACATGAGTTGTATTTAGGAAGTTACAACATGTGTGATCGGTCACAGGGTTTGTGATCAATCATGAAGCATGATCGATCACAAACCCCGTGATCGATCATGAGGGTAGTTTCGTCCAAAAATTCTTAGACGAATTTAAACCCTCTTTAAAACCATCTCCATGTGATTTTCCCTTGTTTTCGAAGGTTCATTCACAAGAGATGAACCATTTGGGCTTCCCAGAGATGACTGATCTTCCCCACATTGATGCATTCATGTCTCTCTCTCTCTCTCAAACGTTTAACCTCCCTCTTTCCCTCTATAAATTAGAGGTTTGCCCCATTTCTTCTTCATTTGTTCACAATGGTTCAGAAGAAGCTTGCAACCAAGGCATCCAAATTGTCCAAGAGAGGTGCATCTTAAGCAACTCCACCTCCTCCAACTGCTAACAAAGGCAAAAGGACCATGGAGGAAGGTCCTCAATAGAGGAAACGCACCAAAGGGCATAAGGAGAGTGGTCTCTCTCCATTTTGTGATCGGAAAGCTTTGGAGTCCTTTGAGACTATATTCTCAAAATGCTAGTTCATTATCTAGCGGAACATGGACGTGGAGGTACTACGCACCATGGAGGTCTATAAGCAGATGCATGCTTGAGGGTGGCTCCCATTCTTTGATCTTCAAGGCCCTATCTAAGATGAAGAAGTCCGCATCTTCTACTCCAACATCTTTAGAGAAAACAACAAAGAGAATTCCTTTTATTCCACAGTTCATGGTTTCCCAATCACTATAAATCCAGATTATGTGGCCAAGCTGCTCTGCATTCCCCGAGAAGCCGAAGGGATTCCATTTCTGGTAAGCTCACCCGGGCAGCAAAGACAGAGATGACTGATCATCTGTATATCCAGCATGTCAATTAGGGCACGAAGCTCCCTCACCATTTCTGCAAGCCCTTAGTCAAGTTCTTCGGGTGCGTGTTCTCCTATAATTTCATTCTAACTACCCACTGGAATGATCTCACCCTTCAAACGGCCTACCTCATCGACAACATCATTGAGGGGCCTAAAATTGATCTCCCTACAATCATTTATTATGTCATCTTGAAGACTACCAAGGCTAAACACTCCACGGGAAGCATTCCCTTCCCGGTTCTCATCACCAAGATTCTTGATGCACACAAAGTGCCCTTTTGTGTGTCAACGCCTATGAAGCATCCCAATCCTCCCTTTACCATTAGGAGTCTGAGCCGCATGCACCTACTTGAGAAAGTCACTAACCCAAAGCAAAAGGGGGTCAAACTGAATCCGGCTAAGGATGCATTAGCATCTACCAAAGCCACTATGATATCCCTGCTATATACAGTCCTTAAGAAATTGTCTAGGGTTGTGCGCAATCAGAAGCGGCAGAATGACAACTTGAAGTTGGTGGCAACTCAAGTTTATACTCTAAAGGATCCACTGGTTCCTGAGTCTACCAATGATAACACATCTAACTATCCATCCAAGGAGTTTGAGGATGCAACAGATGAGGACAGGGCGGCTCAAGATGCGGATGATGTGGATGAAGGGGAGGAATCAGTAGGAGATCAAGGGGCAGATGCTCGTGATGATGATGAGGGTCATATCAAGAGAGTTGAGCCTGAGGGCTCAGAGTATGCAGAGGGTGATGATTAGTTCACCTGTTTCTGACTTGTGGTGCTTGTTTAGGCCACATTTTTTCCCTCCTGATGATTGGTGTTATCTTTTTGTTGGCCATGGGCCATCTGACTATGCATTTCAATTTATGTTGTACTTAAATTTCTACCATCAATTAAATGCATTTTTATTTCTATTTAGCATTATTCTTCAATTCTATGTGTTTGTCTTTGGATTTTTGCTAGACTTTGCCAACTTCATGGCAAAAAGGGGGAGAAAATTATGCATCTTGGCATTTGCCATATGGTTTATGAGCATAGAGGAGCACAGGCTATCATAGTGGGATTCTATACTTATGGGGGAGAAAGTATAGAGATGAGTGTTAAACACTGAAGAGATTGTATGCATTATGGGGGAGCATACAAATTTGGGGGTATATTCACTTTATGGGGGACTTTTCACACATTGCCAATATATTCTTGTCAATACTAAAATTAAAATGAATACACTTACATTGCATTAGCATGACATGGTTGCTCATATGCACACTTTTACATAGTTCTATATTATATATACTTCACATATGGCTCGAGGAAGGTATGTGTGTTGTGTGTTTGTGTGTGCGAGTGCTAATGAGCAAAACAAGATACTCAAGAGCTGAATGTATATGTTATTTTTTTATGTATATTATATTGAAGGAGATTGGCATGCCTTTCGCGGGTTTGGGCAATAAGCCCTTATGATGTATTTGGGGTTAAGGCACTTGTGCCTATTGATGTAATTTGGGAGTATGGGCAAGTGTGCCAAATGGCAATGGCCAAGATATGGTTTTTGCCATGGAATTGACAAAGGGGGAGATTGTTGATTCTGCTTCTCTTTGTTCCTACGAACAGAATTGTTCCATTATCACCAACGAAATGGAACAAATATTCACCCTTACTCTGAGATAATCCGCTGAAAAGGGGAGGTCCATAGCATAGTCTTTTCCAATGTGATAAAGTTACGTAGTGTCTATTTTTCCTTGATAAAGGGGTATTTCCATGGGTTTGCCTTGGAATCGTGTTCATACCGTCGTATTGAATGATCCCGATTGCTTGCTTCCTATTCATGTAATGCATATAGCTCTAGTTTTTGGGCAAAGGTGTGGAATAAGCTTCAACCAGTCAAGCCTTGAAGACCAAGACTCAAGCCGGACTACAACTTCCAAGAAGGTAAAGGCATGCATGTAGTATGACCCTAGGCATGTCCACACTCATGGTTGAACACCCCAAGCTGAACCCAAGTAGATAAGGAACTCCCCAAAGTGTTCACAGTGATAACAATGCAAAATACACTGTGTGTGATTGATCACAAAACTCATGATCAATCACACTTGAGATTACAGGACCCGTGACTGATCACAAAGTCCATGATTGATCACACTCAGGGTTTTTGAACACCCGAGGACTAGGCCCCTTCTCTGTGACCGATCACAACCTAGGTCCTAATAGCTTCATGATCGATCACAAAGCCCATGACTGATCACGTAATGGTTATGACTTAAAGTGGGGCCCACACCACTCGACACCCCCAACACATTTTTGAGGCATTTGAAAAAATGGCCTCATGACCGATAACAAACCCCATGATCGTTCATAGATCTGGTATTTTGGGATTCCCCCCTTTTTTGTTTTTGAATGGAATGACAGATCTTCTTGTCTGTTTGAAAATATTCTAATCCAAGGATTGAGAGGCTTTTCCGTCCACTATAAAAGGAATGTTTCCCATTAGGGTAAACATATCTTCAAGCCTTAAGAGAGTGTTATTTTCTTTGCTAAAAAGAGCCTCCAAGGGTGAGAAACCCTAATCCTTCATTGCTTGAGCCGCAAGCTAAAAAATTCATTAAGAAAATCTCTTTTGGTTTCCTCTTAGCTGATATTAGCTAACATTTACAAGAGAGGTGTGGTTTGGGTTATCCCTAGAGGAAACCCTTTGAGGTTGGCCTAGCTTGTGAAGCTCTAGTGCAATAGCTTAAAGAAGAAGTGGGTGTATAAGGCAAATCAGCTCAATAAGGAGCACTCCCACTTATGGTAAAAATAGCAAAATCAACCAACTTAATGGTAATACTTGCTATTCACTTTGCATTTATTTTCATATTATTTCATCATCCTTTGCATTGCTTCCGCCGGAGACACCGGAAGCTTGACAACCTCCGTCGGAGACACCGGAGGTAGAGCACACTCATTGGAGACATCGAGTGTTATTGTTGAGTAGCTTACTTATGAGCAAGTAGTGAGGTTTTGTATATTGACCTAGGTTGTATGTGACAATCTAAATGAAATATACCTAAGCTCATCTGAGCTTTAGAAGAGTGGACGTAGGCCTTATTATAGTGTCGAACCACTATAAATCTTGTGTTGTGAATTGTTTGTGTGTTTGCTTGTCTTCATCACTTGTGCTCATACTTTTTTATAGATTTCTACATATTTGATTAAATGCTTGAGTAGCACTTTGTTGCACACACACACTTAAAGAAGATTAAAATCAATCCCAACATTGCAAGAAATGGTAGAATAAATTTGATATCCTATTCACCCCCTTTAGGATAGTATTAGAGACATTTCACCTCTATCTTCTATAAAATTATTAGGCTTAGTATAAATTAGATAAAAAAGAAAATCTAGGAAGAAAACAAGCTGTCTCAACAGAATTTTAGAGTTGAGAGTGAGACTTACCTAATCAGGGAAAAACTCCCACACTTAGCTCAAGAACTTCCTTAATCTCTTTAACTTTTTCCCTCTTTGTTCTAATGATGAAAAATGATCTAATTGAGGAGTCAGTAGGGTTATCACTTGCCCATGATGAGATCTCACATGTGTTGGGGGATTAATGAGCAAGTGCTACATCACAAAAAACCTATTTTGGGCATTTTCAGCCTTTTTTTTTCAACTTTCCGGAGCTGGGGCTCCCTTGACAACCATGGGGTGCCCGAGACCCCCTCCCTCTGGGGCGCCCATAAGGTGTGGCAGACACCCCAAGTAGTAGTACACCTCGGGCGCCTGGTCTACGCAACCCGAAACTACACAGATCTTCTCTCTAAAAAACTCTAAATTGGGCACCAAGAAGCTATCACGATTATGCAATCAGGATAACTTTCGAACTTGAATAGTTTATGTTCTAACTTGAATTCTACACTTCTAACTCAGTCCAAATAGTTCCTAAATCACTCTAAGGTCTGTCTAAACATATGAAAGGATAATTTTACCCTTATGGGGTGCAAAATTACAATTTTACTCCTTAGGTGAATCACAAGGTGTTAAACCCGTAAGAGGAACTTGCCCTAATCAGCTAGATGGGCTAGGTGGCTTTGTTTTAGGGTATCCCATAGGCGGAACTTGCCCCCCCCCCAATTCAGCTAGATGGGCTAAGTGCCATGTTAAGAGACGTGATCTCACTTATAGGTGCTCGAGTGTGCGTTTCCTATATTGCCTTTGTTATCGGTTGAAGGGTTGTAATCAGCACCCTTGCTAATCGATTAGGCAGATTCTGGAATCCCCACTCAATTTTCTCAATGAGAGCATTCAATTAAGTGTACGTCACCTTCAACATGCCTTTTAGGACTGTGTCAAGTTCCTCGGTACTCGTAACCTTAGTAAGAGGCTTGGTGTTTCTATCTCTTCTCGTTGGTCTAATCTTCCACTATGGTCGTCAATAACTATGTTGGGAGAAATTTCTATTTTTCTGGTTAAATTAGGTTCAACCAAATGTGACTCAACAAATACGGGTTCGGTCCTTGCCTCAAATAAGAGGACTTTTGCATTAAATAAGAAGAGACAAAAGAATGCATGACAAATAATATTCTAATTGCAATCAATTACAAATACTATGATTTTGTATACTTACCCTTCTCAATTGTCTTTCATACTGTTCTGATATAATAGAGCTCAATTGACAATTGGAGAGTTTGGAAATGAATTTCCACTGATAATGCTAACAATTAATGCTACTCATAATTTTACTCTATACATATTCCTAAATAAATGAAAAGACTATTGAGATATGATTGTGTTGTCCTTTTGTCATCATCTCCACCGTTTATATAACCTCTTGTACGGTTATCCAATGACTTGAGATGTTCGTGGCAACATCGGCTAACATGTCACATTGATACCTTCGCTGACCGTCATTGCACGTAATCCACTATGATTTGTTTCCTTCTTAGTCGGCTCTAACAGTTACCTTTCAAGCATTGAGTAGTTATGGCTCTTCTCACTTTCTTTCACCAAGCTACTCTTTCTTTCTCAAGGAAACTCCAACCACATGTCCTTCAAGTAGTGGTCAATTTCAAAAATAAGGTAAATACTACCACTTGTCCAAGTATACTCTACTTGTTAATTTTGTCTCAATTTTCTTTAAATGCCAAGGTTTGAAGATAAAATAAGTAATTCAAGTGAGCTCATATGGAAAAGGCTTAGCCTTGTCCAAATTAAGTAAAATGGGTGCCAAGTGTCAGAGTATGGTTTGATTCGGTGTTTAATGGGGCATTGTAATTTGGTGCACCCATACAGAATTTTTTTTTATCATAATTAGATAGGTTTGATTAGACCAACCATCTTATCAATGGTGTTGAGCATCATGGTGGGGTATGATTTTTATTTTTTTTAAACTCCCAAGTGCCTGATCGAATGTTCATTATTTAATACTGTGCGATGAGGGATTTAAGAGTGGAATCTAAAGAACATAGCCATCTTGATTGGGTTTTGGGGCGTGCCAAATCCATTTATAGTGTCTAATAATCATTCGGTGTGTATTTTAAAAGATTTCAAATCATGGGTCAAGATTCACCAGATCTTGACATAGAAAATTTTGACAATAGACTCTTTGTTTTGGGGTTTTAGACTTTCCTAATACATCAATAACCCAATTGGTTGTCTAGTACTTGTACGATGATTTGATGGTCCACCCTTGATGATGGATAAGATCAAAATTTTTAATTTTAGACATGACCGAATTTGAGAACACCATTCAAAGACTGAAAGATAGAAGGGAAAATAGGAAAATAATGAAGTAGGACCCGCAAGGATCTTAGAGAAAAATAGGACTTGAGTGTCAAATTAAGAAAGTAAGTAAATATCCTTACAGTGAAAGGTCATCTAATCATCTCGGTCTCCTAGGATGCATAAAGTTCATTTAAGAAGGTCAGTGTTACCCATTAAAAGAAACATTTAGACATTAAACCAAAATTAATTGTTGACAAGGATAAAGGGCGATATAATAGGAGAAGATATGAAGAAGTAATAATGAAAGAAAGAGAGAGAAACGTGAGATCATAGAGGAGAACTATACAAGAACAACAAGAATGAATGAATTATGGAAAATGGAAAATGTGGGAATATGGAAGATAACTATTTTACTGAAAAGTTCTATAAAATGAAGATGCACAAAAGGAAGGCCACCACGTCAATCTCCATCAAATCAACAACTACTACTCAAATAATGTCTAGTCTAAACCAATGCGTTATCGTTTAGACTATTCAACCATTAGTTTTAGATTCTACCATAGGTTCCATTTTATCTTCAATGTTTGTTAGATGGTGAACTCATTCGAAACTCAGTCAAAAAAAACTTTTCCATTCAATTATATTTGAATAACCTTTGCACTTAGAATACTCAGGTCCACTGCATGATTATATAAGGCTGCATTTGGCAGCTACCTGTAATGAAATCATTTCATTTGAGTTTTCCAAGGCTTTGGAGCCACAACAGGATGGTTTATAATGAATTCATTCAGATTTGCAGCGACTTGTACTTGATTACATAAGTCATTTCATTTTACAGAAAAACATAAGAAGACTTCATTTCTAATTGTATTTAACAAATCAGTATACATTTGAACGAGTTCATTACAAAACCATCATCTCATGGTTACAAATGCTTCGAGAAACTCAAAAGAAATGATTACATTACAGGTGGCTGCCAAACGCAGCCTAAGTATTTTCAATAAATTAACAAAGTATTTATTCCTTAGCAGTGTATTTCTATTAATTTTGTATTACATTAATCATATCTTTAGGCATATGATTTTAAAAGTCCCTAATCACAACGAAAAAAAAACTCATTTGAAGGATGAATCTTTCCCTTCACGAATCGCTTTATTCAATTTGGTGGTTAAACAAATGGCCCTTTTTCAGTCGCATGCTGGGGGTCATACGAAAAGTCATGGAAATTCTGCCACGTGGCACTAGAACTATCATGTACCTAAACCTAGCCAACATTATAAAACAATATTTTTCCCATTCAATACATGTCATGTAGCTACATTATTGCAAAAATGAATATCTTGCCATGTGTTGCTTTTCCATGGATGCTTGTTAATTTATTCTTTCAAACTCTGTTACCAGTTACCACATTTCACTTTTATCATTTGAGAGCAAAAGCGTATATATTGGCACGTGTCATCTTGCGATTTGATCGCAAAAGTATATATATTAACACGTGTCCCTAAAAGTTACATTTTATGACTCTTCGTTTTGTTATGATTAAGTGCATCTCATGAACATCATTTTGGTATTTTATTCGCAAAATACTTTTATGCCAATAATAGATAAAGGATATTGTGCCAACTTTTTTTTTCTTTCAAAATCAAGTTACTTTATTATAGATTATAGGTTTGATCCTGTGGATAGTCTCCGATTGTTATAGATTGAAGGTCTGACCAAGCCAGTTCCAAATAAGTTCCTCGTTGGTGGCCCCGAAAGAGAGCCTACTAAAATAGTTACTTTAGTCTTAAAAAATGATTTATTACCATTTTGCTTTTGTAAGTAATAATATGAGAGAGAGTGAGAGAGAGAGAGAGTGAGAGAGAGAAAAGGTCCTTTTATGTTCACACCTCACCAATGACTTCAAAGTATTTTAGTCTCCCCCTACATGATACTTGCTAGAGAAGTTGGGATTATTGCATGTTAGCTCGATCTATGAGATAAGTTTGGGTTCGAAAATAAAATTATTCTCCTATACATTTTAATCAAACCCTAATTACATCACCAACCTATCTCAACTTTATGTCCTGTCTTTCTATTTAAATCATGTTATTGAAACTGTCCTTGCATATAATCATCAAACTGCCAAAAATTCTTACCTAATCATTGATCATATAGTTCCCAAAAAAAAAAAAAAAAAAATTATCATATAGTAATATCTCTAATAATAGTTTTCTAACAAATGTCATAAAAGTTAGTTCCACTATTTTTTTTCTAGTCTTTTCAACTGAACAAAGCATTATTCCAACTACTTGGAGCCAATTTCAAGATTCTTATTTTACCATTTCACTTTTATTCAATTATTTAAGCATCACAGTCATATAGTTCCCAAAAAAAAAAAAATCTGATCATAGAATAATATTTCTTATAATAGATTTCTAACAGATGTCATAAAAGTTACTTCCACTAATTTTTTTCCTAGTCTTTTCAACTGAACAAGGCATTATTCCTAGTACTTGGAGCCAATTTCATTATTTTACCATTTCACTTTTATTCAATTATTTAAGTATCACAATCAAACATATATATATGTGTGTGTGTGTGTGTGTGTGTGTGTGTGTGTGTGTGTGTGTGTATCAAACTTTATTTATTTGACAAAACCAAAGATTCCTGGAACCGTGGCACTACAATGAATATTTTCTTACATTAGTTCTTTGAATCTTAAAGCATAATGACTCTTAGGAAATTGGTTTAGCATGAAAATATGATATAGGCTGGTCATTTTTTTTTTTAATTCACATTGTATTGTCACTATTGAGATTCTTGTATTATTTAACTCATATTGTTTATGTTCACACAATATATACATTTTCCCATATCACATCTCCCTATGTCTCCAATCATGTCTATGAACCACATCCAATATAACATATTTTCACTGGCCAATTGAATATAGTAAAATACATAGTTGAAAATCATCTGACCATGTTTATCGTTTGTCCTACACAATTTTTTTGTTGGGACCAATTCCTGATTCAGTATAATTGAGGCTTGTGGAGAAATATTGCATTGTAGGACCATTGTACTGGTCCTATAACTGCATAACTGTAGATTTCCCCTCTCGTCACAACCAAATTTTAAAAGTGACGGGTTATTCCCTAGTAGAGTCGGTTTGGATCCTGTCCGACCTCCTTATGACATGTTAGGACCTGTCTAACCTAACAAGTCAACATGTCATTTAAAGAAGAGGTCGGACAAATCCAAACCACCCTTATTTGGTGATGTGTCGGTCTCTTAGGCCAAACAGGTCCCAACAGGCCAGACAGGATCCAAAGCTATAATCCGTTTGTAATTAATTTCACCAAAAATAAATTTAAAAAAACTAAATAATTTTTAATATTACACAAAAAAGGGAAAAGTAAGTTGCTGAGTCATATACATCCATTAGAATACAAGCTAGCATGTAAGAAATCTGAAATCAACGAAAAAAAGTAACTACATTTTCACTTACCGGAGGGAGAAAATAAGTAAAAAAGCCTTTTCTTTAGATTAATGTTGCTATATAGTCATTTCTAATACCAAATATCCATTAACCAAGGAAAACAAAAGTGGAGCTTCTAACAGAACCTGAATAATATCATGGGTAATTTTGTGGTTCTTCCTATTAAAGCGGCTGTTTTGTAATTGCAACAACTTCTCCTCATATAGAAAAGGCAAAAAAATTGCTCCTTTCAATTAGGGACCCTGTTTTTTCTAGCTCAAGGCTGGTAGAAACACGTAGCCAGCCAAGGGACATTGAAAAATAGTATTTTTAAAGCCCTAAAATGCTATCTTCTTCCATGCAGTTCTCCTCACCATCTTCTTCTTTGGGGACATGGCAGCACACCTCTGTTGAAGCTCACTCTTCTGCTTCTGCCTCTTAAGTAGTCTCTCTATTCTTTGTCTGCATACATGATTCATATGGTGTAATATTCCGTTTTTACTTGTAGGGGCACTTTCAAGTTTTCCCTGAAGGAAGAGGAATAAAAGAATAAAATGAAGGTTTTTACCCCTACATTTTGATGTTGAGCCTAGAGAGATTGTTGAGGAACAATAGTGAAGGAAAAACCGTGGAGAATAAGAGGAAAATGGGGGAAAGGAGGAATTTTTTGCAGAAATTGATCTTCTTTTGTAAGAAAATGTAAGTAATCTCTCATTCTTCAATTTATGGTAAAGTTTTTGTATGATTGTGGTATGTTTTCCTGATCTTCTCTGTAAGCCTAGCTTGGGTTATCTTTGCATGTTTGTTTTCTCCATTCCATGGCCTTAAAATTGTGTTGTTACACGAAATTCAAGAAGGAAATATGGTAGATTTCAATTAGGACTGGAAATTTTAGGGCTTTTGTTGGAAACTTGTAATAATTAGTTATGGCTTCAATTCTTTAGGAGATATTGCCTCTAATTTGAAATTATACCAGATGATTAAAGTTATAAACTATTATTTTTTGTTATTCCCGTGATTTTAGGGATATACTCCATGTTTATCAAAATAAATTCTAATGTGCAAAAGTTTTAAATTATATAATGATGAAATAACATAGAGAATCGTTATGCTTGTTGCCCAAAAACTTCAACAGTCATAAAGTATCTCATAAATTTTAAATTTTAAATTTTATTCATGAGAAAATAAATGATGGGTTTATTATCTAGTAGGGGTAACATCTATAATTATACGGGCTGCCATATATAGTGGAATGCTCATTTTACTACTAATTTTAATTATATGAATGTTATATGCAACAAGTATACTCATTTATAAGTTGTTTTTCAGTTGAACACATTTGTACATACTTTAGTAATTTTTGACATGTTTCATGGACAACATCTAGTGATCTTGCTAGTGTGTTTTAATGATTTAATTGAATGAGTAAAATATTTATGCCTACCAAATATTTTAAGTGTACCAGACTTAATAAATTAGTAAAAATTATTTATGTTATATTGAAATAGACATAGTTCCTTAATTTAATTTGAAACGATGCATTCATGATCATTAGGACTACATTGCTCTATTATGAGCTAACAATGTAGGGAAAGCTACAGCCTATTCTATTTACCACATGAAGCATCATATTTTTATATGGTTGGGTGTGGACATCGACCATTCAGGACCTAGGGGTTTTCCCCTCTTTTGAGGCCCGCCCGTTGTCTACGGGGCCCACTTCTAAGGCCGGTGCATGAAAGGTCATTAATCCTCTTATGGGAAGGTTTTTTTGGGAGTTGCTACCAACTCGAGGTTAACCGATAGAGTTGGGCATCGGTTCTCCTCTTTAGGTGAAGATGAGAAGTCTAGACCTGAAGTTCTAAAGGTTTAACTCCGAATACTGGTTTGAGTTCATGAGACTTAGGGTAAGTTGTTTGGTTGCACTTGGGGAAGGTGTTAGGCACCCCAAATACCCACCTTTTCAAAGTGGCTTCTCCCATTCATATGAGTTTTAATCCTATGTCTATTTTTATCCATTGTTAAGTATGAATTAAAATGTCTACCTTATTTAATTTGAGTTAGAGGTTTGCTTAATTTTTCTTAGGCGTAACGCCTATTTGTTCTCTCAACACCTATTTTTTAACGTCTAATTTTAATTCAGGGTATAAACAGGTGTTGGATAATGAACAACTCAAGATCTATCTTTAAATTTGTCCTATTCTACATATAGGAAACCCCTCATGGGTTTGGTCTTTAGAGGGATGATAGACTCCTCTAAATGGCTTGTTGTTTGACTTTTCAGAGTCAGATGCTAACCCTAAGAAAAATGGGAGAAAAGAGAAAAAGGTGAATTTTTCTGGTTTATAGGCCTAATGCCTGTTTATCAGCTTAACGCCTGAATTTAATTCAGGATAAAAAATAGGCATTGGAAAATTTGATCAGATTGTCACCTTTGTACAATCTTTTGAGACAGTTTGGTGGGTCCCAATAGTATGGGATCCGTAGTTTAAGGAAGGTAGAATATCTCCTAGGGTCACATTGTATAACCCTAGAGGTGCTAGGTACAAGCCTTGTAGAGATGTGATCTCCCAAAGTGGGCCTCACGATCATCTGTCACAGGCTTAACGCCTATTTATTTTTTTTGTTTGACGTTTGTTTGTTCAACACCCGAATTTAATTCAGGGAATAAGCAGGCGTTGGGTATTGAAACAGTAGCCAAGTGGATTCTTGGGCCATCACAGTGGGGCCCAGGGGGTGGGGCATCTCTTGGGTCTTGACACATGTCCTAGGGGTGACTCACACTTAGAGGATTTTTGGAAAAAAAATAATTTTTTAGGCCTAGGCTTAACACTTGAAAGTCGTTCTAACACCTAAATTTTCATCCAACGCCTGTTTTTTAACAAACAGGCATTGGGATAGAAATAAGAGCCCACAGAGGTGCTTGTGCACAAGAACAACTCCCATAGGGTATATTTCCCTTGTGACAGGTCAGGAGAAGAATTAAGGCTCCCTGGGGTGGGTCTTAGATCCCAACACCTGTTTATTCTTCTGACACCTATTTGTTCAACGCCTATTTTTAATTCTCTTAAAAAATAGGCATTAGTTACTGAGAGAAAATTCAGCAACTAGATTTCTTGATTTTGGTGCCCTTAAAGTTTTGTAAAAATTATAAAATTAAGCAGGATAACAGGGGAGATATATATGAACAACATATAAAAAATTAAGCTTCAAACCATGTATAGAAATTTCTAATTAAAATCAACAAATATTTATCAAAACTAGGTTTTAAAAGACCCAGTTTTTTAAGTTTGTTTGGAGGAGCATCTCGAGACCTTCCACATGTCATAAATTCATGAAATTAAATACACAACATAGTATATATGTCTAGCCTAACATAGTCAAATTTGGGCTCAATCGGCCTTCTACAAAAATCACAATAAACTCAGCATGATAACATGTCAAAAATAGAAGCAAGTAGAGGTCACTGAGCCTCTACTATGTAACCCGACTTAGAACAGGATTATAGCATAAAATTGATAGCATGACAACAACTAATTGAGATGTATTGAGTAAGGGGGAATAAATTGGACTAGGGTTTAGGCTTACATTGCCTAGGGATGATGCAAGTTTTGTTAAATCACCTTCTTCTTCCTCTTTTCCTCTTAGAATTAGGGTTTTTGATAGCCAACCCTAGGTATCATGAAATTGGGGCTATTTATAGCCCAAATTATGCTTCATGAATGGTTGGGATTGATCCTAAGGGTTGCTAGGTGGAAGGAGGATATGAGTTTAGCAAAAGTGAGGTGGAGGGCTCACATTTAGCATAAGATGCATGGGTGACACTTGTGCTAAGGGGTTAGACAAGTGTCTAAGTGTTTTGAATAGATGGATGGTTAGGATTAACTTGGGCTAGTCATATAGAAGGTGGGGTGAGAGAGGGTTAGTTTACATGCATTGGTTGGGTGTACAAAGAAAGCTAGGTTAGATGTC
>JAOXJP010000006.1:6276205-6304009 GCA_025762735.1 Platanus orientalis | reverse complement strand
GTTGAAAACAACTCATTTGCAGGGTTGTGGTTTTCTCATGGGTTTGAGACGGTGTGAGAGAGAAAAAGGGTGTACAAGGGCTTTGGTTTGGGTTTCGAGTCTTGAAAATTACACAACTTCTTGTATGGATTTCATATTACATAATGAAGGATGTTTATTTCTCTCCCGTGGATGTAGTTTACAAAGCTGAACCATGTAATCTCTTTATCTTGTTGTGGTTTGATGTTTTTCTTTTGCATTTATTTTATTTTTCTGCTATATTCGTGTGCTTAAGAAGGTGTTCCAAACACCACAAATTGGTATTAGAGCTGAGGTTGGAAAATCCACGTATTGACAGTGCACGAAATGACAATGAAAGGTTTGAATGTGAAGTTCAAGGTGGAGAAATTTTATGGAAAATTAATTTCTTTTTATGGAAAAGAAGAGTAAAAGATCTCTTGATACAACAAGGGTTAATCAAGGCATTGAATGCCAAGGGACAGCCGGCATTAATGAAGGATGAAGAATGGGAAGAGTTGGGGATGAAGGCGGTAAGTACAATTTGTCTCTGTTTTTTAAATAAGGTGATATACAATATGATGAATGAAGAATTTGCTCTAGGATTATGGGCTAAATTGTTTCTTAAGAAACAATTTATACAGGTTACGTATGAAGAGATGGTGAAATTGAGGGATCATCTCAATACATTCAATAAAATCTTAATTCAACTATTAAGTATTGAGATGAAGATTGAAGAGGAGGACAAGGCTCTGCTTCTTCTAGCTTCCCGTCCTACATCTTATGATACTTTGGTCGCTACAAGTCTGTTTGGGAAAGATACTCTCAAGATAGAAAAAGTAACTATAGTTTTACTTGAAAATGAAATATGTTGGAAGCCTAATAGTGAAGAATCATAAGCAGAAGGGCTTGTGGCTAAAGCTAATGGACAAGGTAGATCGAAGAATAGAAAATAGTCTAGAAAAAAGAATTCTAGATCTAAATCAAGAGGAAAAAGCAACAAATTTGAGTGTTATTATTGTTAAAGGAAGTACACATGAAAAAGGATTGTAGAAAATGTTAAAAGGATTTGTAGGAGAAAAGGAAAATGAAAAAGCTTTTGGAGGATGATTGAAATTCTAGTGGAGATGTTCTAGCCGTTTCTTCAAGTATGTTTTATTGTTTTAAAGCATGGAATATGGATTTAAGATGTTCTTATCATATGTGCCCTTACAGGGAGTGGGTTGATAATTACCAACCCTATAATGGCAGAACTATACTAATGGGAAACGATGCACAACTTGTAAAACTATTAGTATTGGTACTATTAGACTTAAGATGGATGATGGTATGATGAGAGTTATCGCTGATGTTAGGCATATCCCAGATTTAAAGAAAAATCTCATTTTCTTGGGTGTTTTAGATTCAATTGATTGTAATTTTATAACAATAGAAAGAACCTTTAATATTACAAAAAAGGGCAATGGCTGTAATGAGAGATGAAAGGTATGAAAATCTATATGGATTGATAAAGACTATTGTTAGAGGTGAAGCAATTATGACAACTCCTAGTAGTTCAGATACAAATAGTATCACTCTATGACATATGCGGCTATGCAATATGAGTGAGAAGGGTATGCTAGTATTGTATAAGCTTGGTTTGTTTAATAGAGTAAAGACTTGCAAAGCGAATTTTTGCAAATTTTGTTTGTATGATAAACAATGTCAGGCCAACTTCAAAATAGGACAATATACAAGCAAGGAAATTTTACAGTATGTACACGCTAATGAATGGGGGTCTGCACTATTAGCTTCTAAAGATGGAGCTCTTTACTTTATTTCATTTGTTGATGATTATTTGAGAAAAGTGTGGGTCTACTTCATGAAGTAGAAATCCAAAACATTCTTTAAATTTAAGCAACAGAAAGCAAATGTTGAAAAATAGATTGACAAACAGGTAAAGTATTTGGGGACTGGCAATGGCTTAGAATATAAGAATTTTGAGTTTGTTGAGTTTTATCAAAATGAAAGAATTACAAGTCATTACATTACACTAAGAAGGCCACAACAAAATAGTGTAGCGAAATACATGAATTAAACTCTTTTAGAGAAAACAAGATGCATGCGATTACAGACAGGGTTGCCTAAGATGTTCTGGATTAAGGCGGTTAATATGGCATGTCACTTGGTAAACAAGTCACCATCAACTGCAATTAATTTACAAACTCCTAGTGTAGACTGGAAAAGAGATTGACTACTCAAGTCTTAGATTATTTAGGTGTCCAACTTATGTTCATATACAAAATGAACAAAGATCAAAGCTTGATTCAAAATCAAAGAAGTTCATATTTCTCGGGTACCAAAAAGGCGTAAAAAGGTACAAGCTTTGGGATCCTATATCTCATAGGGTGGTTGTCAGAAGAGATGTTGTCTTTGATGAAGAGTATATGATGAACTCAAATATAAAAACTGTAAATCAACAAGAAGGTGGTGATTAAAAACGTCTTCAATCCAGGTGGAGCTAGAAGTAGGGGTGTGCATGGGTCGGGCTGGGCTGAGGTAAGCTCGGGGCTCGGCCCGCCATAGTAATTTTGGGCTCGGGCCCAATGTTTTTAGAAACTTTAGGCCCAAGCCCTACCCTAGTTATTTTATTAGGTTTTGGGCTGGGCTCGGGCCAGCCCATGGCCCATTAATTTTTCAAAAAACACAATCTCTGATGTCTCTTTTTCGACACCTACCTTTTCATCTCAACTCTTTTTTAGACATTTTTAACCCCCAACACACCTGTGTCAACTTATAATTTACCATATACACTAAAAATACTTTTTTTATCATAGAACATTTTCTTCATACATACATACAAATATACATACATGTATATATGTGTATATGCTTCGGGTTGGGCCGAGGTAAGCCCAAGCCCGACCCTAATATAGTTCGGGCCTTCAACTCGGGCTTGAGCCCTTATCAGGCCTAGTTCGGGCCGGGCCTTTTGGGCCGAATTTCGGGTTGGGCCGGGCCAGGCTCGGACTGGCCCGAGCCCATGCTCAGCCTTAACTAGAAGGAAATGAGTGACCATAAGAGTAAATGGATATGTTACAGGATGACACTTCTATCACAAGGACAAAGCATCATAGTCTTGCTAGAGGTAAAGAGAAAAGAACTCGTAAAATCCTAGTCAAGTATAGATTTGAAGATATGGTTTCTTTTGCATTAATTGTTGACAATGGCGACCCATCTTGTTTCTATGATGCTATTATTTGTAGGGAAAATAATAAATGAATGATTGCAATGATGGAAGAGATGGAATCATTACATAAGAATATAACTTAGGATTTAGTTGAAAATCCCAAGGAAAGAAAGGTGATTGGATGGAAATGGGTGTATAAAAAGAAAAGAAAAAAATCAGAAAAAAGGGGAAAAGTTTCAAGGCTCGGTTAGTGGTGAAGGGATATGGACAAAAAGAGGGAGTTGATTACAATGAAATATTTTCTCCGGTAGTAAAATATACATCAATCAAGGTGAGGTTAGTCATTATTGCTTTACTTGATTTAGAGTTAGAACAACTGAGTGTGAAGATGGCATTCCTTCATGGTGAATTAAAGAAACAAATTTACATGGAACAACCTGAGGGATTTGAGCAATATGGAAAGGAGAATTTAGTGTGTAAATTGAAGCTGTCACTTTATGGACTAAAGCAGTCTCCAATACAATGGTACTGGCATTTTCATTTTTTCATGGTGTGGATTGGTTATATGTGAAGTGAGTATGATTCATGTATTTATTTTAGAGTTCTTGATGATGGTTCCTTTATTCTCTTAATGTTGTATGTTGACGATATGCTAATAGCTGCTAAGAACATTAAAGGCATTAATGATTTGAAGATTAAGTTGAATGAAGAATTTGACATGAAGGATCTAGGCACTGTTAAAAGGATCCTTGGTATGAAAATCTAAAGGGATAGGAAGACTATATAACTTTGGCTGTCACAAAGGCGATATATGGAAAAGGTGCTAAAGAGGTTTAAAATACAAAACACTAAACTAGTAAGTACTCTTCTAGCAAATCACTTTAGATTATTTGCTAGCTTATATCCTACTACAGATAAGGAAGTAGAGGATATGTCTTAACTGTCGTATGCTAGTGTTGTTGGAAGTCTTATGTTTTGCAATGGTATGCAATAGGCCAAATCTATCACATGTGGTCAGTTTGGTGAGTAAGTACATGAATAATCCAAGTAGAAAACACTGAAATGTAATAAAATGGATCCTAAGGTACTTAAAAGGTTTAGTGGATTTTGGTATTTTATTTGAGCAACAGAAAAGAACATGACAAGTTATAGACTATGTTAGTGCTAATTATGTTGGTGACTTGGACAAGCACTGGTCTATAACAAGATATCGCTTTACTCTTGTAGTTGGGCCTATTAGTTGGAAATCAATGCTATAGCTAACAGCTACCTTATCCACAATTGAGACAATATATGGCAGTTGTTGAGGGTGTCAATGAGTCTTTGTGGGTGACAAGTTTAGTTACATAAATTGGATTGAAGAAAGAAAGGTCGGTGTTGTCTTGTAACTATATGAGTATCATTCACTTGGTGAAAAATCAGGTTTATCATTCTAAAACCAAGCACATCGATGTGAGGTATCATTAGATACATGATTTAGTGATGGATGGAAAGATAAATTTAATGAATATTCACACAAAGGATAATGTAGCTAACATGATGACAAAGCCAGTTACTATGGAATAGTTCAAGCATTGTTTTGACTTGACCAATATTGTTCGCTATTGAAGATTGGTGAAGCCACCCTTACCAATTGGGGTGGGGCACTTAATGGGAAGAGGTTCGGAGCTATATCACATTATGATACGGGATAGAGACAACTACATGTGAGCGTCAAGGTGGTTAGAAAATAAAACCATGGTGGAGATTTGTTGGTTTTGTCTTCATTTTCCAACTATTAGATCAAGAATGATCTAATGGTGGATAAGAGAGTTTAGAAGTTATCAAACTTCTTGAGCGTTTGGAGTTGTGAGAGACAGTTTCCTAACCATATTGGAAACCAAAAAACAAAAAAGAGGGGAGGGGCTGAAAACAACTCTTGTGGAGAAGAGGAGGTTGCATGAGCAATACCAATACTTGAACCTTGGTCAATGGTGAAACAATCCAAGATTGAAACCACAAAGCTATCAAGCAACTCAAATGCAGGGTCTTGGTTTTCTCATGGGTTTGAAAGGGTGAGAGAGAAAAATGGCATACAAGGGATTTGGTTGTATGGATTTCACATTACATAGGGAAGGACATTTATTTCTCTCTCGTGGATGTAGCTACAAAGCCGAACCACGTAATCTCTTTGTCTTGCTGTGGTTTGCTGTTTTGCTTTTGCATTTACTTTATTTTTCTGCTATATTCGTGTGTTTAAGAAGGTGTTCCAAACACTACACCTTCTATTAAAAGATAACTTCTTTTCCATGAATTGGGATGTATTTAAAAAGTAACTTAGAAAAGTAATTTGCACCTAAGGAAAGCCAAAGACTTGAGATGTAGGTAGTCTTCCTAGTCCTCTGCTGTCCAGCTTCATGTGTTGTGGTTGTCCTTGTTGTAAATCAATGTAACTTGAATTCAACATGATAACAAGGGGACAAAAATTTCGGCAAATTATTAGGGTGTATATGGAGTTTGAAAGTCTACATTCAACCTTGTAGAAAGTTCCTCTTTTTTGGTAATGTACAAAAGTTCCTTGTTGGTGCTTTATTAGAATTTTTTTAACAGGGACATTTGAGTTATTCTACAAGGTTTGAGAGTAGCCGATAGTTTAAGCATGTTGGAGATGTTCTGCAGAAAATTTCTCTGTTCATCTTTCCCCTAGGTTAAAAAGTAGATTGGGAAGAGATTTACTGCCAGTATAGGGACAAACAATTTAGTAATAATGCATGATGTGGGGATACCAGATGCAGATAAGTTAAAAAAACTATCAAATGGGCTGTTCATACTTTTTTAGTCTTTACAATCTGTATTCTGTCATGTAATTTTATTTTTTTTGGTAAGTATTTGTCACGTCATTCAGTTAACCATTTGCAAGGTATTTATTCCTAGAAAATACTAGTTCAATTTATAACTTATCAGCATTTTGATCATTATCTTATACATGGATGAAAAATTTATACAACTCAATCATCAGTGCTTTTTTGGCAGTGTTTCCCAGCTTGAAATGTTTTGTTGTTTTTGTTTTTGTTTTGGGGCATCTTTTTCAGTCTTTTGCTGAACCATGTCTACCTTGTTGTTTCCCAGGGTTGGATGTATTCTTCTTTCTGTGGGACAGGATGAATTTCATGGCGAGGTGTTTAGTACATTGAAATATGTTGTGAATCAGTCTGACTACACTGCACAGACTCTTAGAAATGTCACAATATTTCTGTCACTTGCCAAGACTATTAATGTGGACCAGTTTTTCCTTCCATCGAACGTCAAGGATGAAATTGACAAGTTGAATGTGGATTTAAGATCTGCAGAGAATACTCTGACAGAAAAAACAAATGAAAATTCCAGCAAAATCAGAAAAGTCTTCAACGCTGTGTATGAGTTTGTGATGTTTTTCATGTTGATTAACTCAGCACTTGATTCATCACTTTGAATGCTAATAGCCAGCTTTTGTTACTGTGTTTCAGGAGATCAGCATTGATTGCCGTGGCAGCAGTGATGCTTGTCCTGGCTCTTCTTGGTCTCTGTATGTATTCTTCACATTCTAGTGTTGATGCATAAATCTTAACAACTTCTGTATTTCATATCCTGATTTCGTTTTCGGGTCTAGTGTTCTCTTTTATCTGTCTAATCATTTATATATTTTCTGCAGTGATTTCTATGCTTGGGCACCAACATGCAATTTGCATGTAAGTTCCTCTTGTTTTGCATTGAAGTTGTCAATGTCACGTTTACACGATACACTGTTTGATGCTTCTATTGGTTTACTGCAGATTCATCTTGAGTGGATGGCTACTTGTGGCCATTACATTCATTCTGTGTGGAGTTTTTGTAATCCTCAACAAGTAAGATCTCTGAATAAATAGATAGAGTTATATATTATGAAATTTTCCTTCTCTATCATCATGTTTGTTGATGGAAGGCAAACTTTTGCTCGGCCATACTTTCATTCTCGTAAATCACTGTAAAATGTGCTTACAGTTCATGATGATTAGGTGCTGAGTAACTCTGCATATGTATTCACAAAAGTAGTGCACTGATTATATGGGTGTGTCACTTATACAATCTTCTGTATTATGGAGTTTTCTTGCACTTGTCACAGATCAAGAGGGGAACCAATGCATCATTTCTTCAGCTTGTTTGTGCTACTATCTCCCTTGTCCATGATCTGTTAGCTGTTTTTACTGAGATTTATATGGTCACTCTCCTTTGGTACAATCATGGCTCTAAGAAGTTATTGTACATCACTCCCTATCTAGCTAAATACATCAGCATCACTATCTTGATGTCTTCCAATTCACATAAATAACTTAGTTATGAGTTTTCCCACAGCCCTTTGAAGGGATGTATTGCATGTTGCTGAGTTGATCATTATTGGGTCTGAGTCTTACCTTTTTTTTTTTTTTTAACCCTTTGGAGTGCATGTCTTGTTTCTTATAAACCCTTTTTACTATCTTTTATGGTATTAGTCTAGTCAGGCTTCTGGCCATAATGTTATCCAACTTACGGACAAAACAGAAACTTTGTTACTGTCTTTACTATTTATTCATTTTTCTGACAAAAGTGAAATTCATGATGGATTTAACTTTTTCCTGACAAGATCTTGAATCTTTTGGTGTTCCTCAGTGCAATTTCAGACACTTGTGTGGCCATGGGAGAATGGGTGGACAATCCCCAAGTAGAGACAGCGCTCAGCAACATTCTCCCATGTGTTGATCAGGGAACCACTAACAAGACATTGTTCCAGAGTAAAGAAGTCATCCGCCAAGTTGTAAATGTCGTCAACACAGCTATATACACCTTTGCCAACTCAAATCCTCCTCCACAGACCATTCCTTATTACTACAATCAGTCCGGGCCTCTGGTGCCACCGCTCTGTTTCCCATATGACTCCGAGCTGCAAGATCACCCATGTGGACCCATAGAGGTGTCCTTTGCCAATGCTTCTGTGGTAAGTTTACAATGCTTTGACTGAAGCAATTCACAACCCTGAATATGATTGTCATGATCAAATACCATTACCCCTTGATGGTTTACTCATCCAATGTGATTGGATGGCCTCATTTAAAATAGGCATCTATTCTGGAACTGGTAGATTTATTTTAAAACTAAGGGGAATCATTCAAATGTCTGGGAGCGAGCATGTTAAAATGACCTGGTATGTTCCGACATACTGAACCACCATCCATGGTTTGAGTCATCTTGATATCACCAACCAAAAAGCATATGGCTCAAAGACTATGGAAGTATGGATTGGGGGCTTCATTATGTTGGTACCGATGAGACCATTCCACATGGTCACTTGCCACCTACAAGTTATTTTTCATATAATGTTCTTCAGCGAAGAAACTACAACTTTGAAATGCTTGTTTTATATTTTTATTTCTCAGACTTACAAATTGAATTTTTATTTCTATTTTTTGCTTCTTTCTGCAAAAAAATAAAAAATTCAGGTGTGGCAGAACTACACTTGCACATTATCGGCATCTGGTTTATGCACAACTGTTGGGAGGATTACCCCGGACATGTACACGCAGTTGGTGGCGGCTGTGAATGTGAGTTATGCCCTTGATCACTATGCACCCCCATTACTCAGCTTCCAGAATTGCGATTTTGTCCGGGAGACATTCAGGAACATCACTTTGGATTACTGCCCTCCTCTGAAGCGTTACCTTCAGATGGTGAATGCAGGGTTAGGGCTTATTGCAGTGGGAGTTATGCTCTGCCTGGTACTCTGGATACTCTATGCAAACCACCCCCGGAAGGAGGATGTGTTTGCAAGGTTTTCTCTACCAATAAAGGCTATAAGCAGCAGTTGCAAAAACAGCAACAGCAATAACAGTAACAAAAATAATGCCTTACCGGTAGATGGAGTTTCCTATATAAATCCCATATATAACAGTAGCAGTAGAAATAGTATAACGTAGCTTTTTCTCAATTTGTAGTTGACCCCCTAAAGAAACCCGGTGGGGCGAAGCACCACTTGTTGAGTTTTGGGGGTAAGGAGTCATTTTGAGTGTATCTGGTTGCCTCTGTAAGTCTGTATACTAGATGTCAAGTTTCTAATATCATAATAAAAGCTAGTTATTGGCTGTATTTGATCTTTCTAATTGTTCCTTTCTTTTGCACTACTCTCATGCCCTATCATTCTATTACATTCTCTTTTCTGAGTTGGAAGTAAATGTGTTGCAAATCTTGGAAAACCGAGTAGCTAGAATCTGCTACAATGATATTAAAATCTCAGTTGGAATATGAATCCACAATTATGCTGCACTCAAAATTTTCCCCTTGTTTACCAGCCAGGTTGTAGCTTGATTCGCCTCCTTGTAGTTAACTTGAAACTTTTGTGTCCATCCTTAGCAAGTCTTAATCTTCAAGAAGTTTTATGAACGTCTATGGGGGCACAAATCTTCCTACGATACTATCAAGTCGTTGACATTATCTTCTCTTGCAGCCCAACATTCTGCAACCCATTATGGACACTTGCCAATTAAAGCCACCTTGTATTTGATCGGTTAGGCTGACTCATCTTGTGCAATGCACCCAATTGCTGCTGCTGACAGATCGTTGTAGAATGATGTTCAGGAGGAGTATAACGGATCAGGTTTCTGTAAGAAGTCCCAGAATTTTCTGATGAGAAGCTTTGTTTCCATTCCTAGTCCACCATTTGAAACCTCTTAGTAAAAAGGTCTCTACTTTGAAAATGCTTCACAAAACCCATAAGCTTACTTGTCGGGGAAAAAATAAACCCATAAGCTCTTGCAGGAATATTAGACTCCTGTTGAAATATATTTAGTATTAGGATTTTAGAAGAGACGGTTAATTGCTTTATTTAAGATGGTATCACAGCAGGTTTTAGGCAATTAATCTCCCGGGCTTTCTGTGCTCATGCATTCATTGTCCAAAGAGTGTCTCTCCCGAGGGGGAGTGTTTACATATATTAAGTATATTAACTCTTAACCTCCCCTACAACCTTAAAGAAATTAGGACTTGAATTCTTTTGAACTTATTGCCCCATGCATTCCCCTTTCCAACCTAGCTGGGCCATACTAGCCAGATTTGCATGGGCTGTAGGCCTACCCCCAGCTTCTTCAGGTTTACACAATCTAATCTATTTGATCAGAGCCGTTGCTCTGTTAATATCGTCCTGACTAAATGAATAGGCCATGAAGTTGGTGATTTCTTCCCTAGAATTTTTAGGAAGTAAGAAACAATACATTTGATATTGAGGAATCAAGCTTGAAACTGATTTCACATCACTGTACCGCAGAGCAATTCACTTCTTCAGGCTTGTAGTATTTGAAAGGTTTTAGTACTGATTCGCCAACTGATGTGGGGGGATCCCAGATTTTTCACTATGTTCATGGATAATGGAAAGCCTAAGGCCTTACCCACATGTTATTAATTTTTTTTTATTGGTGTTGTTTGTCACAATCATAAACAGATTTGTGGAAGTTCACTAATTGATTTGAAGAACAGAATTTTTTTTTTCATCCACATATTGAAGGCCTGTTTAGACACATTGATTCCACTATTATTCTTCCTGTTGAGTTTGCTTTCAGTGATGAGCACCCGAGAAAGCAACCTCAGCACAGAAGATGAACAAGTATGGTGACATCGAATCCCCTTGTCGTGTACCCCTAGAGGTGACAAAACTTAAATGGCATTCATAATGATATATTAATAACTTTTAATTAATTACCCCTAGGTTATACCAAAATAATAATAATAATAATAATGCTAACAAAGCTTTCATGCCGATTTAAGCCAGGCAAGACCAAACTCTGAACACCTAGAGGTTCTGAATCATTTGGTCAATAAAGCCACCCACTCTACTCTGTTTTTCTTTATTGGCCATGCACGTGTCATCACTCAATAAGAGATGATTCCAAGTTAGTTTGGGGCAGTTACCAACCAAATCCATTAAGGAGATATTGAAATAGAAAATTTCAATTTCTTCAACCAAACACATAATTTGAAAAGGACGAGAGGCAGAGAGTGCTTGAACCATTCATAGTCTATCCCTTTGCTTAATACTTATGGCCCAAATATAAGGCTTCAAGACTCCCAATTCAAAGGTTCCATTAAGAAGATATTCAGAAACAAAACCAACCTGATCCAATGACTCAAAAGTTTCAAACCATACATACAGCCCCAATAGATTGGAACATTAGGGTTGTTCGATCGGGTTGATTTGGCATGGGGCCACCTTATATGTGGGCCAGTTGCATAGATAAATTGGGGAGGATTACCTCTTACTATCAATCTATCATCCTATATTCTGACGTGAGTAATTGATTATGTTAACGAGAACATTATACTCGAAATCCTTTCTTTAACTTGCAATCCAAGACTACTCAAGAGCAGAAAGCACATTAAATGCATCGTAAGAGCTTAGAGTACAAGAGTTAATTACGTATAAATGCAACAGCAACAGGAATTACCATAACTTATGGACTATGGTTGTTGATTTATACTCATTGTGATCATTTTTACTTATTTTTTTGGTAAAGTATTCATTGTAGTCATTAGAAGATACGGTTGTGATGTTGATGTTGATTCATATCAAACTTACGGAGGACTGAGTGATTATTGATTGGTAAATCTGCTGTCCTTTTATGGACCATATAATGATTTATAAAACAAAAATCTTTATAATTTTTTTTTTTTTTTGGGGGGGGGGGGTTATTATTAAAGAGGCCCAAATGTTCCCTATAGAAAATGATGGGGAAAAAAAATCTTCTGACACTACATAAACTTTTTTTTTTTTTTAGGTAAATGACACTACATAAACTTAATATAAACTATATCGTGCTACATCACATGGTTTTGATTTTTTTTTCTTTTAAAACTCGGCTGTTTTTAATCACAACAAGCCAATTCTTGTTATATATATATATATATATATATATATTGGTGCCGCGAATTTTGTCCACTCTTTACCCTTAGGTCTGCTGGGTGTCAGGAAGCAGACACATTAGTGCCAAAAAGTGAAAAACAGCCTCTGAAAAGTGTAAATCACTTTTCAGCACAGATGTGTCTGTTCTCCAACGCCCAGCGGACCTCAGGCATTTGTAAGGAAGCAGACAAAATTCGTGCTGATTTGTTGGAGGGAGGGTGGTGCTGGTGGCTAGTCAATCTATTTTGATGTTTGTTGGTAAGCAGGTGAAGAGTTTCTATGGTACGAGGCTATAAGAACCCTTTTCCGGTTTTCTATTTTTAATTTTTATTTTTATCACATTTGTCTTTCTTCTTCGTGTGACCAGCTTTTCTTCGTGTGACCAGCTTTATCACTTAACAAAATTAGGTTAATTATTAATAAATTGTCAGAAGGAACGAGTGCCACTACAACATAGGGCCCCATTGACAACGATATCAAAATAAGAAGCTTTGTGTTATAATGCCAACTTAATGGCCCTCGTTTCATCATTGTTTCTTATTAAATGCATCCCCCCATATCTATTTGCACTATTCAAAATCTTGTTCATCTCCAAATGGTTCATTTTGTCAACATCCACTTTAAATTTAAGCCACACAATTTGGCAAATTTGACCTTTTAGTAATAAAATGTTCCTGTTTGTTGAAGTTATAGTTACCAGAAAACCCATTTTTTCTCATGAATAGGTGGAAAGCATTCTCGTATCCATTTAGGAGGCATTTTCTCTTAAGCAAGCTCAACCATCCAGCTTTGATGAAGGTGTTTCTTTATTTCTTTCCGCATCCGTTTTCCTTTATGATACCTATGGTTGAAATACAAGGTATTTTATCACTAAAATTTCATGTTTTTGCCTAATCCATGGTTTTATAGATTGTATTAGATTTTAATTCTATTTAAAAATCTAAAAATTATAAAAGCTTTTTTAAAACATATTATCCAAAGGTGATTATGTTTTTACTAAGATACAACAATAACAACAAAAATCTTATCCCAACTATTTAGGATCGGTTACACAAATCCTGATCTGTCATTCCAATTTATTTAAGGCAATATCTGTTGTTAGATAACAAGTTGTCATGTCTCTCTTTGCTATTTTAACTCAGGTCAATTTTAACATTCCTCTAATCCTTTAGCACCATCAACTTCTCTCATCTTATTCTTCATACACATAGTCATTGGTTTTTGATGTACAAAACCAAACCATCTTAATAGACTTTTATCTCATTTTACTTCCTCTTGGTACAACACTTAAATTCCTGCAAATGAAATCATTCATAATTCTATTATGGATAATGATTGTCTGTTTTGAGAGAGATCTCTATTATTGTGCACTGATTGATACATGATGTATTTTTTATTTTGATGTCTTTCATTGACCACTTAGTTGTTCAACTGAATACTTTTTTGGACCCTTTTATCCCTCAAAACTACACGTCTGTTTATAATTCACCATATACATTACAGAGGCATTTTTATCACGAACATTTGTTTCGTTCTATTATTTCTAGTCTTGCCATTTATCCATCCTAACATCCTTATTTTAGCCATTCATTTTATATACGTATTGTTTGTTAATTGTCAACATACTGTTGCTTAAGATAAGCCATTTGGACCTGAAGATAGATGCCGCAGCCACCCTAACAAGGGGGTGTTGGCAGGATAAGTTTAATTAAGAACTACTTTTATCAAATCAAATACATAATATATCACCTCATCATCTAACATAAATCATGCTATGCCATTCTAGCCACACATAATGTGGTTGCATTAATATGAAATGTTAAAATATTAAAAATTAGTATAAACAATTATGACGCTGTAACAGTGAATTAAGTCAATCTCAAATGAATTTCATATATATATATACACTAGTTTAAGTGAAAGAAACACCGAATGATCTCTACCCATGTGGAAAGGAAACCACTAGACTTGTACTTTCCATTGGATATCATTTTGTAACCAAAAAAGCCTAATAAGGAGATGCATCACACAAGTCGTCGGGTTCGGGTTGGACTGAAACCCGGACTCAACCCTATTGACTTCAACGTCTTTACTCCAACTGAACCCCATGAACCTTTGAGTCCTCTTCTGAGATGCTTGTTATTTATCATGTGAAAAGAACTTGAAACTCGGTAGGTCACACCAGAGCTACCGGACGTACGCACCAACGTCCTGATACCTGTTCTTCCTCTATTCCTCCATGATTTTATATATATATATATATATATCAAGTCTTTGTAACTGATGGAATGTGTAAAGCTAATCAAATTAATGGCATTGTGTTATGTGGAATCTTAGATTTGGGATCCTATGCAACAAAGAAGAAGAGAATATAAAGCAAATGACAATCACATGTAGTAAAAACAAGACTATTTACATGGTTAGTCTTAGAACCTATATCCATGGGCGAAAAATGGTGAGAGAACTTTTACTATGATAAAAAACAGAGATAAAAATGAAAGTGTGGTTACATGAAAATAAAAAAATCTCCCATTATAAACCCCCCAAACCCTAATCTCTGTGGATTGGATCTGGACCCCAAATCGGATACAACATACGAGCATATTCGGGTTTTCTTTGGATTGTCAGCTGGGTTATGTCTTTGGTTGAATACAAGACACTAACCCAACACATAGTATCACTTGATCTTTTTTTATGCCAATGTTGATGACTGGAGATAACTCTCTTCAATTATAATTATTCTTGGGATGGGAGGATTGAAGTCACTGCGGTCTACTTTATAATGATGTTCAAATTTAGGATGTGGTGTTGCTTTGATACCTAAGCAGTATGCCAAAAACCATAGGACCGATGGAATGCATCAAGTTATGCCCTTTAAACTGATGGGATCGTAACAGATTTGGCACCATTTTTCACACTAATTCCATCATCCAAGTGTCAAACCCTTGCATCCATGTAAAGAGGATAACTTAGGGTACATCCCAAGGTAAATAAAACGTTGGATTGGAACCATTTGTCAATAGGATTATGGGATAAGCTGAGGGTCTACAGCCATGATTGTAAGTCTTTGTGCATCGAGATAAAAAGTTTCAAATCAATAATTTTGTACATATGATCATAGAGCTTTGATGTACCTTATCAATCTCCAAATCCAATCCAACGTTTTGGAACTATGGACGACAATGTAAGATGTTCCAGTTTCCTCTACAATGTCTCCATCTCAATTTATAGTCTTACCTTTTGACTTGTTGCCAAACAAACAGACCCCAGTGTGGTTTCTGTCCATTTAGACGGGAGATGATGTGAACCCCTCCACGAGTATATTTCATCTAAGCATTGAAAATGGTTCACATTCTAATGGACTTGACCAACTACTGCAGGGCCCACCCCTCAAATCGGTCAGTGACCAATAAGCATTACCAATGAGATCTTCCCATTTGTCAAACATCAAAAGGAAAAATATATCTTTATTTCCCACTATAAGAAAGTCAATCAATCGAAGGCCAAGACCATTCACTAGGCCTAATTACCCTACACGCATCCCAAGCCAAGAAGGGCCCATAAATTGGATGCTCAATATATTGGACTGCACTTGCTATGACATTATTCAATTTCCAATTTGGGGCACAACTTCGGCGGTTGGGGGGCCAGACCAAGCAGTCCAAAATCTATCCAATATGACCTAGGGTGGGTTTGAATTTGACCAACTCAAACCTGACCCTTGTTACATTTTTCATAAGCGAGAAAATCCTCTGCATTGGGAGGACGGTGCGGCCCCTCACAGTGAATGTTGGCCCCACACAAAAATATTTAGGGGCCACTGTCCTCCTGGTGCAGAGGGTCTGTCCCAGTCAAAACCCTAATAATACAATTAATGTTTGAGTCTGGTCGAGTCAGCTCAGGAAAATGTCATTTGACAATACTGTTTATAGTTTGGCGAGATTTGTGGTAAAGAATTGAATTTAATTCTTGGAATGCCATAGAACCTCCTTGCATCTTATCTAAAAAATCAAATTTGGATGAGTGCTTTAGACCATAGTTTTGAAAACCGGTTTGGATCGGATGGTCCAACCCAATTGAACCTGAATTGGCACCTTAAAATGGTTTTATAGAAACTTAAAACCATAATTTGCCAAAAACCACATATAATTGACAAAATCAAACAAAACCAATGATGACCGGCCGGTTTCTTACAAATCCAGCTTTAATATAACCAACTGGTTATTATTTTTTAGCAAAGTAAGAAGAAACAATTAGCAATGTGCCTTGCCATATTCAAATTCCACTTTCCTGAATTGTTTTTATTTTTGGGTATTTTATTACATTTGTTGATATGTCCAAACATTTAAGGCCCGGCCATAAAACATCTAATGCATTATGATTTTTTATTTTGGTATTTTATAACATTTTAACTGTGTGAAACAAACCACGGTTAAATCATGTAGACCACTGATCGAACCTTGTTAGACTTGAACCGCCACCTTACCGGTTCAATGGCCAATCCGGTTCTCAAAACTATGCATCAGGATGCTCCAAGCTTGACAAAATTGAACTGTACTTCAGTCATGACCCCTTTGAAAGACCAACCATAGATGGCCAATTTTCACTTTTTTGGAATACAGGTGCATGCAACATGTTTGCAACACTTTAAGTGTAGAAGAGGATCCTGAATGACACCAATCCAATGACCATTCAAAAATACCCTTCCAAATCATATACAACACCTAATGAATACTAATTGCAGCATAATAACCTCAATGAATGAGAGAGGTCTTGGGGTTGAATCTCCCCGACAACAATATAACAATATGCAAGTGTTTATATCTCTCCCAATTGGTGTAGGTCCCACACTATGATTAGATAGTCAGTGTGCAGACCCGAGTAGACCTACCCAAAAAAACTGCCAAGATTCTAACCCTCGGGGAAAAACGGAATTTGGAGGGTAGGTTCGGGTTGAACCGATCCATTGACCACTACGATAAATTCAATTTCTTCGAAGTTGTGACGACCGGCGATTTTAACGGCAAAACCGGTGATGTAAAGAAATCGTAGCGGTCGTGAGGTTGCCGTTAGAATCTCCCCTTATAAACTACGAATTGAGGTAGATTCAGACGAGACGAGACGACACGAGAGAGAGATTAGAAGGTTATATTTTATTAAAAATATATATATAAAGGTTTGTTTTTTTTTTTTTGCTTGTGTTTACATACCAAAAACGACGACACTCAATCTCTTGCTTCGTTTCAAAACAGAAATTTTGAAGAAACCGAGAGAGAGGTCTCTTCGCTTGAAGAAATCCGATCCTCTTCTTGTAAGTCTCTTCTTTCTTCTTTCCAAATTGCTCCCTATTTCTCCGTGTTTTTTGTTCTGTTTATATCTGGTCATGTTAATGTTTTTTTTCTTCTTCTTCTTATGGTTATGATTGTTCATGGTACTTCTTTTCGTTTTTATCCATCTGGGTTTGCTTTAGTTTTGCTCTTTTCTCTGTTTCCCGTTTTGGGCACTTTGTTTTTCTTAGTCTAATGTGTTTTTCTGGGTTGCTAGAGTTGTTTTCTGAATTGGGTTTCTGACATTTTCTTCTCGCGTTTCGTGTTTTTGTTCTATTTCGTGTTTTTGATTGTTGGGTGCTTCATTCTGAAGGTAATTATCGTCACACTACTTTTTATTGTGGATAATCGATAAATGTGCCTTTTTTTTTCTTGTTTTCTTTTGTTTTGATGGTTCGGTTTGGTTCTATATTCAGCTTGAGCTGTGATTTTGACTGGTAAATACTAAAGACACCTCCTTTGGGTTTACCCACAATCGCCCCTACCCCATTTATTTTCTTTTTCTTCTTATTTATTTTGGGTTTTTTTTTTTATAATTTTTATTTTCTGATTTCTGATTAAAGTTTCATACGTGTTTTTTCTGCTCGTAAAGGTATCTCCTTTCTTCTGGGTTTTCATTTATTCCCCCTTAAGGATAGTTATTATTCTTGAATACTTTCGTTTGACGGTCAAGTTTTCATAACTGTTGCAGATTCGCACTGGTTTTGACCATAAAAGATGTCCCCCATCTCTTCTTTGTTATTTAGTTGCTTATAATTACATACTAGAGCTGATTTTCTATTTTTTATTTTTTTGGGGTATGTTTGGACTTGGGTTTTGATTTTCAGGACTTTTGGTGAAAGGGAAAAGGTTGCATAAAGGATAGTGCTCCTGGTTTTTATATCCTTTCTTCTTTTATTTTTTAGTGCTATTTGAGGATGGGGGATCATTTCGTGTTGCTTGTGGATCGTTTGCTCACTGAATCTACATTGGAAGCTGCAATTGATAGCAGAAACAGGTCTTCACAAGCCACAGCCTCAGCAGTTCAAGCTACAACCACCGATTTCTCTTCACATAAGATGGATTTTAGTCATATGTCATCTCCAAAAAAATTGGTGGAGTGCAGAATTTGCCAGGACGAGGATGAAGATTCAAACATGGAGACACCCTGCTCTTGCTGTGGCAGCTTGAAGGTTGAATTTCGATTCCGTAATTGCTTTCTTATTGGAATATGTATAGTTTACCATTCATATAATTTTTTTATGCGTTGAAAATTTGGGATCATTCTTGTTCGTATTTTAACATTTTGATTTGTTATACTGCTTTTTACAACTTCAGATCTCTTTCTGTTATCCTTCTGTTTCTTTTCTAACAAGGCATTTCTCTATTTGAAAGCATTGTTGAGCGTCAACTATCCACATTTTTTATCTGGATAATCTTCTTGCTTCAGAAGTCCCAGGACCAAGACTACCCATTGATTACTTATTCCAATTAGATTTGTGAATTTCACATTAGTTGTTTTATGATGATACTGGAGAATGGGCGACAGACCATTTTGGTAACATATGGTGACCTTGTAATTCCTGTAGGAAAAACTCTAATTCTCCATATTACTTTTGTTCATTCTTTATGCAGAATCAACTCATTGATCGATCTATAGTTAGGTCAATTTTTGTTAGGATGTATCAATATTAGATATATGCCATAACACAAGTCTGAGTTGCTGACTTTGACTCAGCAGTTTGAGGACCATTTCAATTCTGAGAAGTATCAACAAATCCCAAGTCTTATCTCATCTTGATCAAAGTGTTTGACCTATTACTATATGGCTTTCTTATTTTTAATTATATATTTGTATATAGTTGAGAAAAAGTATGTAGATGTTATTCAACAACATATGAAAGTCAACTCTTTAAACCTTGAGATCAGTTAGCCCAATAGACTTTGTTTTTATATTTTTACAGGCTTGAATGCAACCTCTAGGAATTATATTGATCTGAACGTATGAGCTACCAAGCCTACTGTGAGAGTTAGCTGGGCCATCATGCTCCTGACAAAGCTGCATCTCACTAAATTCTGAGTATGAGTTGGCAAGGACTTAGTCCAAGTCCAAGTGCTGTTTTAATCTCCAATCTTGATATTGTACTGAATCTTTCTGTTTGGGCACAAATCTCCGAGTACTGCAGTTCAATTCAATGGAATTTCGAACTGATATATCTCCACCTGCTTCCTCTTCCTAATTTGATTTCCTTTGCAGCTTCTTATATGTACACGTGTCAGATTTCCATAGCCACACTTCTGGATCCTTTCCCCCTTGCATGACATAAGTTGCATCTACCATACATTATGAGTTCCATGTATTCTATAGAAAGTTTCCAGGTGGCAAAGACTACATTTTAACATTTGTTTAGTCCCTTGTCTATAAGTACTTAAAATTTTTGTGAGATATCCTGTTGTTTATTTGAGTATAATGGTTAGATTGCATTGAGTACACTTCTCGTATATTCTACCAAGTTTATAAGTCATAATTTCTGGTGTTCTTTATATCCAACATTCCCTACCCGTCTCAAATTCTGGCAGTTGTCATCTGGAGATAAAAGTATTAGTTACTGTTCTCTATTTTTCTGCAAATGAGCTTTTTCCACTGCTTTCAAAAGATTCCAGACAGTATCTATTTCATTCCTTTTTTTTTTTTCTTATATCTAAATTCTCCTCTGTAGTTATGTTTGATAACATACCATGGTCACATCTACTTCTTGATTGTTGCAGTATGCACACCGCAGATGCGTCCAAAGGTGGTGTAATGAGAAGGGCAACACCATGTGTGAGATCTGCCACCAGGTGGGTGATTCACTTCTTTCATATAATCTATCAAATCTTTTACTTCTATTGTTATTGACTCCCTTTTTTCTTTTCATTTTTGTAAACATATGCTCTGAGTTTGTCTGTTGAGGTCCCTAGTTATGTTAGCTGCCCTTGGTTAGTATTTAGCAGTGATTATTAAATGGTATTTTATTGGTTTGTTAGCTTATTTTTCGTTGAATGTGCAAAATTTTAGCAATTCAAGCCAGGTTACACAGCACCGTCTCGGTTGTTTCATTATGGGGCTATTCCAATGAACTTCAGGTACCATGTGAGCTAATATTTCTTCTAGCCTAGTTATTCACTACCCTGATCATGGACCTACTGATTTATCTTTTTACCATGACATTTCAATATGGTGTTTTTGGCAGGGGAAATTGGGAAATTTCCAGAAGGGATCTGCATAATCATCGATTTATAGCCATGGTTGCAACTGACCGCAATTTTTTGGATCCTGATTATGATGAGTATTCAGCTTCCACTTCAAGAAGCCTGCTGTGCTGCCGCACAGTGGCTATTATTGTACTCTCTCTCTCTCTTATATATATATATATATATATATATATATATATATTATGTGTGTGTTGAACTATTGATTGATGCAACTGGAGCACCATTAGATTGCTACTGGCTTGACACCAGCTATAACCATGCTGTTTAGTTGAACTGAGCTGGTGTTTCTTAAACTGATTGGTCAACCTATTGTTTGGTACAATGGCTCCTTTCTTTTCTCATTTCCTTTTTCTTTGCAGTTCATGGTTCTTCTGGTCCTACGGCATACTCTCCCAATCATAGTTAGTGGGGCTGAGGGGTACTCGTTCGCATTATTAATAGTAAGTCTCTCTGGCTCATCATTTCTTTTAGTGGAGACAAAGGAAAAACTCTAATCATATTTATGATTCTTCGACTGTTTTATGCCTTTCTTTTTATTACCTTATCCTATAGTTGTTGCTGTTGAGAACTGCTGGGATTCTTCTTCCAATCTATATATTGGTGAGAGTAGTGACTTCCGTCCAGCGTCGGCGTCAGCAACAGGTATAAATCACTTATTACTCTTTGTTAAAGTATTTCATCACCACCACCAACAGGCAACTTATCAAGCTTCATTAGTTTCAATTTTTTAACCTGTAGGAGCCTCACATCTCCTTTACTGTATCTGATGAAGAAAATGATCAACCCGATCTCCAGTCTCAGCCACATCTCATTCATCTGCACTAAGCTGAATCACAGCTGCAAATTAAGTAAGCCGATAATCAAAAACATTTGATAACTTCAGCTATTCATTCCCATTGCTTTCTGAAGAAAGGGACTTTGCTTGATCCAATTAATTATTCAAAGATTGAAGCAATCGTCATCAGCCACAATCTAATATTGGAGGAAATAGAGAAGCAGATTGGGATGGAGGTGCTCTCATAGTCAAATAATGTATAGATGGCATCCTTCTTCCCCTCTGAGATTAAGTCAACAGGTGATCCTTGGGTGAACGAGTTTCAGTCATAATTTAGATTCTCAGATGCATGTCTTGAGTTCACATACAGCTGAAAACTACATATTTAGTCAGAACTTCATCCCTTGTATATATGAATATAGTTTATGAAAAATATTAACCGAGGAATCAATGATGACGGGATTTTCTGTATATATTTAATAATTTGAAGGCCCCATATGGGGTTTATGATTTTGTGGATGTCAGTTATGATTAGTTCTTCAGATACCTGTCACGATTCCACACCAACCGAAACTATGAGTGGTCAGAAGTTCATCCCCTGGTAAATATGAATATAAGTTATGAGCAGTATCAACAAGCAATCAAAAGTAAAAATATTTTATGCATATATATTGTAATGTATAAGTACTATACGTAGTCTATGATCCTCTTGTCATTAAAAATATCCCCCGCCGTCCGTCCCTCTCTCCCCCTGCCCCAGAAAAAGTTATAGAACTAATTCTTTATATTAATGGGAAGAGCCCCATTGTTTGATCATTTTGACGATCATTTCCTTAAAGTTCCTTTAATATATTCAACAACAACAAGCCTTATCCCAACTACCTAGTGATGGCTTCATGAATCATGTTCTGTTGTTATTCCACTATATCTAGGGCCAGACGTCATTGATCACTAGCACCCAAGTCTTTCCTTAGTACTTTAACCCAAGTTAATTTTGGTATTCTTGTCCTTCTAATGCCTTCAACTTGTGCATTCACACTCCTTACTGGTGCAAGCATTGGTCTTCATCACACATGACTGAACCATCCTAGTTGACTTTCCCTAATCACGTATTGATACTACACCTAAGCTCTTGCAAATGGATTCATTTCTCTACCCAAAAAATAAAAAAATGATTCATTTCTAGTATCGCCAGTTGCCACTCATCCATCTTAACAATTATCTCAGCCATACTCATTCTATGTATGAGTCATCTCTTGACTGTGTAACATTCAAGAAACACCTTTCTAATTTCATCCACCTCAGTCTTATTGTAAGAGTAACTCCTATAATATATTTACTAAAATAAATTTTAAAAGTAATTTTGACACTCCAAGTTGTAGGTAAGAGGCGTATTCGTTTTGGCTTCTTAAGAATCCAATCATATCTCTCTATCTTCCCATCTCCTCCATCTTTATTCAAAGGTTAACAATTCTACAACTTAAAGTTATAACCCTTATTCTATCTCTTTTCTATTTTATTAGTCAACCTATCGTGGCACCCACTAGCGTGGGTGTGGTAAAATGTACAAAAGACACATTACAACAGAAAGGCTTATTTCTCAGCAAAGAAGGGTCACAGTGCGGATGTTGTAATCTGAAATCTTTTTGAATGTCTTAAGCTCTATCCCATCATTCCAAGCACAAATTAAACTGTTGAGCTCCCAAAACTTGCTCCACACTAAGCTATTTGTGCTTCAGATGTTACTGAAATTAAATGGGGACCAAAAACTGCTAACTTCTTACCAAGGACACACGTCTCCCATCCTTGTCTGTTCATACTTCGAGCACCTTCCTTGTCTTTCTTTTACAGCTAAAAATGGAGTAAGGCAACATATATTGGGTAGATCCCTGAGACGGGTCTTTGTTGTTGAAGGCACGAAATATCTTTCCTTTCAACGCCACAAAATGATAAAATGTGATGCTTCAAAGATGCCATCATGTTGTGGATTATGTGTCTCAGATTGCCACTCGCTTAGGCGAGCCGCCTGAGCAATGGAGATGGCGATGGTGATAGGGACTCAATTCACAACATTTATTTTTTCCCTCGAAACGCTTGTCATCTGTGTCATGAATCATTATACAGTGCACAACACTAAGTGACAGTGACATGAGGGACCAAGCCAATGCAATTTAGACCATATAAATGAGGGGAAAAAAATACCTTAGTGTCATTGCACTTTCACGTCAATGTTGGTGCAATCATACACAAAAACCTAATTATGACCGTGTAGTCACCTTCAGACACTTGCATAGAACTAAGGGTCGGCTCAGAGCCTCAGACGAGCTGAACCTAAGCCTCATTTTAAATTCACCAAGCCAAGCCTGAGCTGAGCCTGAACTTTGCCTTCATGTGACAAGCCTGAGCTAAGCTGGGCAAAGCTCGACTCGTTGCCACCTCTGAATGCATAGAACATTGTCGCATCAGGTGCTCCTTATGTCATATTTCATTTTAAATCTAACCCTTGATTGCATTTACCGAGGTGATGATCAAAGATGACACCCTACTTAGTGGTTCCGTCATGAATAAAGCCTTTTTTTTTTTTTTTTTAAACTACTCCATGTTCATGTGGCCCTGAAGTTGTGAACACTGGTAGCTGAATAACAAGCTGCTCAAAGAAGAGGACTAGCTTATTTTATGACTGTAGTCTTGGCCCTTTTGGGGCTTGGTATTGCAGTCAGGTATAGTCTATAGATGTGCTAAGAAGTAAGAATCTGTCATACATGGAAAAGGGTGTTTGGTACTGCAAATCGACTCAACTGAGCGGCTGGGCTGGCCCATTAATATAAGTCTCGTATTTGGGTCCCTTGAGCGAATTGGTGTCTGCGCAACAGTATATGGTAGATGTCTCGTGTTCAAGACTCTTGCGTGTGCATCTGGCACATTGACCCTGTGTATAGCGCTATCTCCGTTGTATTACCTCGCCTTGCCAATTGAGAGAACCTTTGCAGATTCCCTGAGTGGGTCACCCAAAATAAAACCTGAAATGAGCCTTGTCATGACTCACAACCATGTTTGTCAATGGCTTGGGCCAACATAAAAGGCCATCATAATGTGGACTGGATTCATACATTGATTGCTAGTGATTTAACAGCAAATATGACCCCCCATAAAGTAGAATTATGAAACAGAGTTCATGTAGCTGACTCCAAATAGTTGGGATGAGGCTTTGTTGAATCGAGTTAATCCATCAGGCCAGGCTGTGGCCTTCAGGTCCAAGACTATTTACTACATCCGTAGATATTTAGGGCTACATATACATAGATATGTCAATGTTATATAAAAAAGTCTTGAGTGTCCATCTAGGTAATGTCATTTGTTGTATATGAATCGTATACAGCTCAACAGCTTAAAGAGCAATTATAGCCAAAGCCCAGCCGGAGGCATATCAAATGGGCCCACGCAATTGGGCCAAGGCTTTTAGTTTAACAATAAATGTTGGGTCCGAGTCAAAGTATTAATTCCATCTATATGCCCAATCTACTCTTGCACAAAAACAAGAGCATGGCGGGCGGAGCTTGGATAACTTGGCTATAGCATGTTTCAACCTGATTAATAAATTGGTTGGACCCAGTTGGGTGCTTACTCTTTACCCTTGGTGGTCGACCCAATACATTGCTGGAAATACTTGTGGTAGAAACTGAAGCTCAAAACAGTGTAGCAAAACAAAAACAGCGCTGCCAAATGATTGTCAATAATGAACAAAACAAATAAAAATATATAACATGAAAGATATGCAGAGAACTTAATATGTTACTGTCCCAAAATTTAGATTATGAAATGAATCTGTACATCCCTATCAATTGTTTGAAAGAAAAAGAAACATCAAAGGGTAAAGAAACTGAAACCATATAGAAAAGCTCAGGCAGGCGTTTCTGTATGCGGCTTTGGTTAATTGCATGTGTATTGTGAGCCAAGTTGGACTGAGCCCTGCACCTTAATTTATGCTATTGCCAGGTTTTGATCTTGATTGATCACTTCCAGCTCCTCCTTGGCCTGAAATGTTTAGGAACAAAAGAGAAGGAAAAAAGGAAAATAAGAATATCAACCTCAAAACAAAACGTAAGTTACACAAGTCCTGATGCTCAAAACTAATTTCCATTTCTTTTTTTCCTGCCTATTAATCTTTTAGAAGGGTTCATAAACATGATTAACCTCCTACAAATCATATGCTCTTTGAAGGGTGTAGTTGGTGAAAGTACTTCCGATTCTTCTGCTGTGACCGCCAGAGAAAAGCAAGTGCTCCAAATGCACAGCTGGCAAGAGCAATGGCCAATGCAGCCCCCACCGGCACAGCGACCGCATTCGTTGAGGTCACCACATCATCGAGTGGAGGTCCATCAGCCCCGCCATCTCCAATAACACCCTTGTCCTTGAACGATGATTCAAGCATCTTCCCGTAATAACCAAGCAAGAACTTGAACACTTCATCCCTGTTCCAATCAACCTGAGTGGTACCATTGTTTTTCCAGCTGTGGGAGTTGTAACAAGATGGGCAAAGCTGCTTCGGAGGCCATATAATTTTGGGGAATTTTGGGTCACCAGTTTCCATAGATGCCTCTTCTATCATTAGCCTTTCGTTGACTTTGTTATGTGTGCTCCACAACCACAGAGAAAAGTCACGTGTCTTGTTGAAAGGACTAGAAACACTGCAGGAACATAATGCAAAATAAGAATATCTAGAGGGAACTTGGAGAATGTAAAGATTACTGCTTGCGAATACTTAGTTGCCTTTACCTTGAACACATCTTATAAAAATGTTGGCGGCAGTCCTCACAGATGAAAAAGTTGTGAATGAAATCGCATATAGCTGTGAATGCTGAGTGGCTCTCTCCATCTTCCACTCGTACAGAGAGTGAATGTAAAAGAACCCACAACCCACAGCTGCAAAGATATAAAAACTACTTGAACCAAACATATTATGAAGTGCATCCAAATTAGGGGCTTCTGGTTGTTAAGAGTATGTGTTCATGTGATGGCATCTGGTAATCCTCAGGAAGCATGAAAAGATGTATTTTTTTTAAAAGGAAATCAGTGCTTCTCTGAAAGAAAATGAAGGGGAAAAATCTGTGTGGACACCTCCTTTATAAAATTGCATGGCTAGTAGAATCAAATACTGCACAATGTGAGGGCTGCAAATGGGTGTCAGATCCCTTACTAGAATAAATTATATGGCATCTATTTAGATGATCTAAAGAAGCCATCACTGTTATAAGAAAAAAAATGTTTGAAGTATGCCAAAAAAAATTCATTTCTTAATGATTTAAATATTAATTATGACCATGTGTTTGTCAACTTACATAACCAATAAAATTCCCCACCAATTTAATTTTTACATAGGTTTACATTCAGAGATGCACTTGAATTTTATGATATGCATGTATTGATCAACTTGTGTCAAAAGTTTTAGATCAGTGGAACGGTGCTGAGATTATAGAGAGTTGACGCATATTATTAATCACATCCTTAGTCACATCTATCCTACTTGGCACTGAAGGTCACGAAAACCGAAAATCTTGTCAAATGTACATTTTAATTTAAGGATCCAGGTGGTAAAAATCTAGGCAAAGAGGGTGTTTCGATCCTATCAACCTGTAACACTATTCAGGATCCAATTAGATAAAACATAATTACAGACTGATGATGAAGATTGGAGCACACAGAAACTGACAAAGCACATCATACGAATCTCAATATTCATTTTCTATTTGTTACATATATGTGATTCTTTGCATTTGGATTAGATTGACTGGTGAAACAGTAAGTAATGTCCAAATGTTTACATAAATATAATGAGAAAAAAACTGAAAATATACAATTACCTATAGCCCCTGGTGTCTTGCTTGCTTCCACGACAAAAAATCTGCAACATAACACCCAGAATGCGGCTGGAAAAAATCAGAGATTGCCCTCACTAAAACAACATGAAATATAAACCAAATATTGACAGTAAAATGACAAGATAAAGACAGATAAAGACAATTGAAAGCTCACTATTCAAAATAGAAGAATAATGAAAACGATCATAAGCAATTAACTACTGGTAAAATCCTATTTATAATACATTCGAATACAAAACCTGGTAACTTGTTTAACAAGGGTAACTGTTAAGGAGTTCAGAGACCATGCATGTAATCTACCGAAACCAACTCAATTTTAAACTCAACTAAGTTGACAATTTTACTGCAAATAATCGACTTGGAAATACACTCTTAACTTTCTGAACAATTTCAACATTGTGACCCATGGTTTCAAAACTCAGATCATTGTATCGGATCATTCAGGCCCAAAACTGATCCGGGATCGGATCGGATCGGATCGTGGATTGGCGATCCAAGTGTGGATC
>JAOXJP010000006.1:6235616-6256873 GCA_025762735.1 Platanus orientalis | reverse complement strand
ACCCGAAACACCAAGTGGGGTGGGGCCCATCCACCCCCCCCCCCCCCCCCCAAAATGAGATTGTATGTACCACACCCCTGATAGGACCACTCAGGGACAGAATCAATTCACTTTTTGGAGGCCCCACCCTTCCTGTGTTTCGGCTCATGGCAGCTCACAAATTTCTCTTCGCTGAGGATGTGAGTCCCATAAAAATGGGATGTATTGGGTAAAAAAAATTAAGAAGTGTTCAAATGGACATTTGCTACCTATTTAAAAGAGGCATCAAATTCAAAAAACATCATGTGTCAGCCGCTGATAGAGGTTACGATAGGACATGCAAAATCCTGCATAGAAAACTTGATTCTGTTTCTTTTTTGGAAGTATATCTACCCAGCATTGGTTTCATACATGACTTACTCGTCCTTCCATTCAAAACGCACATAAGGAAGAAAATGTTCTGTGATAAAAAAGTCTGTATTGTGTATGGTGAATGATAAGCTGACATGTGTTGTGTTTGGGGGTTAAAAACGTCCAAAAAAGTGTTCAGTAGAAAAAAGTAGGTGTTCAAAAAGAGACACCACATTCAAGAACCCATCATGTGTCAATCAAAGACACGTTTACAGACGTCTGTGTCAACATAAACAATCATATACCCAGAAGGACCTCATTACCCAGAAGAAACACGATGAAGACCTCATCTCATTTCTTGGATGGAGAATGATTCTGTGATAAAAAGTGTCACCCTTTGTTACCGTGCCACACATGGTGACACATGATGTGTTTTTGAATTTATTTTCTTTCTGGACACCTAATTTTGAATTGAACACTTTTTTTTATGTTTTTAATCCAAACACACCACGTGTCAGCCTACAGTGTGGTCACAGAATGCCAGATACTTTTTTGTCACTGAACATTTGTTTAGTTCTTGGATCCAACTAGTCGGATGGAAACTGATTTTTAGCTATGACCAGCTAATAGCATTAGGATTGGCTCACACGCAGTAAGGTTGGCAATGCGTTGGGTTGGGTGAGGTCAATGGGGTTGGGAAGACCAACTCCGGTCATGTTCTGCGGGTCTAAACCCGTTCAGGACACCAGCTGCCCTAGTCCCGCATCCGAACGTGGATGAAGGTGTCATGGACCATTGCACACTGCAGCTGTGGGGAATGCTTCATCCACATGAGGTTGAACCTGTGACTTCCCTGTTGAGGAGAGGGATGCTGTAGTATCTGCCTTACGTTTTAGAAGCGTTTTGCTCTCTGATTATACAGGATCAAATGTGAATAGCCAGCACCCCCTAGTATAGGTGGCTGCAGCCCTCTTGAGAGTGGTCTTGGATTGAATTCTTGGACAGCATTATGCAGTTGTTGGCTGCCTCTTTTAGGGGGGCTGGGATTAGGTACCGAAATCAGGTTTTCCTGATGTATTAGAATGACATCAGGGGGCTGACACATCAGTGCCAAAAAATGACTTGCACTTTTTGGGGGTGCTTATCACTTTTCAGCACTGATGTGTCCACCCCTTGATGCCATTCTAATACATCAGGAACAAGTGATTTCCGTACCTAATCTTTTCTGCTTTTAGGGGTGTCATCAAACGGAGTTGAGCTGAGTTCAGCTCAAGCTGATCACACAAGGGTCAGGCTCTAGGCTGAGTTCGGCTTGGCTCACCAAACTCAAGCTTTAGATGTTTTGATTATTTGATTGATGTGATATTCATATATATTATTAACACATGAACAAAAACAAATTCTTAAAGACAATTTATTTATGCTAAGTCAAATAATTTTTTTAATAAAATACATTCTAATGAGTGATATAATGTTAATATATGACATAATGGTTATTCAAATAATTACATATAAATAAAATACATAAATATTATTTTGTATTATATATAAACATATTTCATATTTAAATATATAACATTCTAAATATTTCATATTTCATATTAATATATATATATATATATATTGTAATGCAACATTCTACAAACTCAAGTGACCCTACCAAACAAGCTCATCAATTGGAGGCTTGCTCCGAACCAAACTGGCTCGATTCATTGACAGCCTTAATCGTCCACCTATGATGCGGATTTCATATTGTAATGCAACGTTCTACAAACTCAAGTGGCCCTACCAAAAAACTGATAATCTTGCTTCAGCGAAAGGAGGCTTGGTTGGGTCTGACAGGATTCTTAGTTGCCTCACTGACTATCACACAACAATCCCCCAAAATATCCTACTGGGTTGGGAATCTAATCAGATTTTAAACTGTCCAATATTTTGATTGATATAATTAGAACCCTCCATTGACCATTTTCTCTTCCTTCTCAATTTGTAGGTCAAAATTTTTGGACTTAGATTGGATGGTTATTGTTATAACACAACAATAACAGTCACATGACACAAAGTGTAATGTGATTTGGAAATTATTGACATCCATCAGTGAAGACAATCAATAACTTCCACTAAAACAAACTAAAGATTACAAAAGTCATAAAGGCAAGTTCTCAAAACTCAAAGGCAAAACTTTAAGGAAAAAACCATACAAAACTCTCAAGCTACAAATCCATGAATACATAGTGGGTTCTGTGACACGACAAATCATCTTCATTCACTGTCCTCTCAACGCATAGATTGATGAGGGAAGGAATCCATCCAAAATTTTGTTAAATGTTGGCAACATAACAGTTGTAAAGTGAACCCTAGGGAAAATATAGTAACTCCGTTTCTTTTAACCTAGATGTATCTTATAGTCAACAGATATATAACAGTCATAATAATCACTCATTATATGTGAATATACATCTGTTATCTTTAAAGCCAAGTTCAAACTTAAGCATTGACTTTCATTTCTAAACACATACTATGTGAATATACATCTGTTATTGGCACTTAAATTCAAGTTACAACAACGAAAATACTCAATCCCCATGGACGTTGATTCAAGCATACAAGAATGTGATTATATAGTTGATTCAAATAAAAAAAAACATAAGTTTGTCTTTACACACACACATTGGATTTCTACTCATACTCATGATGGTATTATGAATCCATCAAATAGGCACACATTCTATATGCATACAAAGCAGATGATACTTACTTAAGGAACATGGAATGAACAATCACTACAAGAAAATGTACTTTTAGTGTCAACCGTTTTGTGTCAACTAAAATGTTGAAGCTAAAAATCATTTTTTTTTGTGACAACTTAAAAGGTTGACGCAAAAAGTGTATTTTATGCTTCTCCCTATCCACGGCATAGGTACTCCTCGCTTGATCCAACACAATTATAACTCATTTTAAGAATGATATTTTTTGCATCAACTAAAGTTGACGCAAAAACATTATAAATTATTTTTTATAAATTTTAAATTATGTTTTTCGTGTCAACTTTAGTCAACGTAAAAAGAATAATAAATATTTTTTTATAAATTTGTAAATTATATTTTTCACATCACCTATAGTTGACATAAAAACAATTATAAAATATTGTTATAAATTTATAAATGATGTTTTTGGCGTCAACCTTGGTTGATGCAAAAACAATAATAAATATTTTTTATAAATTTGTAAATTATATTTTTCACGTCATCTATAGTTGACGCAAAAACAATTATAAAATATTTTTTATAAATTTGTAAATTATGTTTTCCCGTCACGTATAGTTGACGCAAAAATAAATTATAAAATATTTTTATAAATTTATAAATGTTGTTTTTGGCGTCAACTATAGTTGACGGGACCAAATTCAAAAACCCATCACTGGTCAGCCTCTTGTAGAGGACACGGTATGACATACAAAAATTGCACATAACATTTGCTTCGTACGTTAAAAACCTTAATGGAGAAAGAAAGGAAATAAAAGAATATTGCAATTTCAAAAGTTTTTTTATCACTTTCAATGACAAGGGTAATTTAGGAATTTTAAGGGGTACCTGATAAGACAGAATCCTATACAAGACGCACATAGACGGGCATTGCCTTAGCCTCCCAAAAGACTGAAAGGAGCAGCCAAACCCTAGAGAGATAGCTTCTCGCAAGCTCCTATCATCTCTTCTCCAATCATCAGTATGTCGTTTTCTGACCAAATCCTCGATTATAAACCCTAAAGAGATTGCTTCTCGCAAGCTCCTATCTTTCACAAGCACGGTAAACTGTAGAAACCTCGGCCGCCAACTGATCCACCTGCTCTCTCAGTCCACACAACACAAAGGAAAAATAGGCACCAAGCTTACTACATCAACTTCACCTTTTGCTTCTCCTATTTTTCCACACATTTTAAGCTTCAAAAACCCTAATTTCCGATATGCATCACTGTTGATCTGTGATTCTCTAGTCCCGATTCCATCGCAGAACTTCGAGATTCAATTGGCGGTTTTAAGTTTTGATTTTTCGGGTTTTTTTTGCTCTTCTAGAAATAGTTATAGATTGTTGTTATATTTTCAATTTTTTGGGAGAGCGATGTCGGAGAAGTTCTAGCCGATGTTATGGATCGGCGATCTTAATGATTTTATCGCACCATCTCAAGGTTGTATTGTTTCTCTTAAAGGTCTGAAGGCTACGGCGACAACAAAGCAGGAGAAAGCAAAGGTAATGATTTTAATTAGGTTCTAATGCTTTTAATTTTGAAAATTGCAAGGAAGAATTACATAGATAGATTTTTTATTTTTTGGTTTGTTCGTTGTTGTTTTTGTTTTTGTAGTAGAATTTGAGGTATTTTAGGGAAAATACAGAAAAATAGGTGGTCATTATTTAAAGTTTTAAGAAAATTTTGAGGTTTGGTTTGTGTTATCGTTTCTAGGAAGAAATTTAGGTGTTGCAGAGCTAAAAACTAAGAGCTAAGAGAGGTATATTTAGAAAGGTCACCGCCTATTATGAATGAGCTTCTGCAGCTATGTAACAAAGATTGCAAAGAGTAGGTTTGATATCCTAGAGGGTTGATCAATTCATTTCTCACAAAATCACAAAGATTGGCCATTAATAATTAATGTCTATTGATAATATGTAATTAATAAATGTTGTAAATGCATTGGGTTCATTAACTTTATTTCTGCTATTAAACTTTTTAGCTTAATGCTCAGATGAATTAAAAGAAACGAACCGTCACAAATCTATCAATTACCTTTGCAATTTTGTTAAACTAATCTTCACTTATTTGCTTCTTTGTTTTATAGAACCAATAGAAGGTTTCTCTTCCAATCAGACCATCACAAACAGAGCTAGTAAAAATTTCATTGAAGAATTGTTTTGCATGTAGTTACAATATTTCTCAGCTTTCTTTTTTCTGAATGGTAGATGACAATTGTATTGTATAACATAACTTTGAGATTGGGATGATGTAATTGGTAAAAAATAATTTTGGGGCTGAGGAGGTTTTTTATTATTATTATTTTTCATTCTAAGTAATTTCTCTGGTTATCACCTGGGTTCACTTTATATGAAGAATATTTTTAACAAAATTTAGGCATTTTGGGTCTAGAGTTCGACCTTAGATTCAGATTTGACTTTCCCTAGTTCTGCATTTGTTTTGAAGGTTGTGTCTACTCTTTTGATGCTGATAAGGATTCAGACCTATGGTACTGGTCCCCAGGTTAACACCCTTGGATTTTGCATTCAAGAGCAGGTGTCCACATCAATTATGAATTTGAAATGGTGTGCATTTTAAGAATCCAGGATCCAATGGTGAATTTTTCTTGGGACCAACTTAGCATTTCTTATGTGGCTTTGCTCATCTATTTTCCATTTTCTTTTTCACTCTTAACTTCCCTTAAGGTAAGCACCCATTTTAATTGCAAATTTGAAGTGCATTTATTTTAAGATATCTTTGGTGAAAACCTTTGGGTTTACCATGGTCTTAGGGATTAGCCTAGCAATTCTTACAAGGTCTTACTTGGTTGTTTTCTGTTTACTTTCTTGAGTTTTTTACTGCTCTGGCTGCAATTCTTTTGTTGATTTCCCTTCTTTATATTGGGTTGTGTATGAATCATTAGGTGCCTGTGGGTAGGGCTACTCTTGGCCGTATCATTAATGTTATTGGAGAGCCTATTGACGAGAGGGGTGAAATAAGTAAGAAAATTGTGTTCCTTCTGTATCTCATTTATTCTTGTGGTTACTGTTTTTATTTATATAGTTTTTGTTTTCATTGCTGATATTTTGGCGTTGTCCATTGCTACAGAAACCGATCACTATCTACCCATCCATCGTGAAGCCCCAGCCTTTGTTGAGCAGGCAACTGAACAAGAGATCCTAGTCACTGGCATCAAGGTATATCCTTTAATTTTCGATTTCCTTCATTAAACACGTTCTTATTGGAGTTTTTCGGTAAATGCATCTGATATTTCAAGTTTTTTTTCTTCTTTCTTTTCTTTGTTGTGAATTTCTGCTCTATATTTCATATACTGAGAATGCTGTCTGATCCTATCTGGCTTACAAATCCAATTAATGCTGTATCTTTCTATAGGTTGTGGATCTCCTTGCACCATACCAGAGAGGTGGAAAGATTGGACTGTTTGGTGGTGCTGGTGTAGGAAAAACAGTGCTTATTATGGAGCTGATTAACAATGTTGCAAAAGCTCATGGTTGGTTTATATGAAATTACATATGAGAACAATTTTTGTTTGTTACTCTGTTTATTATGTTGATTGTTGTTTTTCCCCTCTTCTGTCAGGTGGTTTTTCTGTCTTTGCTGGTGTTGGAGAGCGTACTCGGGAGGGTAATGATTTGTACAGGGAAATGATGGAAAGTGGTGTCATTAAGCTAGGGGAGAAGCAGGTCCACACATTGTGATTCATATATTTTGTTATTTTTGTATATGCATTACAGTTATTTATTCCAATGGGTTTGCTGCACTATCATTGAACGTGGATAGTCCTTTATATTTCAGAGTGAAAGCAAATGTGCTCTTGTGTATGGTCAAATGAATGAGCCACCTGGTGCTCGTGCTCGTGTTGGGCTTACTGGGCTTACTGTGGCTGAGCACTTTCGAGATGCTGAGGGGCAAGATGTGCTTCTCTTCATTGACAACATTTTCCGCTTCACACAAGTAAGATTTATTGTTCATGAGCTTCTTGAAAAATTCCTTTTCTTTTTCATGCTGTTGTTCTTGATTTGATATACCATCCTTTTTTTCCGTAGTTTCTTTTGTTTTTTTCGTTTTCTCATTACTCTGTCTGTTCTGCAGGCAAACTCAGAGGTGTCTGCTTTGCTTGGCCGTATCCCATCTGCCGTCGGTTACCAACCAACTTTGGCTACAGATCTTGGAGGCCTTCAAGAGCGTATTACTACAACTAAGAAAGGTTCAATCACGTCCGTCCAAGCTATTTATGTGCCTGCTGATGACTTGACAGATCCGGCTCCTGCAACCACCTTTGCTCATCTTGATGCCACGACTGTGTTGTCTCGACAGGTATTTGGCTTGTTACAGAATTGAGGTTATTTCGAACCAGTTTCTTTCGTGTTCTCTATTGGTAAAGTTATTAACTGTCTTATTATGACCAGATCTCTGAGCTTGGTATCTATCCTGCCGTCGATCCCTTAGATTCTACATCTCGTATGCTCTCTCCTCATATTTTGGGAGAAGAACACTACAATACTGCGCGTGGTGTACAGAAGGTTCTTCAGAATTACAAGAATCTTCAAGATATTATTGCCATTTTGGGAATGGATGAACTAAGTGAAGATGACAAGTTGACCGTTGCTCGTGCTCGTAAAATTCAACGGTTCTTGAGTCAGCCTTTCCATGTTGCAGAAGTGTTCACTGGGGCCCCAGGAAAGTACGTGGAATTGAAAGAGAGCATTACCAGTTTCCAGGTAATTCAACTGTTAATAATAACTTATTAATAATCATTCATATTTTTTTTTCTCACTTTGATAGAAGCTTTTTGGTGTCTCATCCATCTCTCTCACCCAATTAGAATCCGTATTTATAGTATACATTTGCTATATACATGCCATTAAAGTGTTTCTTTTTTTCTTTTAAATATAAATAGAAATACTGTTTGGTATTATGAAACCTTTGAATTGGTAGAACCTTAGTGAAAGTCATGGGAAGAGCCAAGAGAAATCATCTGATGCTTCATGCTTGTGCCAACTTAAGAAAGTGAATATGTTGTAGCTATGCTAGAGTGCACTTAAGGTTGGTGCTGCCAGAACCACTAGTGTAATGTTGGTCTTTTTGTTTTTATCCCGGAGATTTATATTTTCGGAATTTTAAAGGTTATTGTTTAGAATTTATAAGGAGTAGAGTGCCTAAATGCTGTGCAGAAGAACTATTTTATTAAGTTTTTTTGTTCTAGTGAACATAGCCACTTCCTGTTACCAAAGAAAAAAAATCATTTTCCAAATTTCTTAATGATTAGAAAGATGTGAAGGTACGTGTATGTTGCAATTTCACTTCATACATATTGCAAGTAGCATTCACTGTTTTGAGATCTGTTACAGATTCTGTTTTCTATGTAATATTGAATAATTAGTGACAGTTCATTACTTAGTAAACTTACCTCGAAAGGTCTCATTTTAGAGATTGTAAATTTGCATGAAATTCATGTATATTGTTGTTTCCAATTATATTATTGGTTCTTCTGGTACCATTCCTATTGTCTTTCTTCCCTTGCTTTATTTAGTCTACTTGCTGATTGGTGTCACTTAGCTGAGTTTAGTGTTTATATTATAATATGTTTCGGGTGGTGTAGTCATTGCAATGTTTGTAGGCTGTAAAAGGTGTTTAGTCATGGGTGTTGTGGTTGGTATTTGTGCTAATATGGAAATGGGGGGCTTAGTTTAAAAGTGTTTCATGTTAGTAGGTCTCTCTCTCTCTCTCTCTGCACAGCACGCGCACTACCCTTTTTTTCTTTGGCATTTTTTTTATCCTCTGCATTTTTAGGAAATGCCTTGTTTTGTCCGTTGCTTGATAAACAACATTCTTGATTCCACCGTTGAAGTTTTATTTTTTACAAGCAGTACATCTTTACTATGTCAATTTGTTTTGGCACTTAATCGGATATTTAAGGGTCAGCTAATTCTGTTTGGAATTTCATTGTGTGGATTGAGATATAAGTAAACAAACTGATCGTATAGATGTTTGCTTAGAGCTTCTTCTTTCCTGGTAGCTTGCGGAAGTTGGAATGAGCTAGGTTATGTATGCAGTTATTGATTTGCTATGTTTGCATCATTTTTTTCGACCATATTTACGTCCCTTGGAACTGGTGGCAGACTTTTGGTTGAATTGGTTACATTCCTATCAAATGACCATAAGACATGACTACTTTTTAATTGGATTTTGATTAATATTTTTTTTCATTTTTAAATACAGTGGTTGATTGTGGAGGTCATTATTTTTTGTGGCTAATGCATTTTTGGTGAGCTATATTCTGGCAGGGGGTTCTGGATGGAAAATACGATGACCTTTCCGAGCAATCGTTTTACATGGTTGGAGGAATTGAAGAGGTCATTGCCAAGGCTGAGAAGATTGCCAAGGAGTCTGCCGCTTAAGCACTCCTGTTTCTCCCTTTGTTTCTCTTTCTTCTATCGACCTAAAAAATCAATAATTTACTGGATGTTTGGCTTTTGCCTGCATCAGAGGTTGCATTTTTTGAGATGACTGTCTGGCTGTTTTATTTCCTTTGTATTTTTTTTAAATTACCGGATTGAAACGAGCTAGAGCACCAGCTCTGCCAGCCCCGCTCCCCAAATCCCTTCTACCCAACCTTTTTGTTCAATAATATGGCAAAAAGAGAACGCGAATGAGGACATGTTTATTTTTCCTTGTTTTCACCTCATGGTATGGGGTTAATTAATCAGAAAACCTTGTTTGATTTCAACTTCTTGAAAACAATGTCATGGATGCTTGTTCAACTTTTGTTCAGCCTCCTGTTTGAATCTCTATTGGATGCTAGTTAATGGATGTTGATGAATGTTTTACCTATCACTTATTGTGGGTCGTTTAGGATTTTTCGCTTCATCTGTGTTGGCAGCATTGTAAAAGTTATGTTTTTGTCCCAAGTCTTGTATAGCAGGGGAGGTTGGGTATTTTTAATGGTTTCTCTGTCAACCTGCATTTTGATGGTTTTAGATTTTTTTTTCTTTTGTTAACATGTAAATTAGGTATTGAAGTTTTGAGTCTAATATGATATGGCTAAGAAAAAAGTGGGGTTAAAAAGAACGTTACTGGAAAACTACTTTTCTATTGATTAGTTAGAATTTGAGAAAATCATGGGAACCGTTGAACATTAATTGGCCTTGTACTTGTCAGCACCCCCTTGTTTAATGGATGGATGTTGACGAAAGCAAAGATCTGACTTTGGTGCAAGTCGACTCATATGATCGATCATGCTCTTCTGAGTTTAATGTATGGGAGGCTTCATTGCCTGTTTTGAAATTATAGGTACATTTGGCTTGTTCACAATTATTCTTAATAAAATTTCTTCTATGTATGTTGGCCTGCTGCGTGGAGTACGACCTCATTCCCCTTGCCAGATCGGCAGAAAAAGGAATATGCTTCCATTACTTCTATTGATTTGTTAAGAAACAGAAGTTCCCATTGCTTTCGGTGACTCATAACAATTGGGGTTTGGCAGTGTTCGTTGTTCAATGGAAATCTTAAAATGGCTTGATCTCGATTCCTCCTCTCTGGTTGGAACTGGAGATTCTCTCTGATAAAAGCATTGTGATCCTTGTAATTTCTTTGGGCGGAAATTCTGCAGCACACTCCTTTCGCTGCTTACTGGGGGCATCCTAAATGATGCTGATCGACCCCAAGATCATCAGAGTGATAATATGAAGGATTGATGTCTTAGGTGTGATTGTGATTGTTCTTATGATTCACATTCATCGTTCTAAGTTTAGTGGTGCAACTTCAATTAATGCTACTTTTATTTCTTCTTCCAAAATGATACTAATGATGTTTTGTATGGTAAGCTACAAAGATCATGGATTAGATTTACAGAGGCGGTTTTTGATCCAAAAAACAGTGAAACAAATATGGTTCTTAACAATGAGGTTCAAAGCAAACGTTTCTGCAATGTTCCTCGGCAAGCCAACCATAAGATTTGGAACATGTGCAGCTTTTCGCAGCCTTCAAGAGTAGATAAAGTCTTTGCAGGATCATTGCCCAACCAGTACAGCATACTATCTGTTATCCCTCGTTGAGGTTTCTGAAACTGAAAGTGAAGTGCCCCCACCCAGAAATATAACTCCAACTCCTAAGCTTTTAACATATGCTCAAGTTATATCTGAGTGATCTAGCCTAAATATGCACGTCCATCAGCCTAAAATGCTTATAAGAACCAGTAAGAATTCTCCATGATCAGACCCAATCATAAATGTTAGTGTGAAACCATCCACTTGTTCAGATTTGTCGAGCACACTCTGACATCGTAACATCGAAAGATGCCAATATTCCACAAATAGTGGAGCAATAGAAACTCCCTTCCAAGCAGATTATATCTTTAGATGTAATGAAGCCACTATCAAAGTTGTGTGTTTTCCACATTTGATCTCCGTGATGACATTTGCTCATACTAATGATATTACTGCAACTTCAATAGTATAAGATAAATAATAAAAATCTGGTGAAGTCAGGGTGGTGAACACGGCCGACTCAAAAGATTCTACCCTTGCTAAATAAGGGTTATGAGAAGAATGAAGTGCCATGGTGCTGAGTTTGAGGTGGTAACTATCAACTCAAGTTGGAAGCATAGACTTGCATATCATCAAAATTAGTTTCTTGGTCGTTGGTGTTGATGGGGATACTGCAGGAAGGGTTGAAGATCTTCAATGATGAACTCTAAGAATGCTCGTATGACACCATGAGCCACAGTTGATTTGTAGGTTAGACTCGATCGATCAATCTGCAGGGAGACATCCTTGATCACTTAAAAAGACTTCCAATCATCAACTGTTAGTGTTCATCTGAAAGATCTCAGGACTCTTCTTTTTCTTCTCCTCGGTGTCATTTCTATATCTAGTCTTATTGGCCATCATCATCATCATCATGCTATTAGTTATTATTATTGTTTTTCATTTGCTTATCAATTAAAGGGTTGCTTTGATCTTCTATTTCTTCATTTGTTTTTTCATTGAAATAGCAATGAAAGGGCCCTTACAATCTATTATAAGGGGAGGAAATAAAGTCTGATTATCATACGTTGGTAAACCAGGCCAAACCAAATAATTGAACTTGGTTATACCGAAACCAGACATCTCACCAAGTCTTTGCAGCCTCAAAATTGGACTACACTAAAAACTGCATCTAACTAGCCAATTTTTGCAAACCATTCAGTTTTGCTAACTGGCCGATTATAAACAAAAATGTTTTTAACAGACTTCTGATGACTAGGTATTTAAAGCCCTCATAAACTCCCTTCTCATCTTTCATTTTCCTTTTCTTAAACATCCCAATTATTAGAAGACGCCATTCATACATCTAGATAAAAGAAAGAAAGAAGAAATAGAAAAAGAGAATAAAAATGGAAGGTTGAAGAAGAGAAAGAAGAAAAGTAGATCGAGTCTCAACTAATTAATATCTTCACACGTAAGTATAAACCAAGATGGAGGTTGGGGATTCTTTCACATAATTTCTCCAATATTAACATCTTCTATCATTTCAATCGCCATGAATATCAAATTCTCTGTTTGATTCTATACATCAATCAATTCAAATATAAGTGGTCCAACAATTACTATCGCAAGTTGAGGAAGAAACACTTGCATCGGACAAGAGAATATGCCAACATTGTGCATCACTATCTAAATAAGTGGACAAAATCTATCTAGATGCCAAGCCTCCGTTGACAAAGTAGAATCATCACCAATAAGGTGTTTTTTCTTTCTACCTTTTTTTTTCATCACTTACAAGGTTTTGATACCATGATTTCAAGATTTGTTTCAGTCTATAGCTTTAAGTTAAATACTACTTGTGACCCACAAGCTTTCTACAGGTAATCCTACCTCTATGCTTGTACCTTGGATGTATCCACTAAACCTAAAAAAGAGCCTTCAACAATAAGCAATAGCTGCTGTGTTCAACCTTTCCTATATGATGCCTAAACCACTTTCACGAATGGATAAGCATAAGTTCTACCTATATGCACAAATTTATTATTCAGATAAAACCTAGGCCAACAAAGATCTCTATGATCTTTTCAACCTAATTGTTATCCTCTTGGGAAGACTATATACCCTAGCCAAGTTTAGATAAAACAATAACAAAGTTGTCTACTGAGCTCTTTGTTTATCAATATATTACAGAAATTTGCTCTTCTAAGTTTTAAGGACCTAGCTTCTTCTTCATTTTATCAATGAGTAATCCCAATCAAAGAGCTAGTGGTGATAAAAAACCCACAATCAGAAGTCAAAATGTCATGAAGAACTGTTTGCTTTGTTGATCTATACTATAAAAATAGATACGGTTTTTACCAGGACTAACTTTCGGACTAGTCAAGCCACCAAAATTAGCAAACACTTTGTCTAACATATGATGGGGATGCAATCAGCCTTGACGATATGAAAAGATCATCTACAAAATTGTAATTATAGGATATGGTAAAATGGTCTTTTGATAGCATAGCCAAAGGTTGACATTGTCATAAATGAATGATTCCATAATGATGTTAAACATGTGTTGCCTCTTGTTGTAGCTAAAATATGTTAAATTGTGCCTTTTGCTAGTTAGCTATATTAAGATAATGTAACTAATTGGAGGTTTCTACCCCCCCCCCCCCAAAAAAAAAAAAAAAAAAACTTTGAATGAGCAAGCGTAGAATCACAATATGTTAATCATTGAATTGTTCAGTTTTTAGTATTTATTAAAAAATTAAGCTAAACAATTACTTGGAAGGCATAAACCCATAGGACTCAGGTTTATGCCTTCAGTAATTACTATATTCAAAGGATTTATAATTCCCTATTGTATGGGTGTGAGGATATGAGAGTTCATATCTAAACGTGTTTTTTAGTTCTATTGGGGACCCACCCTTTTGAGAGGGGAACCAAAAAAACAACAACTATTGTTTTGTTGCAGTAATCACAACTCACAAGGTTATATTTTATTAATTTATTTTTATAAATACACTGCATGAAGGGTGACTTTGTAATTAAACACACTTAAACTTACCTTTATGCTGTTTCTTGTCTCATTGGCACAGTAGAAACAAAGCTTTCTCTGTGAAAGCCACTTGGAGAATGTTGGTCACTTACTCTTCAAACCTTATTGGAAAAAAAAAACTTTTAGACACCCATCTTCTCAATCTGCACAACTGTAAAAAGAGAAGAGTTGACTAAGAAGAAGCAGTTTCAAATAATCTCAAAAGATTGACTAAGAGGTTGGTCTTGAACACAAAACCAAACACAGTTCTTAAATCCGCTATTGTAGTTGTATATAAAAACCAAAAGCCTAACCATGTCCTCGGAAGATTATGCTGCTTTTAGAGAGTTCTTCCATATCTTCCCATCAATTTGGCAATACAAAACTCACTACTGTACCTATGGATGAATGTCCTGAGAACAAGCATACCAATTCAGTTTGTGACCCCTTTTATGGTTGTGGCAGAGTTAACTGAAATCATTGTGGTGAAGTTTTAGCTGTTCTGCTTGGGGCCATAAGGTGTGTGCTGTGGTTTCCAAACTGATTGCAATATAATAAAGGTTTGATCGTACTTCATCAAAGCAACATTGCCAACAAACTTCATTGCTTCAGATTCAAAGGCTGCTTTCTCAAAGTAACAAATATCCTCGAAGCAGTAGGCTCACTTTTGCAGTATTATTCATATTGGAGTGAGACAAACTGGGTAACTGATGCTCTAGCATGTTTTGTAGTGAAAAAGTAGATAATTTCTTCCATCTAAACGACATTCTTAGCTCTCTCGAATGGTTGACAATGGCATTTGATGGTGTAAATATATTTGGCCTTCCTAACTCTCTTGAATTGTTGACAATGATGCTAGATGGGATAAATATTTTAACTGTTATTTTTTCTCTTTTTCTAATTTAGCTGGTTGCAGGCTTTGACTAAACTCCACCCTACTCAAACCCCCAGAAAAAAGTTAAAGCACAATTCCACGCAGAATGTGGTCCATAAATGTGTGGAAAAAGGTGCAGAAGTGAGCTTTCTTGGTTTGCATTATCAAACAACATGCCAGGGAACTCTAGATGATCATAATATTTGACAATAAGTGATACTGAACAAGATAGTGAAAACAAGGATTTGGATTTCTTACATCTGTACAAACATCATGATACTGTTTCATTCAGTTACATGTTAGACCTCACAAAATAGACACTATATAAACACTGGGATTAGTTAAGCTTTTGCAAATTGAAGGAGCCACATGCATTAAAATACATGAATGCCCTCAAAATCTGGGGAAAAACAAGAAATTGGCTGATGGCAACTTTGAATTAACGAAAAGAGAGAACATCATAAAATCAAATCATCAGGAATTGGATTGGTTCACCCAGTTGCAATCTGCAGGCTATTGTCTTATGGATTAGAAGAACTGGCATAATCAGACTTGCAGCTTCCTTGATCAACTAATTGGGGACCCAAGTCCAAGTATCCTTGCTCGCTTGCTTTATATACTTTGCAGAAGGGTTCCCACGGCATTTGAATAGTTGTGAAACTACAACCACCAAGAACACACAATTATGCCCTTTCAGATCCCTATGGCTTACAGTTACAGAGTACTAGGAATCAAGGCACCAAAAACCAACAAGAAATAACAATGTGGTTTAAAATTTTAATTAAGATGAAGGTCTCAGTTTTGTCTGATAATATCTTTTGTAAGCAATTCAGCCTGGTCAAATTTCTAACTTCATAAAAATGAAGCAGCTGTGCCATACCAAGTGTATTGCCTTTGGTGGCATCACATCACATGGGAACCAAAATTTATGACCTTAACACACACATACACACACACACACAGTTAGAGAGAGAGAGAGAGAGAGAGAGAGAGAGAGAGAGAGAGAGAGATGCTTCAATGTCAACTCACCTCATTCACAACCTCTTCATATTTACGACCCAGTTCCTGTTGTCTACCTGCTGTGTTTTCTTTCACTGAATTAATTTTCAAAGTTATGTTATCTGCCTAATATCAGAAGAAAAGAGAGGAGTTATATTTAGATTTATACAACTATAGGTAAAAGAAAGTGGGGTCAAGAATCAGAATCAATAAATAAATACAACCTCTGCTACCACAACTTCAACCTTCCTTTGTCTTGCTTGTAGATCAGACTTCTTGGCTTCCACCTCCAACATAACATTTTTTAGTTCTTTAGAAGCCTCCTCATTTTTTCGATCTCTTTCTTTGTCTAATGCCTTTCTTGACTCTTCCACTTGTTCCGCTGGAGAAGAAAAAGATATTTTTCCTTTTTAAGTGCTAGCCAATATAAAAAGAAAAAAGATCATGTCAACTTGAGTGAAAGAACCTTTTCCTTGCCGTTCAACTAGTTTTGCCTCGAGAGACATATCCAACACTTCATCCTCACTAATCTTAGCCTTTAGAATCTTAACCTCTTTATCAATGCTTTTGGATTTGTTGACCTGATAGTGCCAATGTTAGCCGACAATCATTTCTTGATAACTTACAGTACTTGCATTGCATGACCAGGTTAGTTCAGCACTCTTTATTACAATGAAGAAACTTTGGTACTCTCATCGAGTGGATGCAAAGAGTCTACTCATGTACTAGGAGAGGTTGTTCGTCCTACCAGTTGATCGGGATCCTGCCTAAATCTTCTAGGTCCAGAGTAGCTGATCAGATTTTACTAACAATCCAATCTATTGAGTTCTTTTGGACAGTAAAAAAAAGGGAAATTTGATGGATTTGATTTATAGAATCACCCAATCAGGTACAATTTTAGATAGATCTTGAACAGAAATCACTGAATGGTAGCATATTCTCATATGCACGACATGTGCAATTAGTAGACGGCCAACCAATTTGTTCATTCTTATTTTTATCAGTATTCTTCATATTTCATTATCTGATACTCCAAATCAAGCTGTGCAATGCAAGTATTGGCAAGAAAAAAATCTGGCTCAAGGTACAAACAGACCTGCTCTTGTATTTCCTGCATCTGAGTGAAGTGCTTGGACATTTTCTTGCAAGCCTGAAAAAGGAAAGAACCATTATTTAGCACAGAATACATTATTACTTCAACTACACATGTACACTGGGCCCGGGGGGTTATATTTATAGTTTTATATACACATGGATGCACATACACAGCATGAGTTTATATTTATAGACATGTGGACACACATACACACCATTAGTTCAATTGAAACCAACCATCCTTGCTCTGGATTTCATTCATCCAGCACACTAGGTCCCATTCATATTGTCCAAATAATGGGTCACTCAGACAGTATTCTAAAATTCTTACACAGCATGAGTCTATATTTAGACACACATTCTAAATATAAACTCATACACAGCATGAGTTTATATTTATAGACATGTCGACACACATACACACCATTAGTTCAACTGAAACCAACCATCCTTGCTCTGGATTTCATTCATCCAGTACACTAAGTCCCATTCATATTGCCCAAATATTGGGTCACTCGGACAGTATTCCAAAATTCATGCCGTATAAAATCTCAACATTAATCAAGAATCTGTATGGACATATACTCCACAGACACATATGCATACTGGAAACAGATGAAAGTCAAAGCTCCAAAGTGCATCAAGCAGACATGCCAATCCGGGATAGTCACCAATCCTAGGGTTGGCCTAACATCAAGTAGATACAGATTGATGACCATGTTTCATGTGTGTAACATCTTTGTTAACTATAGGGCGTACTATAAACAAAGTAATGACTATTCTATGGGCACTTTGTATATAATCCACTTCACAAGAAGGCCAAACTTCAAAAGCCCATGGAATATCCAAATTTCAATAACATGGCATTTTAGGTTTATTTATTTTATTTTTTTGACAACAACAAGAAGAACAAAAACAGATTTATCCTAACTGCTTGAGGTCGGCTACATGAATCCTGTTCCACCGTGCCACTCTATCTAGGGCCATACTGCCATTAAATCACATGCTGCCATGTCTCTCCGTACTACTTGAACCCATGTCAGTTTTGGCTTTCCTCTTTGTCCATTTAGCGCCTTCAACTTGAATCATCTCACTCTGCACTGGAGCAGTCATTGGTCTTCATTGCACAGGACCAAACCATCTATTTTAAAATTTTAATTAGTTATTTGACAACAATTTTTAATTTTATTAGTTTTGAACTAGGTTAGTTTCTTATTAGTCAATTTGAGATTTTTATTTAATTTTTTAAGTAAATAGGTTTATTTAATTTTAGGAAAGTGAAAAGTCTTATTTCCATCACTTTTCTTTAGGCATTTATCAGTTGAAAGATTATTCAATCATCTTCGCAACGAGTTCAAGATATTGCAAATCTAATGTGATTTGGGAAAGTTATGACCAAAATACTAACATGGTTTTTCAAAGTCCTAGTTTGATTAAAAGTCCCTTTAGATAATTCTTAATGGTCAAGGTTTATCTAGGGTAAGTAATAGGGTTTGTTTATAAATACGAAGATGGAGTAATGTACCAAAAAGAATTTTATTTTATTGAATGAATGAAATTTATTTTGGTTGAAGGCTTCAGCGTTGTAAAATCTTAGGTGATCCTAGGTAAGAATTTTTTTTTTTTTTCAATTTTTTTTGTTCCTCTCTCTTCTTCACCTTGGGTAGTTGTTCATGAGCTATTGTTCACAAATTACTATTCACAGCATAGTTCGCTTCTTCTTTACTTTTTTTGATAAGCAAAAGATTTTATTAAAAAGGGATGAGGAATCCCCAGGAAAAAAAGACAACAAAAACAAGAAGAATGTTAGCAATTACAGAAAATATTTCCCCACCCATTTTTGGTTGACATGACCAAGTAGTCCCTAAGGACCTTATAATCCAAACCCCAAAAACAAAAGAGGTCTTTGGATCTACGATACACATTAAACACGGGTTCCATACTTCCATGTGATCTTCAAAGATTCTCTGGTTTCTTTCCCTCCAAATGGACCAACATACTGCTGGGAACACCAAGTTCCAAAGGATCTTAGACCTTTTGGAAATGCCAAAAACATTCCAAAATAGAAAAAGGTCTTCGAACCTGCCCATTCCTTCCTCTCCCTTCTCTTACTTTGAAGTCATATTATAGTTTCATCTGATTTATTTACAGCAATAGAAATCTGTCAATTCAATCCCTTCAGTCTATTCTTAATTAACTTTTCAACCCCACCACTATTCCTTGTAGTTCATTATTAGAATCCTTGAATTCCTAAACTGTCCTATATCAAATTGGTATCATAGCATCCAGCCCTGGTCCCACATCACAAAGGTACTATTCCTCTACATATTTGCACACATAAAACAAAAATTCAAGTTTGCATGTAATGTGATACACATATTTGTCCTCTAGACATCTGGTGCCTCAAGGAATTCTCAAAATAGGATCATTTTCTATACTCAATAAATGCTGATTGTATCAGTTGCAGTGTTAGTATGTTTGCTTTAGACCCTCATAAAGCAAACTGACTTAGCAACAAATTAGCTTGTCTGAGCTATCTTTTCCTCAATTTTATAGCAAATAAAGTGCACTGCAGGGTGTATAGATCAAGCAAATTGGGATGAGTATGATCCTCAATATGTTATGTAGTTCTCTTGTCAGTAAGTGAAATATTGAAATCTAATCCATATTAACATTATTGCAAGGAGACTACCATGCCAAAGCCAGAGCATAACCCTCACCTAATAAGTCCACATGGATATCTGATTAACATCTCTGGTCTTGTTTTAGTTTCATCCTAATGTATTAAACATGGTTTTAAAAAATGACATATTTCCTAATATTGCCACAAATATTTCCATCTCCATAGATACCGACACAAAACCTACCAGGAAAATTTCCACAACACATTAACCAATCTTTGATACATCTCATGTCGTTTTGACCAAATGTTAGTCTATAAATACCATGTTTTCAGTTGACATGTATGACAATGTTGACCAAAAATAACTTGAATACCCAACTATGCCACACTTCTCCTCTTTTCTTTTTTATTTCTAATCTTTGAGTCCAATATTTTATGCATTGTGTTTAAAAACAACTTCTTTATGATTGATTTTTTATTGAATTATAATTATTAATTATAAATAATGCATTAAAAAATGGTCCTTATCCCATTTTCTTAAATTTTAACGAAAGAATAAACAAATGCATCTTCATATTTAAATTTTTTGCTGGCTCTTATTAGCTTTCATTTAAATTAAATTAATAAAATACCCAATACCTTCAAGCAACAACTTTTGTGCATTTGCTATGTATTCTTCAACTTATACGGAAGTTAATAGTGATATGATAATCTAGAAATGTGTAATTATGCTTTTTTTTATTTATAATTTTCTGAAATATCAATGAATATTTTTTAATGTTACGCAATGTATCCAATGTTTCCACGATTTACAATATTTCGACACAACATCTTCGATATGTTTCTTATTTTAAGTGACTGACATTTTTTAACCAACGCCAACTTTTTAAACCTTGGTTTTAATTCATGTTCTCTTTCATAGAATTCAAATTTATTCCATCTCCCAATCTCAGCACTATCAAATCTTTTAATCTTGGTTTTGTCGGAATTCTAACTGAGGAAGGTTAATAACATCACAAATTCATAGCATTTGAACGCTTTTTGACATAAAAATGAATAAAATATCAAAAAGACATAGACAGAGTGACAAGAAAATACTAAATCAACAAAGTTCCAATCCAAGAGAATCTTTCCTTTTCTTAATTAAATTTCTCAGTAATATATATTCAAAGCAAAATATAAGGAAGGATCAAGATAGTTTCATGCAGTATCAAAATGGTCAAACAAAGTAAGTTAAGTTACAATAGTACCTTCGAATACACCTCAACAGTGGTAGTCTTCTCCTGAAAAGACTGCATCGCAGATCTTTCCAAGTTCTTTATCTCAGCTCGAATTGATTTCTTTTCCTCCAAAGCGCTCTTTATATGGGAAAGTAAGTGGAAAGTCAGCGGAGTATTTGGTAAGGAGGGTACTAAAATAAATTAATTTATGGTAGGGACAATGATAAGCATACGGAATTCCATTGTTTGAACAATAATTTGAAACAATCAAAGGGGAAACATTAGTAACATCAACCATAGAGTAAGTACAAGTCACATTGAATGCAATCTATGATGCACAAATATATATATATATATATATATATATATATATAGATG
>JAOXJP010000006.1:6197663-6221307 GCA_025762735.1 Platanus orientalis | reverse complement strand
ATGATCGGCCGATCCATGTCTTCCCTACCATATAACCTTGAGAAGAAACTAATAGCTTTGTCCTTTAATCATTTCCTCATCATCTATCTCCACACCTTGAATAATCATTCTAGAGATCAAGCTTCTCCTCTTCTTGCCATTAATCACTTTGTGAAAAAAATTTGTGTTGTTGTCACCTTCCTTCAGCCAGTTACATTTTTCCATTTGCTTCCAATGAAGTTCCTCCCCTCGACACAGATGATCCATCTTTTCTTCCTATTCGCATCTTCCACCTCAAGGATCCCATTCTTCACTTTTTTATCAATCACCTGAATACCATTCCAAATTCTTTGCTTAGATGTATTAAGTTTCCCGAAAGTATTCTTGTTCCACTTAATCAACTTCATCTCCACAAAATGGAGCTTTTTCATAAAACAAAAACCTTCCCACCCATTAACTTCACAATCAATCCACCACTTCTTCACATAGTCTTTAAAGGAAGAGTGCAAAGTCCACATATTTTCTAATCTAAAGAGGGAAGGCCCAAAATTAATTCGGGAAGTAGTTCAGAAGGACTGGCTAGTGATCCGAAATAATCATAGGGAGAGCTTCTTGAGCAAATCTCGGATACAGATCTTCCCAATAATTTGAAATCAAAAATTTGTTCGGATGGCATAAGACTGGGGAATCCTGACCATTTGTCCAACTAAAATTTGCATTAGTCATTCAACTATCCCTCAAGGCCTGACCCAGGATAAATTCATTGAACTCCCTCATGCTCCTATTCATCACACCCCTAAGGGTCTTTTCATACACGAAACGAATCACATTAAGGTCACCTCCCACAAGCCAAGGCCCCACCCATGCATTGCAAACATATCCCAATTCCTCCCACAAAGCACCCCTGTTTTTAGCAACAAAGGGACCATAAACACCTGTGAATAGCCTTTCCACCCCTAAAGAAATATCCTTCAACCTGAGAGAAATGAAAAATGCCCCTATCCACACATCAATTTACTTGATGGCCTCAAGATTCCACGCCAAAAGGATACCACCTGAAGTACCAATTACCGGAAGGGCAACCCAACCAGACATAGTTGAGCCAATAGCACTCCTAACCAGTCTGTCACCCATGGTCTCCTTTTTTGTCTCTTGCAACACAATCAAATCTGGTTTAAATTTGGCCATACATTCGTGCACCTTCCTTTTTTTTGTCCCTCCCAGCCCTTGAACATTCCAAGATAAAATCTTCATAACTTAACAATATTTTTTCCCCATCCAACCCTCCTATTGTCAATAGTCTCACTAGCACCAGTCATAGAGTCATGCATATCCCATGCCAAATTTGTTAATTTCCTTAAGTCCTTTCCTGATTTTTTATTTCTTCGTTGCAAAACATCCTCCTTACCATCCATGTAGTCAAATAGCTTCACCACTGCCCCATTTTTTTCCACAACTTTCAACCCCATTCTTCCTACCACCTAGTCTATATTTCTTTTCCAAAATCATCATTCCCAACTCACCTTCTTCCCCCTCAATATCCCTGTTACATCTTCCCCCTAGGCATTTTTGGCAATCCATATTCTCAACCTACAATATAAGAGACTCACAACAACCAATAGAAGAGGGATATAAAGAAGTAATAGTGATACCATTCTTAGGAATAGAAGAAGGAACAAAGAACCTCGATGATAATTTATGGACAAAATATTCAGAATTACCTGAGTCATCAGAATAGCCAGAAGGATTGGAAGCCTGACTAGTAAACTCCTTAGAGTTAGTTTTCCTACTTCCTTCACATTGATTATCCGCAGTGGCCTCTGAATGGTGGTTCCCCAATGAACAATCGTCACGCAACGAGTGCGACTCCTCCCCCATCGACACTGAGGTATCTTCATAATTAGCGAGTCATGTTGGCCCCTTGGTGAAAACACCTATAAATCCACCTCCGAAACTTTTCATAGCAAATCTCCTCCGTATGGTATTCCTCGTCAGTATCCACCACATATTGGTTATATTCCATTATGCTTTTACCATTTCTGAGATTACCCATTCCCAGCGGGTCACTAACTGTTCCATTTAAGGCATAGGAGTCATCTAAAGAAGATGGGGGACTAGCTACTAGCGGCTGAAAAGTTAAAGACATCATCGGGGTATCAACACCCGAAGCTTCTAAAACCATAGTAGACACAACAGCCCCGCAGGACGCTTTTGGTGACCAATTTTCGTTGCTTTCCTGCACAAAGACTTCCGCCTGAGGATCAATAGAGTCGGTCGCACCCACTTGAGCTGAAACTCCCTGTCATCCCATTTGATTTTCCTCACCTCCTTGCCCACGAACCCTTCAAATACATTATCGACCCCCTTCCTGTAACCATTCCAGTCCTCCTCATCCCCTTTCTCTAAATCGTAGCTCCCTAGAATCGAAAACCTATTTTTGGAGTTAATAAGGCCCTCATCCCTTCGTGGTTGGCCCATAATGTTAACCCAAGTGGTTGAACCACGATTCTAGTTTGACGAATCAAGGTCTTGGTTCAACCCACTTAATTTCGGCACCCATATCTAATTCCCCATGTGCTGAGATTTGGCGCCCCAGCCTTTCCCCTTATTCCTGTCTAAAGGCCTCAATTTCATTTCATAATCAAGTTTTGAATTTTGAAATCCAAAATTCCAATCCCTTTTGTTGACAACTCAACATTCCAATCTTTAATCTCCACCCTTCGATCATTTCCATATCCAGCGTTTGGGTAACCTTCGCTCCTAACTTCTAGACAAGACCTACGCTACTGTTGGGAATTACCTCCATTACCGCTACCAGTGAGGTCTTGAAGCATGGTGACTGGTAACTCAATATCAACCACCAACAATATTGATTCCTCTCCCTTGTCAGGTGTAAGGTCCTTGGGATATCAGCAATGGTATTGACTTCCACCTTCATCCTCACAACAAAGATAATTGCCTAGTTTGTCAAACGATAATCAATCTCTAGCAGCCTCCCACAGTTATCCCCAATAGCCTTAAACACTTGAGGACTGCAATTAGACAGAGGTAGGCCCCAAACCCGAATCCACCTCTTACCTGTTACCACTTGAATGGGAATGATAGTCGTCGCCGAAGACCACTTTTGAAACGTAATCACCCAATTTCCGATGCAAATACGACCATTACCAATGATTTGAGCATAATCGACTTCATTACAAGCAACAAAGAGCGCTCGATTCGAATCAAGGTTGAAGAGTAAGAAGAAGTATAAGAGTTGAATTTGTATGGAGAGTTGACACTTTCATACTGATTTTATTAATATACTAACTAGATACAAAAGTACATGTATACTATTGTATATTTACAGGAATGTCCCAATGGAGTATACTAGGAGAGAAATACTCCTAATGTATGAATACATGTATACGTCAACATTTGAACACATATCTCACATACAATTTGTGGATGATACCAAAATCTTTATGCTGATATTAGGTAATTGGGATTTCTTGGATGCATTTTCAGTGTTTAGAGGCAATCTCAAGGTTGATAAAAAATCTGGTAAAAAGTGAGATCTTTTAAGTGGGCAAGGCGAGGGACAGTAATAACTTGCCATGTGATGTAAAATCAGCTCCCTTCCCTCTTCCAACCTTGGTGTTCCTTTAGGGAAGAAGTTCAAGTTTAAATCAGTTTGGGACCCTGCGGTGGAGAATATCGATAGGAAGCTTGATTCGTGGAAAGCTGCACTTTTTTTTGAAAGATGATAAGCTAACATTAACTAAGAGCTCGCTCGCTAGCATTCCTACCTACTTCTTGTCCCTTTTCCTGACCTTAGCGTCAATGGCTAACAATATTGAGATGCGGTTTAGGAATTTCCTTTGGAATAATTCGATAGAGCATCATAGGTATCATCTTGTTGATTGGAAAACAATCTTCCATCTTATTCAAGAAGGTGGCAAAAGAATTGTAAGAATTAGAAGCCAAATCAAGCTTTGCTAAGTCAATGGCTTTGGCAATTTGAGGATAGAGGGAGAGCCTTTGAAGAAAAGTTGTGGTCGCCAAATTTGGCCATTATTCAAATTGGGATCCCTAAAATGTTCAGGAGGGTCACGGGTGTGAGATTTGGAAGTCCCATTCTCAAGGGCAAAGAGAAGTTCTAGAGGTTAATACGGTTTAGATTGAGCTCAAGTGAGGATATCAGATTTTGAGAAGATCTATGGGTGAGTAGCCTCCATAAGGATCAGTTCAGAAGTTTTTGTTGATCATTAACAAACATGATTCCATTGCAAATAATTTTGATTAGAGTGGGACCATAGGTGGGTGCCAAGATTGAGAAAAAAAATAGAATGATTGAAAAATTGATAATATGGCCTGATTGTTAAGTTGTTTAGTTGAGTTGGGTCTGATCTTGGGGGCAAGGGATAACTGGGTGTGGGCTAACAACAAGAAAGAAATTCATCACAAAGTCATAAGGGTTAGAAAACTCGATAAGTTCTTTGGTCCATTATAAAGGCATCTAGATTCCGGGCATGCCTTCTATGATCTTCTTTGTTTAGAACTCTTATTTGGTTAAAATTTTTACTCTCAATCATTTAAAGAGTAGATGATGGAACTTGGCAAATTGGTGTGTTTAGTGTATGAAGGAGGAGTTAGTAGACAACCTCTTTATCCATTGTTGAATGAGTGCAAAAAAGTTAGGGTTTCTTCCTTGCTTAGCTAAATGTCTTTTGGACTTTCCCAAACCAGTTCAGAAAACTTGTCTCAGTTTGGTGGATAAGGAATTTGAAAGATATCCCGAAAATCATATGGTGCCTTCTGCATGAGGCAGTCTATTGCGGGCATGTGGAAAGAGAGGAACGACAAAAGATTTGAAGATAAGTACTCGTCTCTTGAGATGTTTTATGCCAATATCTATAGGCTTCTTCTTTTATTGGGGTCTCCTTTTCTACTGATTATGACGAGATAGAGTATTATTCCTTATAAAGTGAGATTGTATAGTTTGTTTTGTTTTGTTTCACTGTATTTTGTTGTTATTCACCGACCTGGTAAATTTTTTTTGTTTTTCTTGTTTTTTGTGCTTTTCTTCTTAAATAATTTTTTTTATCTCTCTCTAAATAAATGAAAAAGAGGTGCTTCCCTTCATAATTTCAACAAATCAAGTGCTTTTCTTGGCAGGTAGATTAATTCCTAATGGGGTTTAATGCGCAAATGAAATCATTGACTTTAGGATCTTAGAGACAACCAAGGGGTGATATACCAACTAGATTTAGAGAAAACCTATAATCAAGTTAGCTGGGGTTTTTAGATTACAGGTTAGAGAGATTCGGGTTTGGGGTGACATGGAGAGAGTGGATGAGAAAATGTTGTGGTACAGACGTATTATCATGGCCATATTATCCACCATTGTTTGAATGGCTCATGACCCATGTTTTGTGTGCCATTTGGGTAAAATTGTATTAGGTGTGGCCCTGCTTGGCCCAATCATTTAGCCTAATGGTTTTTTGGTAACTATTACAGTCTAGTGGCAGTCTTGTAAATAGTCAATATGATTTTTTTGGGAAAAAGACGTTCGTTTCTAGCAATCCTAAAAGTATAGCATACACCTTATAAGGGAGTGACAAGTCTCGACAAGTGTAGCCTTTCGAGCCTTGCTCCTTATCGACATCGTTTGTGGCGCTACACACTATGCCTGGTGATCCCCTTTTAGCATTACGATTATACTCTGTTGCCTACATGTAATACAATTGTTGCTTTCCATTTATCGTCATGGTGTGTTGGTGTGCGTCATGTATGCTATTGTGGCTTGTCGTTTGTATGCTTTTAGTGCTTGTAGCAAGCTGACTCGTGGACCGTTAGCAAAGACAAGTGCTACATGGGATCTTAAAAAAAGTTTCTTGTGCCAATTGGTATTAGAGCCACACTCTCAACCAGGTAGCAAAATGGTAGCAACATACACCCACACGAACCGGTTCGAAGATTTGGAAGCACATGCCGCCCACATGGAGGATGCGGTGGACAGATTGGCCCAGTTGGTTGGACGGGTGAGTGACCTTAAGGAAGGGCACCATCAGGTGGCAAGCGCAGTTAACGTTCTTGACAAAAATGCGTGGCACAATGGATGCCCTTCGTGCCCAAATTGAGGACTTAAACAATCAGGTCAATTTGCTCGTGAAAGTCATGGGCTCAACACATAGTGGTGGCGCGGAGGCGTCTACCAGGGTTCGCATGACCGAGTCATGAGACTATGGTGGTGCTCGGGATGCCAAAGATCTCAAGAATTTTATGTTTGACATGGAACAATAATTCATGGCTATGAAGCCCAACTTGAAAGAGGTTGAAAGTCTTGATGACAACCATATACTTTTCAGGTGATGTCAAGTTATAGTGGCGCATGAGGTACAACAACATTCAAAATGGCAATGCACCATTGATTCTTGGGAGGACCTAAAGCCAGAGCTAAGGAAAAAAATACCTGCCTGAGAATATGGAATACATTACTTAGAGAAACCTATGCTGGTTGCAACACATTGACATAGTGCATGATTATGTGAAACTACTCTCGACATGTGATGTTGGACATTAGGGACATGTTCAAGAAGGATAAATTGTTTTATTTCCTTGAGGGATTGGAGCCATGGGCTCAAGTGGAATTGCAGCGTCAACGTGTGCAAGACTTGGCCTCGGTGCATGCCACGATAGAGTATTTGAATGACTACTCCACTAGTGCCCTTAACAAGAAGAAAACAGCTGTCCAGGTAGGTGGCAAGCAAGCAAAGAGCAATAAGGACAAGGACAACAGTGGTGAAAAGTCTTGTTCAAGCAACGACACATCGTCGAAAATGTGCCCCAAGACCATGCAGAGCTTCCTGTGCGGAGAGCTGCATATGGTAGCCACTTGCCCAAAACAACAGGCCCTCAATGCCTTACAAGCGACGCCCTCTCAACACGAAGCATCTGATGATGAGGGAAAGGGGGAACCTAGGATGGGGGTCCCTCCGACTTCTCTATACCTTGAAGGGCCAAGTGACTGATAAGAAGCCCCACCTAGGGGACTCATGTTCGTAGACTTGAAGATCAATGGCAAGGCCACCCACAACTTTGTTGTCGAGTTAAAGGCAATGTGGTTGGGCCTTAATTTGGTGGACTCAAACCTCATTAAGGCCATAGGTTGTCCAACCCGTGCTGGGCATAGTGAAGTCCATCCCTGTGGAATTAGGGGCGTGGTTAGGAAGACTAATCTGATGGCCAATTGATCTTAAGGATTGTATTCCTGTAAGACAACATAGCCGTGCTAATGCCTTATTTGGAGTCACTTTGCATGTTTGGAGAGACTCTGTGCATGATCTCTGCCATTTTCAAGAGAGATGGTGACAAGATGATCTTAGTCTGGCAGCACAAGAAGGGGTTGAGGGGGGAGCTTGCATATCTGGCAGCTATGAAGGTGGAAACCAAGGAGTATGCCCAAGACCTAGTGTAAGGCCTTAAAAGAGTAAATGCATGATGCCCAAGGAACTCACTCTCGGCAAATGCAATTCCTTTTAAAATTATCGAAAAAAAAGTAACTCACTAAATGCCTTTCCCAACAATGGGCCATTGGCCATCAAATCGAGTTGATCCCTTGGGCCAAGACACATGCTAAAGGCCCTTATAGAATGGCCCCTTTTAAGTCGATAAAACTCCAAAAGCAACTAGATGGGTTGCTTGAATTTGGGTTTTTGCAACCCTCAAAAGCATCATATGGTGCCCTAGTGTTGTTCGAAAATAAGCACGATGAAATCCTTTGGCTTTGCATGGACTATAAGTTCTCAACAAGCCCTTAATTGCATATTTGTTTGATCAGCTTGGAGAAGCCAAATACTTTTCTAAACTGGACTTGAGATAAGGGTAATATCAAGTTTGCATCACGGAGGGTGATAAGCCAAAGACTATTTACATCACGAAATATGGCACATTTGAGTTCCTGGTCATGCCCTTCGGACTGACGAGTGCTTCGACAACTTTTTGTATACTGATGAATGACATATTCCCTGACTACCTCGACAAATTTGTGGTGGTGGATCTAGATGACAGCGTGGTCAATATTCTGACGTTGGAAGATCATGTGGCACACCTCCGTATAGTCTCTAAGCTACTGTAAAAGAACCACCTCTATGTGAAGGAGAAATATTTATTTGCTCAAGAGAGCATTGGATTCCTAGGTTATGTAGTCGGCAAAGGGGATGGACATGGACAAGGACAAGGACAATGCAATCCAAGAGTGGAGAACACACTAACATTAGTGAGATGCGGTCCTTCTTGGGCCTCATTAACTACTACAACAAATTTATTGTGAGGTACTCAAGTAATGCCACTCCGCTAACCAACCTGTTGAAGAAAGATCATGGATATGGTTGATCGAGTTCCACCAAGATTTTGATGGATTGAAGCTTGCCATGGCATGTGACCCCATCTTGGCGCTTTCAAACTTGTCCAAGCCGTTTGAAGTGGAGAGTGAAGCATCTGACTTTACTCTTAGACGTGTGTTGGCACAAGAAGACCACTCCATAGGCTTTAAGAATCATAAGCTCTCTGCGACTAAGAGATGGTATATAGCTCATGAGAAAAAGTTGTTGGTTGTTATGCAATGCTTGCAAGTGTGGAGAGTTACTTGCATGGATCTAAATATTTGGTGAAAATTAATAACATTGTTGTTCATGACTGAGAAAGCAGGCCTGCTAACAGAAGTTCTTAGCAAAGTTCAACCTAGCCTTAGAGTATAAGCCAAAGCAGATGAATAATGTTGCTGATGCCTTAAGCCGCAAAGCTGGGATTGTGGTGCAAAGGTAAGATGGACTCCAATGGAGCATTTCCTAACTGAAGAATGCTCTACTTGATCGAGTTCAAGGACTCAAGATTAATTTCCAAGCCAAGGTGTTGTGGCCTTTGGTTGAAAGTGGGAAGACCTGTCGCTTTTGGAGCAAGGACAAGCTTCTTTATACAAAAGGGAACCAATTATACATTCCACCGTCGGGGGACTTAAGAAGAAAACTGATGCGGGAGTGTCATGACACTCTTTAAGCGGGCCACCAGGTTGGTGCCACACCTTTGCATTGCAAGAGTGAGGGTACTACAGGCTGCACATGAGAGATGACATAATAGAGTACATTAAGACTTGCTTCGTGTGCAAATAAGACAAAATTGAGAGGCCTAAACTCTATGGACTTCTCAAGCCTTTGCATGTTCCTCAAAGGCCTTAGGAGAGTGTGTTAATGGACTTTATCTCGGCTTTACCGAAGGTGGGGGAATACGGTTCGATTCTAGTGGTGATTGATTGCTTCTAGAAATATACCACATTCATCTCGGTTCTAATACATTGCTCAGTGGAAGAGGTGGCCTACTTCTTCGTAAAGCACATTGTAAAATATTGGAGTATGCCCCAAAACATTGTGAGTGACCGAGATCTAAGATTAATTGGGCAGTTATAGACCGAGCTCTTCAAGCTTCTCGGGGCATAGTTAAACTTTTTGACGAGTGGGCATCCACAAGCCAATGACCAAATTGAGCATTTCAATGGTTTACTTGAAGTATACCTGAGGCACTTTGTAAGTGCCAACAAAAAAAATTGGGCAAAACTTGCTGGATGTTGCCTAATTCTACCTTAACTTGCACCAGAGTTCATCAACAAACAAGAGCCCATTTGAACTTAAGACCTATCAGCAATCAATAATACCTCACATGATTGCAACTGGTTACCAAGTTAGTAGCCCTAGAGCTTACTGTTTAACACAGGATTAACAACTAAGTGCAGAAGTCACCCAAGCTTTAATTGAGAAAACCTTGAGGCGAATAAAGTGGCATGATCTAAAACAAAAGCCTGCCAGGTTTAACGTGGGTAAATTGGTGCTCGTGAAATTAAGGGTTAATAAACTGAAGTACCTTCAACGTTTCTATTTGGGAATAGTTTGACGGTATAAAGGGCCTTTTCTAATAATTACATGAGTAGGCAAGGTCTCCTATGAGGTACAACTCCCATCCTAGCTTAAGAAGCTTCATCCGATCTTTCATACCAGCAACCTCAAGCCGTATCACCCTAACAAGGAAGATTCCTCCAGAAGCATTCCTACCCGACCGACAACTTATGTTACAACTCCTTTCTAAGAAGTCGAGCGCATCGTAGTTGAACATCATTCTCAAATCCTTCTAGACAAGCCTATGTAGATAGAGTACTTAGTGAAATGGAAGGATTTATTTAATGCAAAAACCGATTGGAAACCAACTAATGCCTTTCTCACCTTCAGTATACTAGTCATATGGTCAGACGCTCCTGAATCGATGATCCAAGAGTGACCAGGAGTAGAGACACTAACATTGAACGCAGAGGCAAAGGTACCTGACTGAGTAAAGAAAGTTTGAGGGGATGAAGCGGATGGATCCAAACTAGACATAAAGCGTCGCAAAGCCTCAATCTTGTCCTGTGAAAAAGAGCTGGTAGTAAAAGCAGATGAATCAATTGGTGTATCAACAAATGAAGTAGACATCACAGAATTGGCACTGGGTCGGCCACCACCAAAGAAGCGAGAACCAGAACCACCATGCCCCCCAGAAAAAGCACCATGCTAAGGAAGACGACTCTGAAACTCTTAAGGACGACCATATAAGTCCCAACAGGTATCCTTTGTATATCGAAAATGGCCACAATGTTCACATTTAAGTTTATTTCTGTCATTTCTTGAAAAACCACCCCGACCATCAGAGAAGCTTCCCTTGCCACCACCACCACGACCACCACGTTGAGTGCAGGAGATAAAAGCTGACTTTTCAAAGGAGGTGGTGGAAAGCTCAGCATGGCATGTCTATGGTCCTCCTCTTCTTGCACATATGAGTAAACCTCATTGAGTGATGGAAATGGATCCTTACCCAAAATTTGTATGCGGATACCATCATATTCAATATTCAGTCCTACCCAGAAGTCGAACACTCCACTCTCCTCAACTTCCTTGTGATACTCAACAACATTCTCAAACTGGGGATGATAAGTCTTGTAATAAACAATTTCTTGCCACATCCCTTTGAGTGTAGAATAGTGAGATGAGAGAGATTTATCTCCCTGGCGTAAATCATACATCCTGGCCTTATTCTCTTTCTTAAAATAGGTCTGAATCATAGTCCCAAATTGCTTTAACCGTTGGTAAATACATAAATGTATTAGAAATTTCAGGCTTCATGGAACGAAGCAACCAAGACATAATGATGGCATTTTCGGCCTCCCACTTAGGGAATTTGGCAGATTTCGGATCTAGAGCCTCGGTCGCACCTATCAGATAACCAATTTTCCCTTTACCTATGATGTAGATTTGGGCTGAATGAAACCAAGGGAGGAAATTACTGCCATCAAATCTAACTGTTGAAATGAGTGTGTTAGGATTTTCATGTCCTATTTCCACACCTCCTGAAGGAGTTGAAGTAACATCACTAGTTTCCGACATATTTGAACCCTCAACCACAAGGTATTACAGACTACCAAGTAGTAACACCGAAACAAACTACCACACAAGATCCTTCAAGCACGTCAACTAGACCTTACTGGTCTATGTGCATACACCACTACCACACACTGTCGGGAAGTTCAAACGGACCTACACATAGGCTTCAATAGTGAACCGGAGAGCCCAAATCAACACTAGAGTTCTTCAAAATATGATTCGAAGCATCCAATATGATGGAAGAGTCATCATCAACATTTGGCTGCATGTTCCACATGAATAGAGGAGAGTGAACAATTTTTGGAATAAAAAATCGTTAAAAATGGGGTAAAATAGCCCCAGGCGGTAACAGAGGGAGAAAAAACTTCACCGAAGCTTCGATCCTCCAACAAATCGAGCCAAACCACTTTTGAAATATCACAAACAAAAAAATGACCCAGCTACTTAGGATCAACCTTTGGAAAAAACCCCAAATCGAGTAGATCGAACAGATTTGTTAAATCTGAATTTTTTCAAATTTTTTCAAAAATCTCCCAAAAAATAGGGTTTCGATCATCAAAAAATTACCAAAAAATGTTCACAAACCATGATAAATCACTGCGAACCAACCCATGCCATTTTCAAGCTTCAAGGTCGTACGGACCTACTGACGCTAGCAGTGTTCTTCGCTGCTCTTCATCGCCATTCAGTCCCTAATCGAATCCTTTATGCTCTGATACCAAGTTAGCTTGTATAGGTTGAAGATTAGTTAGATTAAGAGAGTAAAAGGGAAGAAGAAGAAGAAGAAAAAGAAGAAGGAGAAGAAAAGGGAAAAACATATGGGGAAGAATAGTGTAGTCGTACACTACTCCCATACAATCTTTTATTTATATACTAGAGTACAAAAATACCCTTATACCGATTATACCCATACATATACGCCTACAGGTAGAGCTAATCCTAATCCCCTATCACCGGGAGCTGATCAAGTCTACACAAGGTAGGACTCTCCTGACCATTAGTCCAGGTGTACTTCGCGTTTGATAGGGAGCAATCATGAAGACATCCCATCCTAACAAAATCATCAAAGTCTCTCATGCTTCGAGTTATCCTCCCACCTGAGTTCTTCTCATGACTGAATCTAATCACATTGAAATCACCCCCGATCACCCATGGACCCACCCATCTATTCTTCAAGTCCTTAAGCTCCTCCTAGAACTCCTTTTTGTGGGTGATTATAGCAAGACCATAAACCTCTGTAAACATCCAAGAATGACCAAGCGCATAGTCCTTTAATGATATCAAAATAGATAAAATTTTGATAAACACTTCAAACCTACACACCGCTACAAGATTCCAGGCACACAAGATTCCCCCTATCGTACCCACAGCAGGGACCACACACCAATCAGACAACACCAATCCCAATATCCATTTGACCAAATGAGGAGACATCACTTTTTTTTTCGTTTCTTGGAAAACCACGACATCCGAATTGCAATTTTTAATAGCTTGTTTGACTAATCTTCACTTATCCAAACCACCCAGCCCTCTCACATTCCAGGATAACACAATCATGGAGCAATATTTATAGTCCCTGATTTTCCAATCTACCTAGAAGATTCCCCTCTTTTCTCCCCAACTAGACCATCCTTCATTTCCAATTTGAGCTTCTGCAACTCTCTATTTTCTTTATCCATCTTCACCGCCTTAACAATCTTGGCTTCATCCCCTTAACACTCTCTATTAGATAATTTAACCACATTGCCATCCCCATTACTAATCACAAGGCCCATCTTCTCAATAAAGTCATCCATTTCAGTCCCACACTCAGCCACTTCATTCACGGCCCCCTCAGTTGGTCCACAACATTTCATCATCCTAGCTGTAGGTCCAGGATTTTCATGGGTAGAACCTGCAAAAGAATTGCACAGCAAGGAATGCATAGGAATAGGAGAAGCATAAATAGTAGAGTTGGGATTTACAGGCATACCTAAGGAGCAGCTTGAACCATTAGGGTCCGGTTCAGATATGGAATTCAACGCCTTCTCGACAAAAGGACTTCCCCCAACAATCATGTCCCTTTCACTCTGTTGCACTAGCGAAGAAGTATAATCCACCAACCTCACAAAGGCTTCCTGAAAGGCATCCAACATCTCCCCGCCATTTTGCCTCCCATCCACCTCGACCTGGGACATGTATTCGTCATTAGACCCTTCAGATTCTTCACACTTGTTCAAAGTTCCCCCCTAAGAGACAAAATGCACACTAGGAGGGGTAGTAAAGCCACCATCACCCCCAAGCAACGGACCAACATCCCCTTCGGAAAGCATTCAATGCGAGAGTGGCAGTGGAGTCTGTAGAGCAACAATCGCCCACCGGGGGGAAGGGTAAACAGGCATTCTCACCCACCGCCACCGCACCCACCAGACAAGCTTCGTCGCTCATCCATCTCGCTAGACCATCCAAGAACCTGATGAAATCTAGCCAGTAATCTTCTATCACCACCCCACTCCCATTCCCCATAAAAAATGTTGTCCACCTCAAGCCTATGAAGACGCTCATGCCTGGGCAGCTCCACCCTAGTTGAACTGTCAGCTCCCTCTGGCAGCTCAGCACCACCATCGCCAGACCTCATGTCCTCCGCCTCTTTGATGTCGAACTCAGATAGATCTGAGAATCGATTAGCCCCAATCGAATCATTAAAAGGGTTTTGGGTTTGGTTCGGTTCTTTTCGGACCCATTTCAAGTTACCCACCCAAGCCTTTGCCCCATTAGTAGGACACTGGCTTCCTTCCCTAGGCCCATTAGTATCAATACAAATGGGCTTAGAATTTGAAGGCCCACCAATTTCAAATTTTGATTTTTGAAACTGGCGCCCACTTAGAGGCCCAGGGGAAATTCTGATATTTTGCATGTCATCTTCAACCACCGACCTCCTTAGAGCACCACGATCGAACCCATCTCCGGCAACATCAAAAGCTTCTCAGAACTCCACCTCTATCACCAACAGGACCTCCTCACCTTGAATCTGAAGTGGAATCACCCTAGGGACCTTCATTAGATCACCCGGGTTTACCAACAAGTGAGGGCATGCCGGTAGAGGATTTTTGAACATCCGGTCATCCACTTTGATTAATCCACCACATCACTCCCCCGCCCTACTTAAATAGTCCAAGTTCCAGTACCTAGCTACCGTATATGGGGGCTTGTTTGTCCAGTTGCGAAAAATTGCAACACCGTCCCCAGCATTCAAAGGACCTTTAGCCAACCAGTCATCACAGTCAACATTTTCTCTCAACCAGCAAACCAAACAATTGGAAGCCCCAAAAGGCGCCATATAAAACTCACCAAGAAGACCCCATCCCTCATGAATCAAGACTGATTCTACTACCATCCAATCGATCTGTTTTCCCCAGATTTCACAAAACAATTTCTTCGAATAATTACAATCCTTCGCCACCTTATCCATCTTGACAGGGAGCCATTGCAATTTTGCAACCTCAGGGACATACACATCACGAGGTAGTGGGACCCTAATCTTCTTAAAGTCCACCATTTGATATAGGACCAGAGCGAGGTTAGTCCATCCTGAGAAATCCACATCCACAAGAACAACGACAAACAAGTTCTTGCTCTCCTTTCTCCATTCCGTGATTTTAATAAACCACCCCCAACTGTTGGAACCCCTGGTGAGGAAGACCGTCACCCCTTTAGAGTGTAAGGTCTCTCGGAACCCAACACATTTCCTAGCATCCTTCGCATGGTTCAGAAAACTAATGACCTTCTCACAATGAACAGCGTCAAAAGAAGCCACATGAGGGCGTCCTTTGGATCTCTCGGTGATGGAGAAACTCCCAGTTCCCCTGAAATCATCCGACCAGATTTCAAAGGATTTGAACTCAATGTTAAAAAACGCTTCATGACACCAACACGCTGGAGCTACTCACTATCACGCCGGAACTACAAACACTTTGACTGCAGGCAGGAGTGATGCAAACTCATGATGAAGAAACTAGGAAGTTTTCAAGCATTCGTGTGTCATTTCTGTGATGTCACCAGCAATTTATGTGTCCCCAGGGGTTCACTACGGGAACAGAGAATCACACACGTGGTTTAAGTGCATATTTGGGGCCTGATAAAACCATTGAAGAGGTAAAGAAAAAGTATTATTTTCTAAACTGATGAAGGCTGTGGGTTGATATGTGCAGTGATGTTATGTTTGTCAAACAAAAGGCCAATCACAAAAATATTGGTCTTTATACTCTGCTGCCGGTACTAGAAGCACCTTGGAAGGAGTTATCAACTTGTCAATGATAAGCTCTAGAATCTCCTATATACCTCAGGTCTTGTCCTGAAAGATCCTGGCATTTTTCTCTTCCCAAATACTCCATAGAACAGCAGCTAATAGACATATCCACATCATTTTACCTCTTTTCCTAAGAAAGATGAAAAGCCAGCTTTGCAAGAAATCTAGACTGTCCCCTATTGATGCACAGAACTTTAAATAAAGTGAGGGAATGGTACTAAATTTTATAAACAAAGGGTTAATGTAAGAATAAACATTTACCAATTCATCGCATACCACACACAATAAAACATGAGGGAATAGCTTTCACTTTTTCACTGTTCTTTGAATCAAGGTTAAAAATGTTGGTGTCGGGGGAAGTATCGATTGGGTCAAAATAGGGCTGGGATTTGGTACGACCGCCCCTGTGCGACCTAGGTCAGCCTGGCATCAGGGGCAGACACATCAGCACTGAAAAAGTGATTTACACTTTTGGGGGGATGCTTTTCACTTTTCGGTGCTGATGGGTTGGCCCCTTATGCCAGGCTGACCTTGGCTGACCCTTTGGGGTCAAAATAAGGCATGTCAAAAATTTTGGCAAGAAATATTACAAAAATTGTGAAAACTTAAACATATTTGAATTTAAATGCATAAGCATAAGGAAACAGATAGATTCATTAGGAATGATAGCTTATTTCAATACATAATCATAGCTTAATCTATTACACGATACACTTGTTTTATAATATTCTTTATAAAAACACGTGTATTCAATAGTATTTTGATGATTGATAAACAGATTATAATATAACTGAATAAATATAAGAAACCGACTAGATTCTCTAGATTCTCTACCTCTTCATCTTTCTTCTTTTCTCCTTCTTCCTCTCCTTCCTCCTTTTAGTTACCTTCGAATTTATCATTTTTCATATGCTTTTTGAGCAAGTCAACACAATGCTGACAATAAGCACTAATAAACACGATAGAGAAATATTTCACTCAGCATGTCCACATTGTACATCATGTCAACCAAAAAAATTGAAATTTTATAATGTAATACATGTTTAGTGTCAGTCTTGAGCGATAAACATATGTTGGGTGACATATAAGACATTCCAGACATTAGAAACCATGCTTTGAATCATATCAGTGTTAATATTCTTATGAGCAGCCCCCCAAATAAAACCTTTGATTTTAGGAGGGCGAATAGGACTTTTAATTTTTAAATGACTTGTTAGGGAACATTTCATTGACCTGGGGACCTGAGCACATTTTCTTAAAGGACTTTGCAAACAAGGGCCATTGCACTCGAAGGTCCAGATTCTACAATCATTCTCATAACAAGCTTTGTAGTATCTTATCAAGTCAGCGACCAATGGGAATTCATGAAATCTGATGTCTCCAAAAAAGGTGCGGTTCCACAAGAATCAAGATTGCGAAGGGCTGAGGACTTCAACTATAATATTTCTTTGTTTTGTGAAAAGGAATAGAGCTGAGGAAATGTAATATCTCCCACCACAAGTCCTCCCAAAACCTAATCTTGTCACCCCTACAAACATCAAACCCCATATTCTGTAAGAAACAGGAAAGGATTCGATGGATCGATTTCCACGGGCATCTAAAAGTGACTCTATTAGCAGTCCCACTATTTGATAACCATATTTTCTTTAAGATGTCATACTTTCTTAGATCCAGCTTTTGTGAACCAACAAAATACGGAATGCTAGGCAGGGCGAATCAAACATTTCAAGTTAAGTCGCATTCACTTAAGAGTAGATGGTGAGTAGTGATAAAACCCACATGACGAACTGAAAGCACAAGCTAATACTATAAGTTACACCGTGTAAAGAAACCATAATTAACATACCAACATCTTAGACATGTCAAATCAACCATACAAGCAAACGGCACTTATTAAGTGATGGCAAGCCATACCTCCTTCTTGTCAAATGGCGTTAAAAATGGATCCCTGACGCTTAGACCAGCAACAACTGTCAATATAGGATCCAGGCAGTTAAATATAGCCCCAAATATGAGCATCTTTCCAAGTTTGGGCTCCACTGGAAGCATTGATAAGTGCCGTCCTGTTAAGTGACTTACATGACATTAGGTGGGAATACAACTAACAGCAATGCCTTATAGTCCTTTGATATGGTTTAAGTAACAGACTAATATAGACAAGGACAGACAAACTTTGCGTACCTAGAATAGTAAGATTCTCATTCTCATCCAAAGCCCCAATTATTTTCAAATATTCAATAGCATTTTGAACCTACAAAATAATTGTGATTCAGAAACTCATATAACATGATGATGGCATACAAAATGGAATGTATGAAAAATGAAATAGCAAATACATGCCTTTAAACTTTTAAATAAACACATTGTTTGACAAATATGATCAAGGAAAAAGAGATCCAAAGTCCAATCTAAGCTTTACCGATAGTAGTTCAGGTGACTCCAAAGCCCTAGAAAGAAAATCTGAAATGCTTCCAAGCTTTAGACTTTTAATTTGTAAACAAAGAGATTGCAAAGGTGTTCTTAAGAGTTCTGGCATTTGATAATCAGCAAAAGCATCATATACACTTCTGGGATAGAGATGGTAACACTCGCCAGGTTGAACACGACCAGCTCTTCCTCTTCTCTGCAAAAAGCACAAAAATCTACTGTAACTAATCTGTGGTGTAAGTTCCAAAATTCAACAAACAAAAAAGAGAAGGTAAATTGCCATGTCATACATATTTATTTGAAGCCACTACCAATTATAACATCAATAAAGAAAACCAAAAGCCAATCAGGACGAAAAATAAATAAAATGTAACCATTAGTAAAAAAGCATCCAGGCAAGTATAAACACTTTGTGCTCTTAAACCATATGTTATGTATATGTGGGAATGGAACTATTGTAATTCTTCTACTAGTATGTTTAGTGTTCATGATATAGGTATACCGGACTATACCATATAGTGTATGTAATTAAAACATATTCTAATAAAAGAAATGGGAGAGTATAATAATCTCATACTTTTCCCCAATTTCATCTCTTCATCATCATCATCACTTCTTCTTCGTATTCATCAATCTAGCCAAACCCTAACCTTCAACCTTTCCACACTCACCACAGCAACCAAACTGATGCGGGAGCATATGGGATCAAAAAGAAGAAGCTGAATGACCATAGATGATATTGGGTTTGATTGTAATAAGCCTAAAGGACATGGGTAGATTAGAAACTTTTTAATTTCTGGTTTTTTATGTAATAAGGCTTGAAAGCCAATTTAGGGTAATCCCATAACTTACTTTTAGCCCAAGTTTTCTAAGGTTAAAACTTGATCTTTTGACTAGATTTTGGTATATTTAGAAGGTTATTTAGTACCTTTCAAAAGAAACCAAGATTGCGCAAATCCGAGGTGATTTGGGAAAGTTATGACCAAATTACTAAAGGGGTACCAGTGAGTGACAGTAACAGTGTTTTTAGAAGTTAGGTGAGTCAATAAGAGTCAAAGTGTGGGGCCTTTTAAAGACCTAGTCGAAAGCCTCTGCAGGGGAGAGTTTAGCAGTCTTTTGTTTTAGAAGTTTTTAGTTTAGTTAGTGTCCTAATTAGAATAGGATTTCTATTTTAGTGGTTTCTTATTTTTTATGTTTTAAAACCTTTAAATAGGGCTGCACGGCATGTAGGGTTTACTAATGATGATTAATGAAATAAAAATTTAGTTTTAACTCTTTTCCTCTCACGGTTGGTGCTGTGTGAATTTCTCTAGGTGTTGGTTGATGTAGGAGCATACCATGTCAAGAAGAAGAAGCTAGAGGATCATGGATAGTCCTCTTTGTCAAGTCTAGTAGAGTTTTTTTTCTGTTATTTTCTTAATTTAGAAGTGTTAATTAGTGGTAATTTTGTAATAAGGTCAATAGTGTCATGGTTAGTTTAGTTTTTTTAGTTGTAATCCAGTTTTTCTCTTTAGACCTAATTTTTCTATGACCAAAACTTGACTTTTTTGCTTAATTTTGGTGTTTTTAGATGGGTTATTCAGTTACTCTCTAAACCAATCCGGGGTACTATCTTTCCATTAAATAATCAAATAAGCTCAATGTCAGACTTTTTAAGATATTCAAATCATCCTCAAATATGTCGAACTTATCAAGATCAAATAATAATTTCCAAATTTTATATCCTTAAATCATATTCTAATGTTTTCATCTATGTTTTCTGTTTTAACTGTTTCTAGATTTCTTTATAATGTTCAACTCATGACTTTCAAAATATATATTCCTAAACTTAGAGTTCCCATCATATAATCATCTTGGGATACCACACCCAGTTCAACACACACGTGTCTTCTTTTTAAATAATCATCTTCAACTCTTTTTCATTGATCTAATGTGGCCTTTAAATAGGCATTACATAAATAATAAAATAAAATAAAATCATAGATTCTAGATCTTCTAATGAAATAAACTTGCCAAATAAAAAAACTTCTAAAGAAAAAAAAGAATCTTGATTGGTACAATAATTGATTTGTTGGCCAAGTTATTGGGCCCCACAAGATCTCAAATAATCTCCTAAAATATTTTACACAAAACTTCCTGAAATCCTAAACTTATTAGCCAAGTTTTGTAAAAATTAAAAATACACAAACTTAATACTTACTCAAAAACACTATTCCCGTTTTTAGTGACCACCCCTTAGTAATTTGGTCATAGCTTTCCCAAATCACCTCAAATTTGCCCAATTTTGGTCTTATTAAAAAAGATTTTGTAGATAACTAGAACCTAGGATTTGAGTTTAAGTTCTAGGTTCTGAGTTTAGAAAGATGCAAAGAATTATGAACATAAAGATTTAAGAAAACAGTGAAAGGATTAGGATTGATTGAATTTGTGGAAGAATTGAGTCATTAAGATTGATTGATACTACACCGAAACCATTAGATTATGATTTATTTATATCCATTCTGCTTAACAAGACTATGATTGTTGAGTTGGTATACAAGTCATGTGTAGTCAGAATTGGTGAAGTTGAGTTGTTAGCAGACTTGATTCTATTGGGCCTACAGAACTTTGATGTCATCTTAGGCATGGATTGGTTAGTCACTCACCATGCTAAGGTGGATTGTTATAGCAAGGAGATAACCATTAGTATCCCCAATCAACCCGAGTTTGTATTCAAGGGAATACGGAGTTTTCCTAAGATTATTTCTGTCCTGCGAGCAAAAAGGTGGATTATGCTACCTAGCTTACATAATTGATGACCAGAAGGATGAAGTGCAGATTAGAAACATATTTGTTGTTAGAAATTTTAGGGATGTGTTTCCTGATGATCTTCTTGGCTTACCTTCAGACAAGGAGATTGAGTTTGCAATTAAATTAGTGGAAGTCAGTAAGCCTATTTCTATGGCATCATATTGGATGGCGTCCGTTGAATCGAAAGAGCTTAAAGTGCAATTGCAGGACTTGATAGTAAAGGTTTCGTCCACCCTAGTGTTTCACCATGGGACACACCTGTTTTATTTGTGAAAGATGGAACCATGAAGCTATGCATTGATTACAGACAGTTGAACAAGATGACAGTAAAGCACAAATATCCTTTGCCAAGGATAGATGATATGTTTAATCAACTACAAGGTGCTAAAGTCTTTTCTAAGATTGATCTTAGGTCCGGATACCATCAACCTAGGATTAAGAATGATAATATTCCCAAGACGGCCTTTCGTACCAAGTATGGACATTATGAGTTTCTAGTAATGTCTTTTAGACTGACGAATGCACCTGCAACATTTATGGATTTAATGAAAATGGTATTTAGACCTCATCTAAATCTGTTTATCATTGTATTCATTGATGATATTCTGCTTTATTCCAAGAGTTCAAAAGAACATGAAAAACATTTAAGGATTACACCACAAACTTTGAGAGACCACAAGTTATATGCTAAATTCAACAAGTGTAAATTCTAGTTAAACAAAGTGGGTTTCTTGGGACATGTATTCTCAATGGATGGAATTTATGTAGATCCCAAGAAGATTAAGGTAGTGATTGATTGACCTAAACCTACGAATGTGACTGAAATTCGTAGCTTTTTGGGATTGGCTAGATATTACAAGAGATTTGTTGAAGGATTCTCTAGCATTGCGGGCCCTTTGACAAAGTTAATGCAAAAGTATGTCAAGTTCGACTGAAACGAGGCATGTGAGCAGAGTTTCCAAGAATTAAATAACTGTTTGGTTTCTACACCAGTGCTTTACCATCCAGCATAGAAGGGAAGTATGTGATCTATAGTGATGCATCCAGGAAAGGTTTGGGTTGTGTTTTGATGCAAGATGAGAAAATCATTGTCTATACATCTAGACAGCTTAAGCCTTATGAGCAGAATTACCCAACATATGATTTGGAATTAGTTGCAGTTGTTTTTGCATTGGAAATATAGAGACATTACTTGGATGAAGAACCTTGTGAGATTTATACAGATCATAAGAGTTTGAAACATCTATTTTCACAAAAAGATATGAATTTGAGGCAAAGAAGATGGCTTGAGTTGATTAAGGATTATGACTGCACGATCCTCTATCATCCTGAAAAAGCCAATGTGGTTGTTGATGCATTGAGTAAAAAATTATCTGCCAATTTGGCATGTGTTATGGCGCATCCCAGAATTCAGTTAGTGTTGAATGACAAGATCAAGGCAACTCAGAGTTCAGATCTTCAAATTCAGAGAATTATAAAAGAGGTCAATAAAGGATTGAAGACAGACTTTAACATTAGAGGAGATGATTCTCTTTGATACGGCAAGAGGTTGTGTGTACCCAATGACACCGAAGTTAAAAGAGAAATTATGGAAGAAGCACATGAGACTTCTTATTCAGTTCATTCAGGGAGTACAAAGATATACAAGGACTTGAAGGAGTACTATTAATGGAGTAACATGAGGTTGAAAATTGCAGATTTTGTATCTAAGTGTTTGACTTGTCAGGTTGTGAAAGCCGAACACCAAAAGCCAACAGGATTATTACAACCATTGGAAATTCCTAAATGGAAGTAAGAATACATATTTATGGACTTTGTTAGTAGACTACCAAAGACCAGGAAAGGATTTGATTATGTATGGATTATTGTGGACCGATTGACTAAGTCCACTCATTTCTTACCCGTTCGGGTAAATCACTCACTTGATAAACTGGCCAAGTTGTACATTGATGAGATTGTGAAGCTACATGGTTTTCCAGTTAGAATAGTTTCATATTGAGATTCGCGATTCACTTTGAGATTCTAGAATAATTTATAGCAAGCTTTGGGGACAAAGTTGAATTTTAGTACAACTTTTCATCCACAGTCAGATGGACAATCAGAAAGAACCATACAAACCATGGAGGATATGTTGAGAGCTTATGTGATTGATTTAAAAGCAAGTTGGGATGATCACTTACCATTAATTGAGTTTGCTTACAACAATAGTTACCAAGCTAGTATACAAATGGCACCATTCAAAGCTTTGTATGGGAGAAACTGCAGAACACCTATTTGTTGGGAAGAGGTTGGTGAGAGAAGGTTACTTGGACTTGAATTAGTTCATGTGACAACCAACAAGATTATGGTTATTCGTGAAAGATTGTTTGCTGCTCAAAGCAGACAAAAGAGTTATGCAAACCAAAGAAGAAGGGACCTTGAATTTCAAATTGGAGAGCATGTATTTCTGAAGGTATCCCCGTCAAAGGGTATCATGAGGTTTTGAAAGAAAGGGAAACTTAGTCCTAGATTTATTGGACCATTTGAAATTCTGAGGAAGATGGGTGAAGTTGCTTATGAATTAGTATTACCACCGGATTTGTCACATGTCCATAATGTGTTTCATGTATTTATGTTGAGGAAGTATATGCGTGATCCTTCTCATGTGTTAGAATTTGAACCACTTCAAATCAGGGAGGATCTATCTTATGATGAGAAACCGGTTTAGAATTTAGAC
>JAOXJP010000006.1:6170062-6197563 GCA_025762735.1 Platanus orientalis | reverse complement strand
TATTAAGTTTATTCACTCTATTGTACTGTAGTTGAAATTATTGATCATAAATTATTGTTATTTACTTTCTACTAGTACTCAATTATTGTACAAGTACTTATTGGTTGTAGACTTTTTTATTATTACCTACCCATAATCACTTATTCACCTATTATTTTCATTTTATTTAATAGTCATTTCATAACATTTTTTTCTAATAGTTTGAAGTTACTTCCATATTGCACTTTACTTGCTTCACAATCGCTACTTACCCATTCTCCAAATGTTTCTTAATTGGTTTTCGCTTATCGCTTCACGAGGATTTATTGAGCCTCGCTTCCCGCTTCTCACTTTCGCATTGTTTCTTGCTTTCGCTTCTCGCTCTAGTAACTATGGGTTGAACCAACTGTCGTGATCCCTTCAAAGGGTGATGGTAAAAGGGTTCTGGTCATTAAGAGTAGATCAAATGCACATGAGACATTTCTTAGAGTCTCGGAAATCCTACATAATGGTAAGGAATTCTCGATTTTCATTCCTGCTGGTTTGAATTCAATTGGGTGGGCAAACATCTATTATGTTCTTCATTGGTCCTTTGAGGTTTCGTCTTCCCCTATGGCTCCGTGTACTTTGCCCGATTCTACCTTTTTTCCATATCTACATGGCGACCGGGCACCTACTCTTCAAGTGAGTTTGAATGAGGAAAGAATGAATGGGTTGGAGGTTCTAAATAACGATCATAATTAGGTGATCCAGGTGGATGACCTATTGGGGAGTATGGAAGAGGAAATTTAGCCTCGTGTTGTTGTGTGTTGGTGCAAAACAAAGAAGGTTAAATGGGAGGAGATTTATCTGGGAGTATTATTTTTCATCAAGAATTTTTCCTTGCTGCAATGGATCCAAGTGGATTTGGACAAAACCGTCTTTGTGTGCCCTTCGGTGTCGATCGCTTCCCGTCATTGCAACTGGGGAAAGTTGGGTTCTTTAAAGGATGTGTTTGAATTCTTCAATTGGTTGCCTGATTTACTTAGTCTAAATATTAATTCTCTTCTAAAATGTGGATGGATTCATGTTTAGGGATTGCCTTTAAATCTGTGTGCTCAAAAAAATTTCCATACTACTAGCGATATTTGTGGTTGTCTCTGGAGGGTTGATGATCGTACTTTGGACTGTGAGGAGCTTCGTTGAGCTCATTTGGAAGTGGAAAGAGGTGATTTGAGAACCATCCCATGTTTTATTTTTGTGGTCTTGCAGAGTCATCTTTTCCCTGTTTTGGTCACACTAGAAGGTGAATGCTCTAGGGACCTTGTTGTTCCAGAAAATCATCCTGATTCATGGTCGGCACCGGAGGGGCTTAGTGCCACTAGGTGGTGTGGGATTTTGCTAGTGGATGGGGAGTTGACTGGTTCAAAATTCGTATCAACCCTCAAATCTCTTCGTACAAATGAGGAGGTGCTGGAGGTTTCTGATTCATTGCAAAGGGTTGATGCGAAATTGGCGAGTGAAGTAAAGGGAAGGTTGTTGCTTTGGCACCGTTTCAAAGATTTGGTTCTGTGGGCTCTGGCGATTCTGAGGAGGGGGTAGGCGGTGATCCTTATCTCTTCTACCACGGATCTATTTAATCGTAGGATGGAGGAGGTTGGACATGTGGACAATTGTCAGGTCATTGGTTAGAGGCAGGTGGCATCCTTTAAGGGTGTATTTCCTTATCCATCATTTCCGGATGCATTTTGTTGGGAATCGGAGTGGTCAAAGGTGGGTTAAGGACATTCCTATTTCAAATTCTTTCCACCCTTTAACAGTAGATGCTACTGGTATCGAAGCAGAGGGTCAGGTTAACTCAGTGCTAGGGGCTAAATCGTCTTCTCAGCCTTCTGTGTCTCAGGTGTGGAGGCCCATCTCTAATTCGGGGTGTGGGCCTACTCAACGGAATTCTTCATCTAACTTATTGGACTCAAGGGCCCAAGCCCCATGGTTTGATAGGGGGAAAATCTGCGATGGGGGCTCAAGTCCATCTTTCAAAGTTGGCTTCTTCTAGATTGGGGTTGGGGTGTCAGTATGTGTCTGTTGGTGGGGAAAAAGTTTCAAAGGGTTATCCGTTGACTGCTATAGGGGATCAGGTTGGTTGGCATTTGTTCGCTTCTAAGTTCATTCAGAGGGAAGAAGCTTATGTTGCTTTTCTTGATGTGCAGAAGGAAAATCCTGGTAAAAGTTTTGCTGATTCATCTGTGGTTTGTGAAAAGATTAGGGAGAATTTCGTTCCTTTGGATGTTGAAGATGGTGAAGACTTGTAATCTTTATCAAGTTCCTGGTATTCAGAGGTGGCGAACTCTTTGAGTCCAGGTGGGATTTCGGACCGATTGGAGGTTGATAATGATGTTGATTGCCTAAATCTGCCGACTAGGGAGTGTTCGTCCTCCTAGCTTTTGCCTTCATCTCTGGTGCATGTTTAGACTAAGGTTTTTCATGGAGGGTCTAATGGATTGCAGTTAGCGATCGATGATTCCAAGAAGGGGCATCTGAATGGTTCATCATTGAAGGAGACGATTGAATTGACTTTGGCGATTTCCTATCCCAACTTGGAGGATGGTCAAGCTTTAGCCGTGGATAGTATGGGCTCTAATCACAGGTAAATCTGGGTGGGCAATTGAGTGAGATGGAGAATCATCCTTGTTTTATCTCCTTCCAACTCCAAATCCTGTCCGGTTGAATTCTAAAGATCTAAGTGAGGATACTACAGCGGTGGAGGAGGTGATTCCAATACGTCAGCAATCTAGGTATGTTCACAAAAGGGATTTTGCAAACTTTCTTCTTAGCCACCTTCACTCGAAAGGTCAGACCTCTCTATTTTTCAAATTTCATTCTTCTGCACTTGTATAGTTGGGATAAGGTTGTTTGTTGTTGTTGTTGTTGTTGTTGTAATCTTCTGCTCTTGTGTCTATTCTGGATCTTTGCAGGTACTCTAGTGAGTCTAAGAGTAATCCTTTCATCCATGAGGAGTTTTCGTTCTTGCCGAAACCAAATGCCAGGTTGGGGATTGATCGAAAATAGATGGCTATCAGCACTCAAGTTTTGGATGTGGATAAAGACTATTCTTGAGGTGGAGCCATTGGCTATTGGATCCATTGATGATAATAGGGTAGTGGGTTTTTTAACCGATACTGATCCTAAGGACTGTGTTACCCCTTCTAATTAGAAGGATCCGAGTAATAGACTCCTTTTAAAAGGAGTGGAAGAGAAGGATGAGGAGTGTATCTCTAAATGTGTGATGGGGAAAATTTAGATCTTTTTTAGGCTTGTCTTATGATGGTTTTGAGGAGGAAGCTAGGGAGTTATTTTGTTTGATTGAAAGAAATCGGAATAAAGGTGGTGGATTGGGTGATGCTAGTTCGGTGGAATGTAAATGGCTGAGAATTGAATTGCAAAAATTAGAAAGTGGAATAAATTATGACTGGAATGGTGCTTGCTCGAGTCAAGGGGGGGATAGAAAAGGAAAGGAATTAAATAAAAAGTGATCCATGGATTTTAAAGCTTTTTCTTGGAATGCTAGAGGCTTAGATAATAGAGATAAGCAGATCACGGTGGCTAAGTGTATTTCCTTTTCGGAGCCTGATTTGCTTTATTTGTAGAAAACCAAAATTTCGGAGTGGAATGATTCTTTCGTTCAAGATATTTGGGGTCAGAGAACAAAGTCTTGGCTTTCTCTCCCTTCTTGGGGGGCATCAGGTGGCATTCTTTTGTTGTGGAAGGGGGAAAAGGTGGAGGTGTTGGATCATGAAATTGGAGCTTTTTCTATTTCTATTAAGTGTAGAGTGTTGGATGATCAAGTGAGTTGGATTTTTTCGGGGGTTTATGGTCCCACGTTCTATTGCGAGGTGGTGGATTTCCTTGAGGAATTAGACAATGTGCGTGCTCGCTGGGATTTGCCTTGGTGTATTGGGGGGGATTTTAACCTAATTAGATCCACTCATGAGAGGAAAGGGGAGAATAGAATTGCTAGAAGAATGAGAATGTTGAGGGATTTTATTGAGAGATGGAAATTGGTGGATGGTCCATTAAAAGGGGCGAAATATACATGGTCCACTTTTCAAGAATGTCCCTCCCTTAGTAGACTTGATCGTTTTCTTTTTTGCTCGGGTTGGGAGGATATTTTCCCGAGTCGGGTTGCTCTTCCTTGTTCTATTTCGGACCATTCCCCTATTGTTCTTGAGCCTTCTCATTGTATTGGTGGTCTAAAGCCCTTTAAATTTGAGGAAATGCGATTTCATTCGCCAAATTTTTTGCAGATGGTTGAGCAAGAGTGGAATGGGTCTAATTATGGTGGATCGGATAGTAGGAATTTTGCCCTAAAGCTTAAGGCTCTTAAGGTGAGGTTGAAGAGGTGGAATTGAGATTCAGCAAATTCTCTTAAAATCGATATGACTGCATCAAGCATATTAAGTTATTTGATTTAGCTGAAGAAGAGGGGAGTCCTACTTGTGATGAGAGGATTGCCAGAGATGTTTTAAGAAAAGAAGTTCAGTTGTTGGCGATTAAGGAAGAAACCTTGTAGCGTCAGAGATCTAGAATTAAATGGTTGAAGGAAGGGAATCGTAATACGAAATTTTTTCACCGGGTTGCATCACACCATAAGAATTTTAGTGGTATTCATGAGATCCTTGTTGATGGGATTTTATCTCAAAATCAGTGGATTATTAGGTCTGAAGTGGAGAATTATTATGTTAAATTGTTTAAGGAGGAAAGCCCCTTTAGACCTTTGATGGAAGGGATGAATTTTGATCGTATCTCTAGTTGGGAGATCTTTTTAGAGTTACCTTTTTCAGAAGAGGAGGTTCGGAAGATGATATTTAATATGAAGGGTGAGAAAACTTTGGGGCCTAATGGTTTTACGATCTCATTTTTTTCAAAATTGCTGGGAGATTGTAAAGGTTGATCTTTTAAAAGTTTTTAAGCAATTTCATGAGTTAGAGGATCTCTATGATCATTTGAATAATACCTTCATTGCCTTGATTCTTAAGAAATCTAATGCTAGGGAATTGAAAGACTTTTGACCTATAAGCTTGCTCAGTAGTGTTTATTAAATTATTGCTAAAGTTCCAATGTCTAGACTCAAATCGGTCATGAAAAGCATTATCTTGCAGCCCCAGAGTGCGTTCATTAAAGGAAGACAAATCTTGGATACTGTGCTTATTGCTAATGAGTGTATTGAGGATAGGAGATTGGTGGGTAAGAATGGGGTTATGTGTAAGTTGGATTTGGAGAGGCTTATGATTGCGTGAATTGGAATTTTTTGAATTACTTATTGCTTAGAATGGGTTTTGGGGAAAAATGGAAGAATTGGATTTCCTACTGCATTAAATATGTGTCCTTCTCAATCCTAGTTAATGATTATCCTGCGGGATTTTTTGGAAGCTCTAGGGGTCTACGTCAAGGTGATTCCCTCTCCCCTTTGTCGTTTATTTTGGTGACTAGGGTGTTAAGTAAGATAATTAAAAAAGCGGAAATGGGCTACATCTTGGGTTTTAAGGTGGGGGAGAAGGGGGTTACGGTTTCCCACCTATAGTTTCTTAATGATACGATGATATTTTGTGATCTAGACATTTGTCAAATTGAGTATTTGAGTGTCATCCTTAGATGTTTTGAGATGGTTTCGGGCTTAATGATTAATCTTAACAAGAGTAAGATATTCCAAATCAGGGAGGTTAGGGAGATTGAGGATCTGGCTTGGGTGTTAGGATGAAAAATTGGAACTCTTCCTTCTTATCTGGGTATGCCTTTGGGGGCAAATTTTAAATCCAATGTGGTTTGGAATAAAACAATTGAGAGAATCATTGGTAGATTGGACTCTTGGAAAGTTCTTATGCTTTCAAAAGGTGGTAGAATGACCTTAATCAAATCCACCATAATGTCTTACCCTAATTATCTCGTCTCTCTTTACCATTCCGGTTTCAGTGGCCAACAAAATTGAATCCATGTTCAAAAAAATTGTGGAACGATGGCCCCGATTGTCACCATTATCATCTTGTTGATTGGAAGACTATTTGTAATCCGATGGATAATGGTGGCCTAGGATTTAGGAAGCTTGTATATCATAATAGGGATCTTCTTGCTAAATGGCTTTGGCGTTTTGGGACAAAGAGAGAGAGCTTGTGGCGGTAGGTGATTGTGGCAAAGATTTTGTGTTCTTTCTGGTTGGGAGTTTAAGGAGGTGAGGGTTAAGCATGGATGTGGAATTTGAAAATCAATTATGATGGTGAAAAATGAATTTTGGAAATTTGTTCGCTTTAAATTAGGGTAGGGTCAAGAGATAAAGTTTTGGGAGGATATCTGGGTGGGTGAGAGCCCTCTAAAAGAGGAGTTCAGTGGTTTATTTTCTTTGGTCAGTGATAAAAAGGCGACTATTGCGGATTCATTTGATTTTGAGTGGTCTGTGTGGAATCCAAGGTTTAGGCATAATGTTTTTTATTGGGAGATTGAGGAGTTGTTTAGGTTTCTGAGTTTGTTGGGGAATCACAAGCCGGATAGGAGTCAAAGAGATTATTGGGTTTGGAATATTAATGAGAAGGGCATTTTCTCTACCAAATCCTTTTATCTTAAGTTGCTGAATTCGAGCTTTATTGGCTTTCACCATATAGGCATTTGGATTTCTGGCATTCCTTCGAAAGTTTCCATCTTTATGTGGAATACTTATTTGGATAAAATTCTTACTCTTAACCATCTCTAGAGCAGAGGGTGGAATTTGGCCAATAAATGTGTGTTGTGTTGGAATGAGGAGGAAACTGTTAATCATCTTTTTGTTCATTGTCCTACTGCTTTCAGAATTTGGGGTTTCTTCCTCTCCCATCCGGGGATGGCTTGACCCTTCCCTAGTCAGTTTCAAGACTTGATTTTGGGTTGGAGGGTTAAAGATCTTGATGGTTTCCCTTCTATCATTTAGCATGTTTTGCCTAGTGTCATCTATTGGGGCTTATGGAAGGAGAGGAATGCGGGGATTTTTGAAGGGAGGGTGAAGAGCCAAATGGAATTAACGACTTATATCTATAATCTCTTATTTGATTGGGTTTCTATCAAGGCGGATTTTGAGGAGATGGAGTGGTTTTCTTTTTGGATTGACGAGATGTAGCTTTTGTTGTTTTTTTCTTGTTCGTTTCTTCCTTCTGCTCTTCTATTTTCTTTCACCTTCTTGGTGATGTTTCTTTGTTGTTTTTGGTTCCTTTTTAATAAATTGCTATTTTACATCTCAAAAAAAAAAACAGGAAGTATGTTGTGACTGGTAACATGAATAGAAACTCAAGATGAAGAGGGAAGAATAAGAACTAAGAAGAATTCCAAAAAAAAAAGGATTTTACGAAGATCCCAATCAGCTGCAAACCTGAGAAACTTCCTAGGATAAGGCAAAACATGTAGCAAACCATATATATTGGGAGAATGCTCTGATGGTGATGAATAACCAAAATAAGTACGCAAAGTATCATGTAGAAGTGAGTATAACATCAAAACAATGATGGTCAAAAATATGAAAACAAGAGATGCTCCTCTAGCCACAAAATAAAGAAAGAATTATGCTTCTCAATATCATTCTCCAGCAGTCTGTTACACATCCATTTTTCATGAAGAAAACAAGACAATGAACAAATTACAGAAGAGAAAACAAATTCAGAGCCCGGTTTTATGAATCTGTACATTGTAGCTACCATAAATCACATATTAAAGAACATTTAACCGGAAATAATCATACTTGTCTAGCAGCAGCCTTAGAAATCCAGGTAGGAAGCAAACAAGGTGTGTTATTCAATGCATCATAGGATGTCTCTTTTGCCTTCCCACAGTCAACAACAAAAACCACATCATTAATGGTAATACTTGTCTCAGCCATGTTGGTAGCTAGCACTATTTTCCTTACACCATCTTCAGGCTTATTGAATATTAACCTCTGCATACAAACCAAAAAGTTTGAGAAATTAAAAAAACAAATATCAAATAGTTAGTGCAATTACCGCATAGAAAGAGCATATGTGCAATTAAATAGTTAGTTATCCCAAAAAAAAACAGTAATAGTTAGTTAACTTTATGCCCAAATATTAGTGCGATTATGGGATAGAAAGGGCATAAATGCAATAAAGGATGGTTGCGATTTTGAGTACGAGAGATGGTTTAAAAATTCGGCAAAATTACATCAAAATTTCCCCACTTTTAGGGGCAGCAAAACAAAATACTAGAGAAATATAAAAAGTTCCAAATTTTCATTGAAATTAGGAAATTTCGATTCCATTCCTACAATTTTTGTTTTGTTAATTTGAGAACAAAACTAACAACTCCACTTCAATCATTTGTGGTAACTAACACTGTTTAATTTTATTTTTGATATAATTATATGATTTAAAACAATAAAATATGTGTATCTATAATTGACGATTACAACAACAACAACAACAAACAGCCTTATCCCAACTATTTAGGGTTGGCTACACGAATCCTGTTCCGCCATTCCGCTCTTTAAATAATTGACGATTATTTAAATTTATATATATATGTAAATACATAAATTAGAGATATGAACTAGATAAATTATTGCATAACTTTTTTTATATAATTTATTTACAAAAAGACCAATTTAGAATAAACTATAAGTTAAACTAGTCATGCAATTGACATGCTTGGTGATCATTTATCTATAAAAAAAAATTCCTGGTAGCCCTTTGTTTATCTATGTGATTAACTTAATCATTAAGCTTTTATAGTTTATTCAGTCTTTAATGTGTAATCATGCTCACTTTAACATTCATTAAAATTTCATTGAACATTTTCACACTAATTAACATTGAAATCCCCACATTTTTTGTTATTTTGAAACATTCTAGTGAAATTTCCCCGAGATTTCCTATTAATCAAAATCGATATTTTATTCCTTGGTATGAAATAGAACATAAACTTCAGACACTGGATGCTGAGAACTTAAAATGTGGTAAATAAAACTTTTCATGCCAAAATTGAAAGCCTACTTTTGTAAATTTAAAGGTAGAAAAAAAAATTGGTGCATAGAAACTTCAAATCTGCAACACGTAGCAGATATGCTGCATTTTGAATTGATTAAAACAGCTACAACAATTTGATTATAAAACCTTTCCAGTTTATTCAGACACAACCAGCAAGTTTTCCGATAATTTATCCAGACAAATATGTGTTTCAACTATGGTGTTACCTGCTCTGAGCTGGCCATAGAACCATGGCATGCAAGCAATAAAACTCTGCTTGGGTCTCCCAATAGAGGATGTGCTTGGAGCTGATCCTTCAGAGAATTTATGTCATCCCACCCAGTCATAAATACCAAAACAGCACCAGGCCTTTCTTTTTTACATATATGACATAGAACATTTTCTATGAGGTTAAAACCTATAGAATCAGGATTCCAACACAACAGAGACTCCCGAGTCCGTAGGCTAAACTCCTTAAAATCAGTGGCTTCAAGTGCATCCTGTTCAACAGTTTAAAGAATTGAATGCAAGGAAGAAAAAAAGCAAAAAAGGATGGGTACATAGCCTCACAAGAATTCAATACCTCTACAACAGAAGCAATTTGGCTCTTCCTCTTTCTGAGAGATTGTTTCTGCATTTTCCATATTTTGTCTTGACCATAGTCGTCAATTTGATTATAAGGAGTCAATCTATGCCCAGTCATTTCCAGAAAATTCTCCAAAAAATGAGTTCGAACTGGGTATGTAAAACCCTGGAAATAGAGCAGAAAGCAAAAAAATTAGCACTCACATTGAAACATCAACAAATTCATGGTGAAAAAGTTTTCCATTGAGAAAAACAATAGAAAATGGGACATAGACATGTTAAGTCCATTGACACCTATAGAACCTGCTTGACAGCTAGTACAAAACCTTATGAATTGACAAAAGAAAATTTCATGTGAAAGAAATCCTTTAAAACAAAAGTTATGGAACTACTTTCCATAAATACAACCAGTCTCATAACATCAAAGAAAAAAAAATCAAGATAAGAGACTTTCATCTGCACACAAGAAGCCCTTTTAGTATTGCAAAAGCATAAGAAGTCAGTGTTCATAAACAAAATTTGAGACAGCAGGCATACCCCTGCCAGAGAAATCCTAACTAAACTAGTTTGGTCAACAACTTCCAAAATCTAACACTTTCCAGATCAGAATTTGAGAAAACTAGATCACAACCCATGCTATGCATCCCCTAGGTAAATGGAAGATCTCATGATAAGTCAACCATCAGTTACCAGAGTCCAAATCCTCTTGAGACATAGCATCTACTGGTTATGACTGCAGGAATGACCGTCTTAAAGAAAAAGCATCAAAGGGTGTTTTTGGAAATACACTCTGATGCAGAAGTAAATGTTGAACAGTATAAAAATAACTTCCAAGAATCAAACAACTATTTCAGGAAGTAATCTGGAAAATTTAGACCTAGGGCAAATCTGTAAATTTTCCAAAAGTTGGAAAATTACTAAAATACCACTAATGTTGCATCAGAAAATTCTCAAAATCTAGGATTATCTCACACAGGTTCTTAGGGTACTCTCCTTAAAATTTCAGAGAAATTGGAGACCCCTATCTATTTAATCTCACAATTATATGAGCTGTCCAATAAAATTTACTGTAGCAGAATAGTAAATCACGATAAAATTCATCTACAGCTTTAGGTAGACATGGAATCTAAACCCGCAGTTTTTGCCTCTTATACGTGACCCAAAGGCCTCTTGAAATCAACAAAAAACAGTCCAGAAGATGACTCCAAACGAAGATTAAAAATTGTGCAAAATCTGTCCAGCACTGGTTGACGCCTGTGAGTACTTTCAGCCCCTCCTATTTCTTAGGATGTGACTGAAATCAGGGAGGATCTCTTCTATTTGGGTCGTCCAGGGGATACAAGGGTCCCTGCGAAATCTCTCGAAGAAAGATGGAGAGATGAGAGAGATCTGTTGATTATCGTCAATGCTGTGTATCGTTTTCTGCAGAAAATTATTGTAGCAAAAATAATAAAAATATATATTTAAAGGTATAAATAATTATAAAAGAAGAAAAGAATAAGTGGAGGAAGGTTTAGAAGATTGAAAGAGAGAAGAAAGAAAGAGGAGGTTTAAGAGAGAGGAACACCCACACTGGGACCAAAGACACGAATTCTATTCCAAATTTTCTCCCTTTCAATTAGAATCTTATGCCTTAAATAGGCACAGTAAACATAATATCATGTAAAATATCTAAATTGTTTCTCCTTAACACTTACACGATTTGGCTCTTAAAACCCCCAAAATAATTTTTTAAAAATACCATAAAATTATCAAACATCTCCTAAAATCCTTAGCAAACTTACCCCTAAACCTATGGCTTCAAAGCCTTATTACATGCTCACTTAAACTAAAAAAAAGACTCTAAAATAATCTCTACCATGGACATTTTCTTAGTTTTTTCCTGACTTGATAAACCCTTGGTTTAGGCTTCCATAAAGAGTATGCCTTCTCCACATAGTCTAATGTTGCTACATTACACTCCCAATAGACAAGTACAGATTTTTTTAGAGAGTGTATTTACCAAAACACCCTGAAGATGTTTTTTCCTTTCACATGGTTGGTGTGCTATCCCTGCACAGTGCGTCACAGAGGATCTGCTCTTCAATCACTAGTATCATAACACATTTACACTTACAACATTCGTAATCCCCTGAGCCTTTCTTCAGCATTGTGAGCCCTGGTAACAAACCGATGCCCATCTTCATCAGCCAAAATTTATTTACGGAACTACTGGAGTATCTTCCTTAATTCAATCTCCATTCACTACTTTGATGAATCAATAGTTGAATTATACCCTTTTTTTTTATCAATAAGGTAATATATTAAAAAGGGAAAATGCATGAGAAATACATCCCCTTAAGGGAAGATCAAAGAATCCCAACTAAAGATCCACTTAGCAAAAGAAACATTAGAAAACAAAGACAAATGAGACACCAAGCTAAACAATAGAGAAGAGGCTAAATCCGCCAATTTCTAGGACTCCATCAATTTGCCCTCAAAGATTCTCACATTCCGCTCCTTCCAAACGCTCCAACAGATCACAAACGGAATGCATTTCCACAGATGCTTTCCCCTCTAGGATAAGGAGTCCAAAGGGGATTGGCTCCATTCCTGAATCACAGCCTGAAGATCCTCCTGCAAGACCCAACGTCTTCCCAAAAGACCAAGGAAGAAGCACCAAAGGGAGTTAGCCACTGGACATTACACCAATAAATGATTGGTTGATTCCTCCACCACCATACACATCACACATCTATTAGCATAACCATCCCTCTAGAAATGATTTTATCCACCCTTAGAATCTTCCTCCAATAGGCCAGCCACAAACAAAAAAACAAAAAACAAATCTTCGAGGGCATAGGGGATTTCCAGAAGAACTTCCAAATTCCAAAATTAGAACTTTCCTCTTCCAATGTCTTGAGGAAAGAGCTCACCAAAAAGCTACCATTCCCGTTTGCGGTCCATAGATGTCTATCCATGGAGTTCGAATTACCCCTAACTACTGAAATCAGCTTGCAAAGCAAAGCCTCCGCCTCCGCCTCCTGAATCTCCCAATCAAAGAGGTTGCGATGAAGTTTAAGATCCCAAGAAGTAGCCAAGCACAGATCACCCACATGAAGACTAACCAATCCATTCTTGCAGGTTGCCAAGGCATATATATTGGGGAAATCCACTGCGAATGGGGATTGTCCACACCAAATGTCCAACCAGAATCTAACAAACTTGTCATCATTAATTTCAAAAGAAATATGCTCCTTAAAGACATCAGAAACCATACAGATCGCCTTCTAAATAATATACCCATACGAACCCCTAGGCATTTTACTCATCCACCTCATATCATCTTCGCCATACTTAGCCACAATAACCATTCACCAAAGGCCCATTTTCTCTTCCCCAAATCTCCACAACCACTTTCTAAGCCACGCTCTATTACGAATCTTAAGAGGACGAATGTCCAACCTATCTTTGTCTATAGGTTTGCATTACTCTTCCAATCCATAAGATGAAAGTTGGAGGAATCATCTGAGGCTCTCCAAAAGAACCCTTTGAATTTTCTCCAACAGATTTATAATCAACAATGGAACCGTAAATAGGGAGAAGAAGTATAGTGGCATACTCGACAACACATTCTTAAGAAGGACCAACTTACCCCCTTTAGACAAAATTCTTCCTTTCCAAGGAGACAATTTCTTTTGTATCCTTCCACCAACCGGAGCCAAACCGATTTATCTTTATATTTCGCTCCTAATGGGAGCCCCAAATATTGTCCCAGAAGATTTGAAACCTGGTAGTCAAACACACCAACCAACTGATGAATATTGTCGATAGAACGCACACCCATCATTTTGCTCTTCTGCAAATTTACTTTCAACCCAGAAGCAACTTCAAAAAGCAATAAAATACATCTAAGAACACGAATTTGATCATCTTTGGCCTTAAGGAAGAAGAGAGAATCATCAGCAAATTGTAGTAATGATACAACAAGTCCATTACTTCCCACATCACAACCTTTCAAAAGACTAGAATCAACTGCTTTAGAAATGCGTAAGCTTAATGCTTCCGAAACTAGAATAAACAACAACAGGGAAAGGGGGTCTCCTTGGCATAAACCCCTACTACTATTAAAGAAACCTTCAAAGAATCCATTAACCAAAATTGCATACGAAGGGCTCGAAATACAAACTTTAATCCAGTTGCACCATTTAACTCCAAAACCCATTCTTCTAAGCACCGATATCAAAAAGTTTCAATTCACATAGTCATATGCTTTCTCCATATCAACTTGGAGAATAAGACCTTCCGATGTATTCATCACCCACCAATCAATACATTCATTAGCTATTAGACTCCATTCGAGGATTTGTCTTCCTCTAATAAAGGCCCCTTGGTTCAAAGAGATAAAACCCCGCATTACTCTCTCCAATCTTCTCATCAAGACTTTTGCAACCAACTTGTAGATGCTACTTGGGAGATTGATAGGATGGAAATCTTTAAGATCTTTCGCCCCATTCTTTTTGGGTATAAGGGCTAGAAAAGTTGCATTCAAGCTTCTACACCAAGTTGCATTTTTATGGAATGTCCACAGGGTCTTCATCACATCACCCCTCACCAACTCCCAAAAAACCTTATAGAACTTCATTGGAAATCCGTCCAGCCCCGGCACTTTATCATCCTTTAGAAAAGATAAGGCCTCCAACACTTCTTCCTCAGAAAAATCCTTCTCTAACTCCTCCCTTGGATTAGAGGAAATGCATTTGAATTGAAGACCCTCCAGAGTGGGGTGACAATCGAAGGGCTCCTCACACAACTTACTATAGAACTCAACAATATGGTTAATAATTTCTTTAGGCTCAGTCACCCATTCCTCATCCACCAAGAATCTATCTAGAACAATATTCTTCCCATTCATATTAGCAATTTTATGAAAAACCCTATATTTTTATCTCCTTCTTTCAACCAAGAAACCCTTGATTTATGCCGCCAACTAATCTCTTCCATTATCAACCACTATTCGGTATTCTTTCCCTTCTTCCTCCCTCAAAATGCGCTTGGCTGCAAAGAGACCACCTTGCAGCTAAATTCTATCAAACTCCCCTATTTTTTCAAGGCGTTTCTTCTTCCGCTCCTCCACTTTCCCCAATACCTCCTTATTCCATTTCTTAATTTCCAACTTCAGGGCTTTTAATTTTTGGCCAAGGACAAAGCCTGGATCTCCTTGAAAGCTAAAAGATGAACACCATGCACTCACCATATCTTTAAATCCCTCAACCTTCAGCCACATAAGCTCAAATTTAAACGGCTTGGGACCTCCTTTCCTTTCCTCCATGGTAACTCATCTGAAGCTAGGTTGGGAAGCGCAACTTGTCTTGCAAGAGGAAACTGCTACTCCCATGAACTAGAAACAAGAAATCTATCCAGTCTACTCATTGAGGGTTCTCCCTGTCTACTAGACCACGTAGATCACCCCCCTCCAACTCATAAGAAGAGATAAAGTCTGAAAACATTCTCATCTGCCAGGACAATCTACCACCTCCTCATCTTTCGGATGGATATCTGACAATATTAAAGTCCCCAGCCACACACCATAGAAGTTGTCATTCCTCATAAACTTTAAAAAATTCACCCCACATCAATTCCCACTCCCCATTAATAATCGGCCCATAGACCCCTGAGAACATCCAATTAAAGGAACAAACAGAAATATGACACTTAATAGAAATAGAAAAGGATCCAATACATACCTCAAACATCAATTAGATCTGTGTTCCATGCCACTAGAATACCTCCAGATCTCCCTTCAGCATTCTTGTGGCTGTAACCGAAGTTCCTTTTATCCCATAATCGTTTGGCAACCTGGAGCAAGAATCTCGACATCTTTGTTTCTTGGAGCACCAACAAACCCACTTTCTAACTCTTGATTAACTCCTTCACGCACTCCTTTCTTCCTTTACTGTCTAACCCCCTCACATTCCACGTTTGAATATTCATCATCACAAATAATGATTGTACTTCAACCCCTCTTACCCCTATACCCACCATGTCTTCCTTTGTGTCCATTTTTATTTGCAGAGCCCTCATAATTAATGGATGTAGCTAAATTTTTTATCTCTCGACGACCCTTTCTCAGCGTACGCCTGGCCAACTTCCTATTCTTGGTCGCATTGAAACTTCTTCTTTGTTCAATTTCTCGAAAGAGTTCTTCCACCTTATCCTCCATCCCATTGAAAGATGTGCCCATCTTCTTTCTAATCACGTGAACCTGTTTTAGAACCCAACTAGAAGAAGAGGGTGGCGTTAGAATACAAAAAGGGTCTTCATATTGGACCTCCTCCACACCAACCTCAGAGCTCACAACCATTGTCTGATCCCATTCAGTGAGTGCCCATTAATTAATCTTCCCCATCTCCTCAACCCTTGGGATTTCTGGAAGAAGCTAACCATCCTCCACCTCCACCCTGTCTCCCCAACGACTAGACAATCCTATCTGCTTTTCGTGGGCATTCACCTCGCCTTCTTTTTCCTCTCTTTCCTTTGCTGGCTATGAACACCCCGAGTCCCCCCTGTTGTAGCAGAACCAACTGTCATCTGAAACCTCTTCTGAACACAAGCTCACCTCATGGATCTGCTTCCCCTTTCCTTCCACTACATACCTATTGTCACTCTTCTAACCCACCTTTGCTCCTTCTCTGATATGAATCGGCGCCCTTGCTTCTTCATCCTCTCCTCTTAAGCTCCTCCGCTTTGCACCCTTCCTACTCCCATGAGTCAATCTTTCTAGGACATCGAATAGCTTTTGGTCCAACCCCATCATCACCTATTTTTAAATGGCCCTTTACTCTCTTACGACTCAGACCATGGCCGGCCCGTCCTAAGACATAAGGTAGACCATTAGGGATAAATCGGTCCCCCGTCCCGATTTGTTTCAGCCAATTCGTGCCCCTCTCCCTGGGTCTAAACTCCTTATCGGGTTTGGTCCTTTTGGGCCTAGACCACCCACCTCTTTTATTCTCATTATCCTGGGCTCTCAAACGATGGGTCGGGGCTTTATGCCCACATACGACCCTATTGTTAACTCCTCTTCATCCTCCTCGCAACATACCTCCCTTTCCTCCATACCAGAGACCTGGATTTTGATTGGCCCCCCTTCCCATCCAATCATCATCAAAATCCCTATTTTGAATTTGAATTAGAATCCTCCCTCCACGTGAAATTGCTCGAACGATCCCTACCAGTTCCCTTCGTCGACGTCGGCCGTCTTTCCATCTTGTTCCATCTCTTTCTTCTCAGATTTCGCTCGGTTTGCCGGCGATAGCCCTCGTCTCCTTTATCTTAGCTCAAGAAGTCTTTCTATATTCCCCACCGAGGTAGCTCCTCCTTCCACACTTGACATTCGAATGAATACCAGCCGTCTAAAATGCAAACTGAGTTTGACCTTAATTTGAACCCATTCCACGGATTGCTTGTCTCCGAAATCAGCCTGAAGAAATTCGCTACAGAGCTTGCCCACTGCTTTTCGTAAGAATACACCAAAGGTGAGCTGGCACTCCAAATAGACTTAGCCATGTTCTAAACATCTAAATCTAATTTGAATGGAGACATAACCAATTACAAACAGAGTTACTAATGTGGACAACAAGAAAAGACTTTTGTATGTACCACCACACAAGAGGGCAAGGTTCAAGTTTTGTAGCATGTATGGGACATTTTTTTTTTTTTTTTGATAAGTAAAATTTCATTAAGAGAAAAAGGATGAGAAATCCTCAAAGACAAGGGAAAAAACTATAGGAGAACACAACAAGAAATGAAGAACTAGTTACATAGGAAAAGGTTAGGCCAATCCCTTTTAGCGCAAGCAGTAGAATAGTCACCCTCCAACCGACAATTGAGGCCCAAGAAACAAACCAAATCCTTTGCTTTCAAATACACGTTCAAGGTCGACTCCGCATGCTCTTAAAAATCCCTCTGGTTTCTTTCAAGCCAAATCCCCTAGCAAATAGCATGGCAGATAAGCTTCCAAAGAACCCACCCTTTTTTGGGGATCATACGTAGGTTCCAAGAGGAAATCAACAGACTTATCTTCTTTGGGAAAACCCAAGCAAGGGCAATCTCTTTGAGGAGCAAAATCCACACTTCTGAAGCAAATGGACAATGTAGGAATAGGTGATTAGTGTTTTCTGCCTCCCGAAGACAAAGAAGCCAAGCGTTGGGAAGAATCATCCCTCTTATTTGAAGAGTGTCGATAGTGGGAAGGCAACCTCTGGCAACCATCCACATAAAGAATGCCACCTTAGAGGGGATTTTGAGGCTCCATAGAGTAGTCCACAAAGGGTCTTGTTCCTCCCCAACCCATTTTGCTGCCCTCCATGATCTCCATTCACTGCCCTCCATGATCTCCAATGTCGGATTTAAGGGGTGGGTACTTTTTGTAATAAGGCCTTTTGTGCCAAGGGTAGATTGGGATTTTTAATTGCAAGGGTCGGTTTGTAATAAGGCTAAAAAGCAGGGTCTAAATTGGGATTGTAGTGGTCTGGTTGTCTCTACATATTGTTTGTCCTTTAGTGGGTTGGCATATTCAATAAATGGGCCCTATAAAGAGTGATAGTCAACAGCCCTTGTGCCCACAAGTTTTTAGAAGTTTTAAATTTAGAAAGTAAGTTTTTAAAAGTCTTAAGAGTGTAGGAAAGTTTGGTTAGCAAGTCTCTTAGATTCTTAGAAGTTTCTATTTTAGGCATGTTTCTAATATTTTGAGTTTGTAGGTCTATTTAAAGGCACCCCCTCCCCCATATTTTGTGGTGAAGGATATTGAATTTAAGTGTGTAAATTGGGTGGTTTCCCAAGGTGTGGTTGTGGTCATATTCTCCTCTCCAGGGGTTAATACCATCTACTAGACTCCCCTTTCTCTCCATGTGGGTAGCAGCACTCTTGGTGCACCAGTGAGTTTCCACCTCACCCTCTCAATTTCTCTACTTCTCTTCTTCTTCTTCTTCTTCTTCTCCTTTCTCTTCTCTTCTCATACTTGCTGGAAATTCATCAACATTAGAGACTTAAAGTACTGGACTCCATTAACAAAGCATGTGTTGCAGAAATTTTCTGGTTTTATGTACTCTCAAAATCTCCCTATTTTATCCCTATTTCTTTAATTCTTTTATAGGGTTTTGATCTCCTTAGGATCCACTACAAAAGCCCCAATTTCCCCCATCAAAACCCCTCTATTTCCCTTTTAATCTTCCCTTCCTGACCTCTTTAAATTCAAGTTATGCTTACTGGTTTTTGGTGTTTTTCTAGTTCAAGTTTCATGTGGACGGAGTTTTTATATAATTTCCTAAATTAAATCTTATCGGATTTTCACAAAATTTCAACTGTAGAACCCTAGTGTACATCAAAAAATATCTGGGAACTTTCCGAGTTTTTTGATGCAAGACCAGGGGTTTTTTGTAATTTTGGGGGTTCTACCCAAAAATTCCAGAATTGCTCTTTGGGCTTCTTTCTCTTTCTTTCCTTTTCTATTTTATTCTACTCTAACCTCTATTTTATCATTCGATCTTCTGTTTTGTTTTATTTTTGTGGCTACTTGTGAGTGTTTAACATTTATTCTTGAGTGATTTGCTTATGTACTCTAAGTTTAATCACTTGTAGGATTTTTGGGTTACTCTACATCAATTTTGGAATCTTCTCCATTGTATGCTGCATCAATTTTGGTATCAAAGCTTGTATCCTACGTCAGTTACTTACTCCCCCAATGTTTTAAACCTAAATGAAACAATGACTGCCCCCAGAACTGACAAACCAAATTCATTTTAACAAATTAATAGTAAGCAATGTAACTATAAGACAGACACGCACACACCAGGGAGGTGGAGAGAGAGAGAGAGAGAGGAATAGGCAGGAGATCTTTTCCTAGCCTGATCAATATGAGTAGCAACAGACAGATAGGATGATAGAATTCACATTTAAGCAGGGACAATAAATTAAACTTAAGTAACAAAAATTAAGCGTCCAAATCAAAACAAAGGCATCATTTTGCAAGCATCACAGTAATAGAAAATCCGAAGTACCAATCAAAACGTGATATGAGCACAGAAAAATAAGGAATGATAATACTAAACACAGAAAAATAACGAATGATAATACTTGTGTAGCACAAAGACATACATTATACACATCCAAATCATAATTACAGGACAATTCTATCATCAAAATGTGAAATTGTTTGTTTCTGCGGATACAAATGATACTGGTCATTGGCATCTAAACTTACTGGAATGTGTAAAATTGGAGCCCCACCAAAATAGGACGAGAAAAGCTCTGCATTTAGGGTTGCACTCATCAAAATCAGCCTCAATTCTGGCCTATGAGGCAGAAGGTCTTTGAGGACAATAAGCAGAAAATCTGGCATAATGCAAATGATGGTAAGAATTCACATTTCAAATACCCAAGAACCAAACCTGAATTACATCTAAGAGTTACCTTCATTCATTCCACGTTCATGAATCTCATCCACGATAACATGAGTTATGCCTTTCAAATTTCTATCAACCAATAATCTTCTCAACAGGATGCCTGTGGTGCAAAAAAGAAGGCGAGTTTCCCTCCCTTTCATACCCTCTAGCCGAACTTTATAACCAACCTTTCACAAATAAACAAAAAAAAAAAAAGAAGAAATAGGGAGTTTTTACTTCTTTTTGTTTTGTAGCAGAAACTGTTTAAGAAATAAGACTGCTTTATGCAAGTGTCCTAAGTATCATTCAAGGCGGCACTCACAGATTCTCCCAATTTCTCCCCTCTCTCTGCAGCAACTCTTTCAGAAACGGTCATAGCAGATATTCGTCTAGGCTGGGTACAAATAATGCTACAGACAGCTCCACGGGCAGCATCTATTTCAGATTCCAAAATATATTGAGGAAGTTGTGTAGTCTTACCACATCCAGTTTCACCGGAGATGACAACAACCTGTAGAATGATCATAACATTTTCACCCATCATTACATGTAATTAAATTGTCAGGCAACTGATTAACAGAGCAATGAACATATTAGTTATATAAAACTGATGACCCTATTGCACATGCATAATCATATTTGGGTGATCCCAAACCATTACTATAAATAAAATTCCAACATTAGCATTTTTTTTTTTGATGAGCAAAAAAACTTTATTTAAAAACAATAGGGATAAGGATACAACGGGGATGAGAGATCCCACAAAAAACAGGGGCGGCACCCCCAACAAGGGGACTCAAACCAAACTCAATATATACCGATGGTGCTAGCCCAATTCCTAGTCAAAGCCCCTTCAGGAATGCCTTCATACCATTTACATCTTCTAGCCCATAAAATAATCAACTCTTTGGCTCGACAATATATACTTGGTATCCCGGTTCCGCATGCCCCTGGAAAACCCTTCTGTTCTCCACCCATAGAGGAAGTCCATTAAGTTTGGTGGAGCTACATAAGTTAGACCAAAATCCTTGGCCACACCACACCAAATTTCCCAAGAAAAAGTACAATGAAGCAGCAAGTGAGAACAAGACTCAGAGTGTTGGTAGCATAGCAAGCAAATACTAGGCATGTAGAAACCTCTCCTCCACAGCATATCCATAGTCAAGATTTTGTCCAATGCCGCCGTCCATATGAAGAATTGGACTTTGAGGGGAGTAGCTTTGTACCACATAGTATTCCAAGGACCCTCTACTTCTCCCACATTTGCCAAGAACTCATAACAAGATTTAACAGTGAAGATGCCCCCGGTTCTATGAACCCACACCCAATGGTCCTCTCGATCTGGTCTAATTCTAGAGTTTTGAAGCATTTCTAAAAGATGAGCTACCCCCAGGATCTCCCAATCAAAAGTTGTACGTCTAAAGGTTGGCTGCCACACAATCCCCTCCCAAGACTGAATAACAAGAAGCAATAGCTGCATTTTGGTCCGCCACGATAGCATAAATATCTGGGAACACCTCCTGAATAGGCCTCACCCCACACCACGTATCCTTCCAGAAACTAATGCGTCTACCATCTCCCACCTCAAATGTAAGGCCAACCTTGAAAGAGTGGAACCGAGTCAAGATACCCCTCCAAGGACTCCATCCAAACGAGCCCCTTAGGATTGTTAGGTTCCAACTGTCCGAGTAGCTGTACTTAGTTGCCACCACTTGTCTCCACAGACTCTCTTCCTCCTAGTCAAAACGTCACAACCATTTGCAAAGCAAGGCCCTATTCATGAGTTGTATTCTTCTCACCCCCGTAACCCCTTTATTCTTAGGAATGCACACCCTCTCCCAAGCTACCAAAGGCAAGCCCCTATCCTCCTCCCCTCCTTTCCAAAGAAAGCTCCGCTAAATCCACTCCATCTCCAAACAAACTGAGACTGGGGCCACCAATAAAGAAAGGAAGTGGACTGCAATACTCACCAGGCATGACTTGATAAGCGAGAGTTTGCCCCCTTAGATAAGAACCGAGCCTTCAAACCATTCAATCGCTTTCTCAACCTCTCAATAACCGGGTTTCATATCTCTTTCTTCTTATAAGTGGCACCAAGAGGGAGACCGAGATAGGTGGTTGGAAGACTTCCCATTCGGCATCTCAAATCCCCTGCAAGCTGGTCCAAGTTTGGAACATCCCCCACCGCAAACAGGGAGCTCTTGGCCAAGTTCAGGCTGAGACTTGAAACCGCCTCAAAAAACCGAAGCACACACTGCAGCATTCTAACCTGACGTTGAGAGTTGTCACAAAAAATGATGGTATCGTTAGCAAACTAGAGGTGGGACACTGGCCTTATACCCGGGCCCACCGAGAATCCCTCAATCATTCCCACTACAATTGTCCTCCCAATCAAAGCACCCAGAATTTCTACTACTAGAAGGAATAAAAGGGGGGATAACGGGTCACCTTGACGCAACCCCCAACTACAACCAAAATGGCCCTTGGGAACCCCATTGATCATAACTGAGAAGGAGGCCAGACTGAAACACCTCCACATCCATTCTCTCCATCTTACTCCAAACCCACATCTCCTTAAAACGTACATCAAAAAGTCCCAGTCGACATGGACATGGGCCTTTTCTAGGTCCAGTTTGCACTTTGCAAAACACCCCCGGTTTTCCTTCCCGAAGCCTAGCATCAATGCATTCATTCACACATAGGACTCCATCCATCATAATTCGCCCCTGAAGGAAAGCCCCCTGCTCCTTAGATACTACTGATGGAAGCACCTGTTTCAACCTCAAAGCCAGGCATTTGGAAAGAATCTTGTAAGTACTGCCCACTAAGCTCACCGGCCTAAAGTCTGTTATACGATGCGCTCCCTCCTTAGGAATTAAGGTAATAAAAGCAGCATTACTCCCTTTGTCCAAGAAGTTGTTCGCATAGAAATCTTGAATAACCATCATTAAGTCCTCGCGAATCACCTCCCAACATGCCTTGTAGAAGGCTAGAGTAAACCCATCCGGGCCTGGGGCCTTATCCCCATCCATAAGCCAAACAGCCTTCTTCACTTCCACTTCCTCAAACGGTCTTTCCAACCAATCAGCTTGACCTTCTTTAAGCTGGGGAAGCTACAAACCATCCACTCTCAGCCTGCACCATCTATCCTCCATGTATAGGGTCCGAAAGAAGTCCTCCACATGCATTTTTATACCTTCCTCATCCTCCACCCTGCCATTTCCCACCTAAAGGCTATAAATACCATTTATTGTTTTCCTCGCATTTGCCATCTTGTGAAAGAACTTTGTATTATTGTCTCCTTCTTTTAACTAAAGCACCCTGGATTTTTGACGCCACATAACTTCCTCTATAGCCAGGACCCTCTCATACTCCATGCGAGCCTCGTTCCTTGAATTCCTCTCCATATCTAACAATCCCTCCAATTCTTCTTTGCTATCCCACTCTTTAATAGTTTTAATACATCTTTCTTTCCTCTTGTTGATATGCCCAAATACTTCCCTGTTCCAGGTGCGAAGACACGCCCTCAACCCCTTTAACTTTAAACAGAATCTTTGGCCCGGAAGCCCCCTAACATCCATCTCCTCCCACCAGCCACACACCATCTCCACAAAACCCGGCTGCAAGAACCACATATTCTGAAATTTAAAGGGGAATGGGTCAGTGATTCTCCTCTCCTCGCCTCCTTTTAGGAGGATGGGTGTATGATCTGAACCAGTCCTTGGTAGAGCACAGACTGTCGTGGGCTTGAAATAGTCTTCCCAATCCACTGTGACCATAAATCAGTCCAGCTTGCTGAGAGTCGGGTTATCTTGGAAATAGGACCAGCTGAACTTAGTTCCCAAGATAGGAACATTGATAAGTTCATAGTGATCGACAAACTCACAAAACATGTCCATCCCTCTAGTTCTCCTTGTCGCCCTATACCTCTCATCCAAGAAGAGGACCTCATTAAAATCACCCCCCACACACCATGGCAAGTCTCATCTGTCCCGAATTCTTCCTAGTTCAGCAAGAACTTCCTTAAAGTGAGTTCCCCCTAGCGGCCCATAAACTCCGGACACCATCCACTTCTGATTTTCTCCTTTCAAAGCAGCCACTAAGGTTGCCGAGAAGCTATCCACCCAAGCCTCACTTCCTACAACCACATCCTTGTTCCAGATTAGCAGGACCCCGCCTGATGGCCCCACAGATGGTAAGGCAATCCACCCAGGGTTCGAGTAGTGGCAGAGGGTAAGTATGTCTCCTTCCCCACCTGCATCAATTTGGTTTCCTATAAGCAAATAAACTATGGGTCGTTGTTCATGATTAACTCTTTCACCAACCTTCGTTTATTCTGGCTCCCAAGGCCCCTTACGTTCCAAGATAATACGTTACACTTCCTGGGCAACTAGCTCGTGTCCCCCTAATCTTCCTTGTTGACCCTGTCCCCTCCATCCCACCCCTTCTTTCATATGACAAGCCCCAGCTAAGATTTTTAACTTCCTGTGGAATTCGTTCCCTCTCCTCTTTGACCCTCTGATTCCCTTCCTCTCTGCGAACAGTAAATCTCTTTTCTAACTTAGCAAATAGATCCCAGGCCGCTTGTTCCATGCCATCGAACGATACCCCCAGAACTTCACTGACCATTTCCATCTTCTACAACACCCACTCTGACACCTCCGCTATGGGAATTGCCTCCAATTCTGGTTCTTGCCATGCCACCAGCTCCCACTATCTTCCATGATCCAATTTTACAGACTCCCCAATGGAGCAATGAAATTCCTTCTCACAGTTAACTTTCCATCCTCGATCCTCCTCTAGGCCTCCCTAGGTCATTGGGTCACCTTGTTGGTTTCCCTGAGGCAATTCACCCGACACCCTCACCTCATCAATATCATTCAGCACCCTTCCTCTACCCCTACTCCTGCTAATGCAAGGGGTCTGTGCATATCCCTCCCGATTCGAGAGGCTCCAGTCACACAGCTCCTTCCCCTCCCGATTCGAGAGGCTCCAGTCACACAGCTCCTTCCCCTCCCGATGCATCCCAACCGCCTCTCATAAGTGTCTTAAGCCCTCCCATGAACCCCCAAATGTTGGCTGCCTACCTGTTGTACACTGACTCTCCCAATATGGCCAAAGAGGGTGCCTGGGGAACTCTTAAGTCGCCGCTATCATCAATGCTAGCCCTAGGCAGGGTGGATGGCATAGGACTATCTCCCCACCTTCTTTACTCGCATCCTGGTTAGTTGTGGCTGATGTACCCCCTGAGGTCACCTTACCTCCCATAATCAAGCTCCCATCTGGATCATTGGTGGCGGGCGAGATGGGGCTACAGAACTCCAAGTCGGTCCTCGTTGGGGAAGACCTTGTTCTCCCTTTCCCTACTCGATTTCAAACATGCAAATCTTTAATATTACCTCCGGCCCCCTCCGCCTTCTATCCTACCTCCAAGAGCCCCTCCCGATTCTCCATAATGATACCTGGCTCCTCTCACCCTTCCGTCACAACAACTAGCCCCTCCCGCCTTCCGGCATTATTTCCCAACCCCTCCCGGTCATCCATATTTACATTAGGCCCCTTCCTCCCTTCCGTTAATGCATCAGGCCCCTCCCGCCTTACAGCATTATCATCTGGCCCCTCCCGCTCTGTTGGAATTATATCAAGCCCCTCCCGCCTAATTGCCTGAACAATAAGGCCCTCCATCACAGCCTCCTAGATGTGCGCCACCTGTTTCATGGGCTCCACCATTACCTCCTGGATATGTAGAGGCGGTGATACCTACTTCCTTCGAAACAACTCCTGATTACTCCCCTTTGTTGTTTCCTCCTCCCTACGATCCACCTCCGAGAAGGCCAACAGCACCCAGTCCTTAGTGGAGGCTTTGTCCACCACGTCACCATTGTTGGCAGTCTTCTCCACCCTTACTATCGACTTCCCCTTTTCCCGCCAAGCATAGCTAACTCCATCTTTGCTCCTCTTTCCACCAGCAAAACTAGAAACCGCTCCCTGGTGATGGTTTTGGGTAGAGGCAGAGATTTTCTCTCCCACGATCTTCAATCGTGAATTAGTATTGTCATGTTGTGCATCCCTATCTATTCTTGGCTTTTTTTGAAATTTGAAATCGCAGTCAGAGGCAGTCAACGATCCCATCTCAGGCCACTCCTCCGGTCGTCGTCTATCTGACGTCTCCCTCTCAGTTAGGAAAATCCCCAATTTAATCTCCTTCCCCCTATCATACACAGAGACAATACAGGGTATCTTCTCTAAGAGGCCACCTTTGACCAGAATCTGAGCCTCCTCGCAAATTGTCATTATGCTCTGAGTCTCCTCCCCCACCTTGATGAAACCACTACAAAGACCACCAATGGCCCTCAAAAAGCCAAGAGCCCATAGATGCAGGGGGAAACCTCATACCAATATCCACCTACTGTTCAACCTCTCGATGGCCTCGAGAGCCATGTCCGGGTGCCAACGTTTGAGCTCCAGCCATCCCCCACACACTCCCCCCTGGAGGTTCCTCAGATTGATGAATTGTTTCGTTTCATCCTCAAACTTTAGAATCACTACATATTTGTCGTGAGCCAGACGACACCACCTTAGGCTTCTCCTCAAGCACAGGATATCCCTCAATCGAGCACAAACCTCAACCCATTGTGGATGGCCACCTTTTTTATGCACACCACCACCTTCTCCTAGAAACCAAACGAGTCTTTCCAACCATAGATGGACTGAATCCCTAGTCTTCCATTCCAGGCAACAATTGCCCCCGCTATTCTTGGAGCTTCCATATTTTATAGCATGAAGCCATACACCGTACTTATCTGCTTTACTTCTTCACCCTCACCCTTCGCCTCTGGCCCCACTGGTAAGGGTTCCTTCTGCTTAATCTTCTTGCTGATAGCCTCCACTGCAGCTACCTCCAGCATGGCCTTACGGAAATTATACCATCCTGATGATTCGTGTCCCTCTAGGATAGCAACCAACTTCTCTCTCCCATCTTCAAACACTTCCGATATCAACACATATCTACCCCTTGAGCTCTCTTTTCAGCGAAACAAGAGAACTTTCGAACCCTCTCTCGTCGACTTGAGGCAACGAGTTTGCCCAGGAAGGTTGATGGCGTCTAACAAGCAGACAGCAAGCCAACCTATGCTCCTTTCCCGTATGTGGCTCCGATATTGGTATCCTTTTCCTCTCTCAGTTATCTGAATCAACTTCTCTTTCCCAATCCATTCAGTCTCCAAGTCGAACGTCTTAGCCTCTACTTGGATGATCTTCTTCCCCATCTTCCTTAAGAATTATCTTCTTTGAAGCCTATGGTTGATCAACTTGGGATGGGTTATTTTTTTCATGGTAGAATTAATGATCCAAGAGCACTAAAAAACCAAAGAAAGAAGGAAACATTATTAGCATACACCAAATGAAGAACGAAATGCTTTCATCTTAAACGTCCTTTACAACCAATCACATACTTCCATTGAAGGATTGAAAGCTAACTCATCTAGATTTTTTTTTTTTTTTTTTTTTTTTTTTTTGGGGGGGGGGTTAAATATAAAAAC
>JAOXJP010000006.1:6123253-6137655 GCA_025762735.1 Platanus orientalis | reverse complement strand
TTGAAGAAGTGTGAAACAACATTGTATTACAGACTCCACTATAGAGGTAGAATATATTGTAGCTTGTGACACAGCAAATGAGGGCGTTTGGTTGTGAAAGTTTTTGTTAGAGTTTGGCGTAGTACCCTATATTTAGTGACCCATCATTCTTTATTGTGAAAACAATGGTGCAGTTGCAAATGCAAGAGAACCTAAATGTCATAAAAGATCTAAGCACATAGAAAGAAAGTACCACTTGATTCATGACATAGTTTAGAGAAGTGACATTAATGTAGTTAAAGTTGTCTCTGTAGATAATCTTACAGATCCTATGACAAAGACATTATCTCAGAAAATATTTGATGCGTATATAGACAATATGGGTGTTAGACTAGTTCATTAGTGGCTTTGAAGACAAGTGGGAGATTGTTAGAATAGGTGCCATAACAAAGCCACCATAGACACATTTTACAGTATTTATTTGTTTGTCATTAAAAATAAAATACTTTGTTCCATCATCACATGTGTATAAATTTGTTTATGGGTAATTATTTGATCTCATAGGAGGGATGAGATAGGTGGTCCTCAGATAACATAGTAGGAGATCAGACACATGGATTATGTGTGGAGAGATCTAACTATCCAATTCTTATAGGCCTGAAACCTTACAACTATGAGTGATGTTGGAAACATCACTTAAAATGTTGTTATGTGTAGAGTTACCATATGATAGAGTGATGTGCTTTCAATCACTAGAGTGAGACTCTAGACTTATATGTAGATGCATAATTCAAATGCATTAAGGGGATCTATAATGAACACATTTAGTAAAACTTCGTGTCTGAGTAAATGATGTTCATAACTTACAGACTAATCCTTTGACTTAAGGGATTTATGATTCTCTCTGAGTTATTCAAGTTGATTATTTTGAGTTGCCAACCAGTGATACCTAATTGGTGGATATATCATGAGTAACTTGGATACTTAGCTTGATGCTTGAGAGAACACAAATACCCAACAAGGAATCCACTGCGCTAATGATAGAAAGAAATATTCAATCTAGGAATAACATGAATTGATTGGACATGCAAATCTGAATCTAGTGTTTTTGATAATGTATTTGTCAAAGTGATTTTCAAAATTATATTAATTAAATAAATAAGTATTTTGAAAAAGAATTTATTAGGAAATGTTTTTAATATCCAATTGATCCATTAATGTCATAGAGATAATTTACCAATGACAAAAAATGGTTTAACAGTGACTAGTTTATTGTCCTGAGGGTCATTAAGGGATATTGTATAGTGGAATGATGTTTTTGTGAAAATGTTCGTGAGGAAGGGCCTTAATGTTATATTCTTATCATTGAGTGTTCAATTGTAACATGTCATAGGGATTGTTGTAATTAATGGAGTGATTGGTTGTAATTATCAAACAGTTGAGTTCCTGATTGCAGTTTGACTCAATTTAGGATGGTGGCCCATAAGCTTAAGGATAAAAGTCCCACAAGGATCCCACACCCCCTAGGATTTATTTGACGTCTCTTAATCCCTATATATAGGGTTACCCACATTCAGATATGGTCCTGTAATAATTATGAAAGTGGGAGAGGTGCATAGAACTTTGGAGTAGGTGTAGAGACTTTGGAGACCGGGTTGGATTAGATTCTTGTGTCCCGTTAATTGATTGAGGTAATTCTAAACTTCCTTTGTGATTAGATCTCAGAGATTCATATGATGATCATGGAAAAACATATTTTGATATATGATTTGATCAAAGAACTTTACTAATTTTAATGTTCAAGAACAGTAATCATCCAACACGGATATGGCCATGTATAACTATCTTACAACTTCTTGGACTTGATTAAGTGTGATTTGTTTTTGGCTTGATTTAAGACAACCGTTTGACAACTTCGTCCTTTATCAAGATTATATCCATGCCAATAGGAACAATCATTAAATCATCACCTAGCTTAGAGGTAGTCAACAAGCCACCTTCTCAACTAGGAACAAACGTTAAAACATTTTCCAACTTAAGTATGCACTCTAAATCATATCATCACTTTCTTTTTTAGTTCTCATTTATGTTCACACTCAAACTAAAAGCTAAAAGTTTAAGGTGGTACTTCTCAAAATTTTCATCAAATCCAAGAGATACCTCTCTTGGATTTAGTACGACCTCTCTTAGCTAGGCAGATGAGTCCAAACCTTAAAATGATTTTTCCCCAATCTTTGACTTACCTAAAGGCATCACTGTTAGTGTTATTGCATAATGTGAGTATAACCTTCATGGTTAGCCAAGATTCATTCAGTTAAAGATTGGTCCATTTTAATTTTATTTTTTTTAGTGAGATTGGTCCATTTATAACCTTAGTTTTCAGTTTCAATATTGACCACTTAGCTAAATTTCTTTAAGTTGACTAGAAGCTATAATGGGTTAAAGTAACCATCAAAGTGAATGAGTAGGGGTGTCAAACACTTTCCCCAACTCATAACAAAATTACTTACCAATTAATTTTTAAGGGATAATTAGTTCATCATGGAAGTTGATAATTGCAAACCCATTTCAAAACTAAACCTATTAGTTTTCAAATCAGATATTGATCTACATCATTAAAAAAATAGTAACAACTCAAAGTCAGTGTGAGATCTTTCCCATAATAAGTAAGTTTCTTTCAAAAGGGATCTACCAGTTGTGAAAAAATTGAAGTCCACAATGTCTAGTGTGGGTTTAGGGCCTAACAAGACTACTTTCCCAAAAAGATAAAGTGAAGGTGTCATCAATCCTATTTATAGATGTGATTGAGCATCTATTAATCAAACTTTCTTTAAATATTTAATATTAGTCTATAGCAAGGTTGTTAAAATCGAGATCCTATGATCAGTGGGGAGGCCTCATGGATCGGATCGAGGATCGTAAGATTCTGCTTTCCACAAAAATAAAGGTGAAAATCACTAGTAATAATAATAAATGTTAAAGAATCATTAAAGGAAAATGAAGAAAATTTAACATAATGCAACTTCTATACTTTTTATCTATATTAACTAAGAAAATATTATACTTTTTTTAAAACAAATTACCCAGAATGTAAATTAATTAGTTACCAAGTATCAAATTACAATGTTTTCAAAGTTCCAACACCACAATAACCAAACATATTAAATTAACTAAATAGATTCATATTAGATGGTTCATATTTCAATCCCTTTTTACCACGGTTAAAAACAAAATTCACAAAATTCATTCCTTCTTCAATTGTTCTTGCAAATGAAGGTATTTTACTCTTAGATGGGATAGGTACACTTTGCAACAAGAAATAGGAATATGGGTGGCTCTACTCAACTTGAAACTCTACCTACGATCTGATATCATCAGAATATGATAATTCCAATCAAACTAGCATTGGCTTGACTATTGTCTAGATCTATCGTAACTTGTTTTACTCTTGAATCTTGATTAAAGAGCTGAATAGGACAGGTTACAAGGGTTGGTTGGCTTTGCTTAACTTGAATAGTTGAAATCTGCAATAGAAGAAACAAAACAATGTGAACAATTTGGAAAGGAAGAATCGTTTTCACTTATTATTTTCTTTAGTAGTTAACCTGAATTAAATAATTAGTATTTATAATTAGGGATTTTTTTTATTAAGCTTTAATGTTTTATAATTATAAAACATGTGTTTTTTTGTAGGATCATAATAGAATCGATAGGATCGCTTGGATGATTTTGGATTGTAAGATCCCACGATCCAGGATGAGATCATACAACGATCCTATAATATAAGATTTGAGTAAGGAGTCGGATCGATTGGATGATTTAAGATCGTAAGATCATGCGATCCTATGATCCAGATCGAGATCCTGATAACCATGGTCTGTAGTAGGGTGAATGTTCCATGTAGATGATTGGGAAATCTGTTCCTTCCATAATATGTGCATAGTGCTATATGGCCATGTTATAATTATGTTAGATCTTCAAAATGATTAATTTGTAGATTTTAAAATGCAGAGATAATTTGTTTTAGATTTAAAAAAAAATAGATAAATAGATATCAGTTTGTTATTTTTGGGTGTTAAATATTAGTCAGATCATTGCACATAAGAGAAATGTATCACACAATAACCAATAAGCTTTCCTCTCTTTTTTTTCCTTTTCCTTTCCAAGGACTGGCTTTAACATCTCTAGGTCTGACCAACTATTACTGGTCTCTTTGGTGACTATGTGATCACACTAGAAAATTTTCCCTGAGTCCAGATCCCACCAGAAATCTGAAATACGTTTAAACAAGAGTATTATGACCACTTACCCAAAGACAAAAAAAAAAAAAAGAGTATTATGACCGACCTATCGAGAATTTCCAATCTACAAAATTGATCTTGGACTCTTCATGGATAAAACCTGGAACCCAGCACACAAGCAATTGTAAATTGAATGATTTCTTTGGTGATTATTAACAGTTGTAAGAGAAGAGGACAGTTTTGTAATTCACTTATGATTCTGGGAACTGAGTTGAAATGTCAGTACTTCTCTAATTCAAGTATACATGTTGGTTATGGGACCCTTGAACCAGTGCCGGGCACTGAAGATCCATCCGGAAACAGTAAGAATGAGGAGGCCGCCTACTGCAACAGGAGTGTAATTGAGAGTGTCCTTTGTAATGGGATATGCTACGGGCAAAGAGAAGAGGACTGTGATAATTGATACCCATAGAACTGCAATCCAACCCACTATGATCCCATATCGGCCCAAGTTGAATGGTCCTGGAACAAAAGACTTGCGGGCCAATGTCACCCTGAAGAAGATAGGTAGCGCATATGCAATGTAGAGTCCAATAGTTGCTATTGACACCATTGCCTGAAATGCCACTAAGCTTCCAAGAGACTGCAATAGATGTACACAGAACATGAGCAGTACGATGAGCTTCAGAAATAAACAATCAGTTAGAAAAATTTATGAAAGACTTGATTCAGGAGTGTGACTTGAGTGATTTTCACAACTGAAATGACTTGGAACCGACTTTAGAAGTCCCTGGCATATTTGTTTTACTGTGAAACCTGTAAATTGCTTACATTGGTACCCTCCAAAATGGAGACAACTTAGCAGTCATACCTGACTGCCAAAATTATAAGCCATGGTTTCCAAACTTCCAAGTCCACTAGTAATTATATAAAACCATATACAAATATTTTATATGCAAACATGTGAAATCAAAAGTGTGATATCATACCGTTAATGCCATGCAAAACGAGATAAAAGCAGAGAGCCAAACTGCATTTATTGGGACCTCTTGCTTGTTCACTTTATGCCACAATGATGAAAAGGGCATAGCTCCATCTCTTGAAAATGCATAAGCCATCCTGAGAATTGAACACGTGACCTTAAGCAGCTCAGAATAGAGAAAAAGGAATTGAAACAATCCAAAAAGAAAAAATTTTGAGGTGTGTGAAGAAACAGGTTAAAGGGAGTTCTACCTGGAGTTGCTTGTCACAGAACTCATGCCACAGAAGAATATGGCAACAGCAACCACTCCCAAGCAAATGATTCCCCCAATTCCATTTCCATATCTGCTCTTAAAGGCTTGGTAAAACACCTCAGCAATGGCATAACCACCAGCATCATTGTCACTGCTCAAAAGATACGGGATGTCGGTTACAGCAAATGTGATACCAAGTAGGTAACCCCATCCAACAACAATAGATATGCCAATGGCACTTATTATTCCCTTTGGTCCATTCTTATCGGCACTCTTGGTCTCCTCTGTCTGAAGCAAAGTTTACAGAAAAAAGGTAAGTTCTCTTTATTAACTTCAAACAACCATGAGAACATGCTGGGACTTGAACTCTCTGAAAGAAAACAATATTAACCTGCCATGTTGGAGAAAACTATCAATTTTTTATTGGTCTTAATACATGAGTTATAGTAATTCTGTCTGATGAAGTCAGTAGATGTGGCACTACAAACATAAGTGAAATTTCTGCAAGGTGTTTTAACTATGCAGCTTGGACATGTGTGGTGGTGCCCAACATGGACTAGTAGATGTCAGGAAACATGATAGCTCATCACAAACAGCTTAAATATTTTTAGAGGAGATATCATGAAAGGCTCTGCTAAAACAGCTTTTATCAAAGAGGATCCTAACTATTTATAAAGAGAAGCACTTCTCTAGCTGTTAACAATCATTTTCATAAGACTCAACATCTGTTTAACGTGGTCTGTTTGAATCATCAAGATTCTAATAAATGGACTCAGGCCTTACTTTCTGCATGCTTAAAGTGTGTTTCCATCTTCTAAAGCCAGCAAATTTATCTGAGAATACAATATATGACAGCATGACTTACCATATGTGCAGATGCATCATACCCAGTTAGGGTATACTGGCTCATGAGGAGCCCCAGAACAAATATGTAGGGCTTGCTGTGGATTCCATCCCCATTATCCGTGTTGAAGTGAGTAAATACAGATTTAGCACTAGCCTTCTCAGTGGCAACAGTGGGAATGAGAATCATAAGGACAAAAACACCTAGAAATTCCAACAGATGTTAGAGGTCTAAGAGGAAAGCAATATCCAGCTATGTGGCCTGAACATGAGAAGAAATTAGGGAACCAGGTATTTCTTCTGACCTACGACATTCCAGGCAGCAGCAAGTTGTCCAAAGAAGGATAACCATGTGATAGAAAGACTATTAATGATGGCATGTATGAGTAAGATTCCAGCGTGGAGGCAGATAACTACATATTTAGATGCTTCATATCCACCACCATTTTTCCCACCCGTGCCAAGTAGAATGATCACTTGAAGTAGTTGTGCTAGTGAGAAATCCACACTTGTTGTGACAGCCCACTGCAAAACATATAATTCTTTTAAGAGATTTATCCCTCAACTGAACTTGTAATAGATAAAATAATAACCAGAACAAGTGTGGCCTCCAAATGCATATTGATGGTTTTGAACTTCAATAGATGTGTATTGTTAGAAATACCTGACCAACAATGTTGAACCTGCATGGAAAAAAAAATTATCAGGATACTATTAGATGATCTGAGCGCAGCGATGGAAAAATGCCTTTCACTTACAGTTAGTTAAATTGGACCTACAGGAATGCAAGATATAATTAATTCTGTTTCAAGAACCCAAATAATGAAACTGAACAACCATATCCAAATTTGTGGTACATCGTAGGTTCTGAATAGGGAAATGGTTCAGAATCGCACGCTTACACGCAAAGATATGCTAGAATTGGATGAAATACAATAAAAAATTACTCATGCCAATACATGGTCGGGTATGGATGTACTATTGTCCCATCGAACAGTAAACAGCTCATTCTTGTGTAATCATGTGCTCTCTGAATTACTTTTCTTTTTTACTTTCGAAGTAAGTTGGTCAGGACAGTTAATCTTTTATGAAGGCTTTCTCCACTAGATTAGTGTCCAACAATTTGAGAAAGGATCAACTTGGTACAGGATGGTGCACAGTTACAATATAAGTCATGATTTATGGCATGAAAATAATACAGCAGCAATGATAACAATAATTTTCTGATGCAGCTTTATATAGGTGAGAAAAGTTAAAATAGTTCAGCAAGAAATGGGACTGAAGATGCAGTCCAATTAAAGACTACTTCTCAGATCCAATCAGTTAACAAATTCCAGTCTCCATACTTGATCTCTACAAGAGTTTAATGATGGCAGTAGTATGTAGCTTGTGATTGTTTCTGACACAAAATTTTAATTGAGATTGTTGTGCATGAAAACAGATACTTCAAGATTACATAATAAAATGACCCCGTTTGAAGTGAAGTCAACCGTTCGAGTTTGTTTGCCTGTCCCGTTATCTTCACCAAAGTGTTAACTGGTAACCAAGTAACCAAATGGTGAAGTATCTTAACAATGAAAACAGATATATCAAGATTACATAATAAAATCACTTTCAGGAATTATAATTTTATCTTCTATATTGTTTCTGATTTCTAACAGAGCAAGGAATATGACATCCTATACGTTACATACAACAATAGAAGCCAAATGGATTGTGGTTCACATTAACAGGGAAGTCAACCGTGAAATGAACATCCATACAATGAACCCGTTTGCCCGTTGCGATGTAAAGAACAATTCAACAGAATAGACCTATCTAGGAATCTCTGCTTTCTTGACAAACCTACCAAGATTCTGTTCTGTTACTTACCTCATCAAAGGTACTAAAATTGCAGAAAGTTTTGAATATCAATAGGCACATTACAACCTCCTTTAGGGGATTCTTATTTATGGTGCCTTCATCATGAAAGCTGACATGTATCCATCGAAATCCTATTTAAATTAACGAACATAGTCGTCAAGGAATTAGCACATTTCAAGCAATCCCAAAAGCATGTCTTATGTCCTCAGAAGGTGGAGGGCAAGTGAAACTGTGACCAAAATAAGGGATACAACAATTTCTTTTGATGGGTAAGCTGGAATTCAAGATTTGAATCATTATTTCAGCTTGAAATCAACGATGATGACGATCTAAAAGAAAAGGGAGAAAAAGAAGAAATAAAATTACCAGCCCGTCAACCATGAGGCAAAGGGTGCCCAATCCTCACCAGCAAGCTTGGCACTCCAGTAGTAGAGACCGCCAGAGGTTGGGTAAGAGGAGCATATCTCAGCCATCGATAACCCAACAAACATGGAAAAGAAACCGGCAATAAGCCACCCATAAATCAAAACGACAGGGCCCCCAAATGTTAGCCCGGTATTGTAAAGGGTGGTGATCCCTGTGAGCACCGATATAATGGAAAACGAAAACGCAAAATTGGAAATGGCCCTGCATTCCCAACAAGACTCATTCATGAACCAGAATCACATTAAAACCAAAACTCCCCAGTTCCCCACTTTCATTAACGAGTATGAATTGGGAGTCATTCAATTTTGAAAAATGGAAGACCAAAAGCAGAAGCAAGAGAAGAGAGATTGGAATGGTTACGAGAGATCGCGCTTTAGCTCCTGCTTATAACCAAGCTGGTGCAGACGTGCATGACCTGAATCCAATGAGACATCGCCATTGTGAACTCGAGAAGGGCCGACCGTATCCTCACGTTTCCAAACCATCTCTCACAGCAAAAACAGCAAAATGAGAGATGGTTGATCTAATGATCTGTTGCCTCCTCTCTGTCTGTGTCTCAAGTTCTATGTAAAAATGCCTGGTGTACCATCTTTTCAATCTCACGAGTGTCTGACTCCGAGGTTTCTGGTCAAACGAGGCCGCCAAAATTGCATCCCACACATGGAGGGGGAGACGTGTCGTGTTTGCCGCACGACAAACTATTTTAATTATTTTTTAACTGATAATTTATGTTTTATCTTTGTAATTTATTTTAAGAAAAAGAAAGTTACAGCACTCAACAGATGGAATCCCTACTCCTCGGACTTTTATTGGTCAATGAGTATAGAGGTATCCGAATCTTGAGTTTGATTCTGGGGAGGAAGCATGGGTTGTACTAACTATAATAATACGAAAAAACTCCTTCAAGTTGGCAAATAGAAAACAATAAACCTGAAACCCCAGTAATCGGTTTTCTTTTGGAAAAAGAACCCAGAAAGGTAATGACAGTAGCCCCCCTTCATCTTCATTACAGCTGGATCATGAAATCGGATTAACCCTTAACACCCCTGCCTCCTCAATGAAAATGAAAAATAGACCTTGACGTGTGTATGTATGTATATATATATATATATATATATATATATATATCTTTGAGCACTTCTATCATCATAAAACCCAGCAGTTTAAGTTTGCTTTCAAACATTTGAAGAAAATTTATTTAACACCTTATACCGAGGATGAATGTTCTTCTATCTCATTGGAGAGATATCACACTAGTACCCATCAATGCATGACAAGATTCATGTTCAGAGGGTGTTAAAAGTAAATATCCAATAAATACATACCTGTGTATTTACCGGAGTATCCCTTGTCACGCATCATGTGTACTGAATGCAGCCAAACTGGTAAGGGGGTATTTTAATAAATATATGTGTTGGAGGGTATTTTAGTAAATATACATGATTACTTGTGTATGGGTTAAAATACCATCTAGATCTCTAGGTGTCATGTGAAATCTAAATAAATATTAAATTAAGTTAAATTAAGAGGAATTGGAATGTGAACCTTTGACTAGGAAACCTTTTGCCGTTATGGACCTTGAAAGGGATTAGAGAATATTCTTGTTTGGCTGTGGCATCCTACCATAGATACACCTCACGGAAGAGGGAGACTTTAATTAGTTACACTAATTACTAATGAATGATATCAGTAATTAACTATCTATTGTTTATTAGTATAAAATATAAAATATAATGCTAATTATGAAGTTTGATTATATTATTTATTTTAGATAAAAAAACGATGTTAATGATATAGTAAAATAGAAATCATGTTATTTAAGAACCTTCAAGATGGATACGTGGTATATAAGATGAAAGGAGTTACTATAAACCCTTACTACCAATTGAAAAGAATAAAGATAATGAGAGTTGGAGGTAGGGGTGTCCATATATCACTCTCATAAAATTAAAAAATACGTAGAAAAAGAAATGCAGGGGTTCTCCAAGTTGACAACTTATATAGATTAGGAATCATGAAATTTTTAGTGAGCATTATCCTAACTATTTGGATCCAAGGTCGCTTCCACAGTACATCAATTGGTGTACTCAAGTGTGAAGATGATGGTTCGCCGCCCCATTGTAAATTCTGTCTGTTCTACATTTATTAAATGGACCATCAACAATGACATACCATTGTTTTTTTGTTTTTTTTTTTTTTGGGTATGAGCCATAATCTTCTCCAATTCTCTTTTCAACGAGTTACGAAATGTGTTTATCAATGAAAATTGGATATTGAAATATTAATTAGGTGAAAGGAAAAAACAAAACAAAACAAAAGGAAATTGTAACCCGTAGCTTCCTTGTAATTACGAAAACAAAAATTGGAAATCAAGTTATAAAATATTACCAAAAAAAATTGAAATCAAGATATAAAAGAACTAAATTGAAGTTACCATATTTTTAATAAAGAGTCAGGTCTGGCTGGTTAACTTAGAGCATGGTACGGAAATCAGTTTTTCCAGATGTATTAGAATGACATCAGGGGGCTGACACATCAGTACCGAAAAGTGACTTTCAATTTTTGGGGGATTCTTATCACTTTTCAGTGCTGATGTGTCCACTCTCTGATGCCATTCTAATACATCAGGAAAAGCTGATTTCGATACCTAATCTTTTCCGATTTTTAGCTATTACTGCCTTTTAGACTCCAAAGAACGTACTATAGTGTGGATGCTTAATTACCTGGTCTAAAGTTCTGCTAAAGCAGCAAAGGACTGCATTCACAAAGATGTACATTTGATGTAGAGACTAGAAAGGTGAATCCTTTAAAAGAATAGTATGATTGTTCTATTATTATTATTATTATTGGGAAGAGGAGGGGGCGGGTGGTGAGAGATTGGCCAAGCTTGAAATTGAAAGATGACCTCAACTAACAGGAATTATAGACTATTCCTATAGCCCATTTTGGGGCGTTGCTTCTAGTATTCGTTTCCCTTTGAACGAGCTTAGCCAACTGTTTTGGGAGTGTCTCTTGTTTCGTTTCTCTTACTGTTTTCAGAATTTCTGTCTTTCTTTGATTTTGATTAGTGAGAATATTTTCATTAACTTTAATTTGATCGAGTTGGCTGTGGTTTTGACTTTCTGGGGCTAAATCATTGAAATTAAGAAGAAAGCAAACGATACAAGAAAGGAATCAACTAATGGCAATTCGTTCTAAACTCCTAAAGTAGGCCAAAAGCAACTGTTTGCAAACTTTTCTGACCTCTTTTGTTGACAAATTCCGGTATGATAGGTTACGAAAAAGTAGAAGGGACTGGGTGTCTCCATCTAATATTCTAATTGACCGGGCGTAACTGAAAGTTCAAAAAGAAAAATGGATCTGAGATGTAAGGTCATGAAGGAATGTGTTTCTTGCTTCTTTATTTGCTACTTTGGACCGTCAACATAGCTATGCTTGATGATTAACGAAACATCCAAGAACTTCGATTCAAACCGGCTCCCAGCTGGAAAAAAAAAATGGATTGGAATCCTAACGATTGATGGAATTAGATTGAGACTCTAACCTTAGGATTACATTTCTGATGGTTCTGTGGGTCGGGAAAAAAGATTTGATCGAAGGGTTTTCTACACAAGGTTTGCAATCCTTCAAATCCTATAGATAAAAGATTCCGTTCTAAGTGAAGGTTTGCTTGTAAGTGAAGTGACATCCCACGTTCGTGGGCTGGGATTAGGTACGAAATCACCTTTCCCTGATGTATTAGAATTACATAAGGGAGCTTACACATCAGTACCAATGCCAGTGCCAAAAAGTATCTAACATTTTTTGGGGGTGCTTAGCACTTTTCAGTGCTGATGTGTCCACCCCATGATGCCATTCTAATAGATTAGGAAATACTGATTTCAGTACCTAATCCTTTCCGCACGTTCAGTGAATTAATACGACCCTGTTTTTTGGGTAGGACACTAGAAAACAATTAATTTAATTTAAAAAAAAAAAAAAAAAAAAAAAAAGATTAAGGAATAAAAACGTACCAGCCAGTAAGCCAGGAGGCAAAAGGGCCCCACTCGTTACCGCATAGCTTGGCACTCCAAAAGTAGAGCCCACCAGAAGTTGGGTAAGAAGAGCAAATCTCAGCCATTGATAAGCCTACGATGAGGGTGAAGAACCCTACAATTGGCCATCCGTAGACCATCGTCACCGTTCCTCCGAAAGTTAGACCGGTACCGAACGTAGTTGTGAGACCGGTTAGAACCGATACTATGGTGAAAGTGACGGCGAAATTTGATAGAGCGCTGTATAGAACCATCCATATACCTCATCAGTATAACCGACAGAGCGTAACCTGCGACTAATAGTATACACGGGGACCAGGACCATAATCCATAATACACACGCAGCGAGAGCGAGAGAGCGAGAGAGAGAGAGAGAGAGAGCTTTGCAGAGTTTGGGAAAAATGAATCAGATGTCTAGGAAGAAGAGAATCCTCTGCAGAATTTTATATAAATGAAACAGATGTAACGAAATTTTAAGAAGAAGAGAATCCTTCAAAGATTTTCAATTAAGCTCGAATTTCACACGAAAAAAAAAAAAAAAAGCACAGTTTCATTCGCTATTATTTACAGAGAAAGAAATCAAAAAGCGAATAATTAACAATGCTGATTATTAGACAACAAACAAACAGAAGAAAATTTTAGCTCGCAATTAATCTCAAATTTCACAAAAATGGTGGAAGAAATGTCAAATTTTAATACATTTCAGTCTAAACGATGTACGAATTCAAAATCAGAAGCTAGAAATGAATAAAGCCTCATCTAATTTCACAAAATTAGAATAGAAATCGAAAGTGAAAAAGAGGATAGAACTTGCCTGAGGCTTCGACTCAGCTCTTGCTTGTATCCGAGCTGATTTAAGCGAGAACTATCAGAACCTGTTGCTTCGTCACTTTGGAGAGGAAGATATGGAGCTTCATCTTCTAAAACCCTAATTCCATTCTCCATTTCCTCCCCAACAGCTTGTGTTTGCGAAAAGCGATGCTTTGCATCTTTTTAAATTACCTTTGAGCGAGGGGAGTGTTGGTTCACAAAGGAAATTCTCTTCAGATCTAACGGTCAACGGGTTTCAGACTCATGGGTTGACAGCGGGTCGGGTCAAATACAACCCGACACGGTTGGGAAGAAAAAACAGACAAGTAAGATGAGCCCCTTTTGTAAAAACGGGTTCAGTGAGGGACTTGTATCCTCTGCTCTGCGCCGCCTTAGGGTGTGTCACACTGACAGAGCCAAAGGGGCTGAGGCCCATACACCCAACATAATGGGCCCATGGCCTCACGCACAATTTGTCTGTCCTCATGCCCCCACGCACAAAAGAAAGGTGAGGTGTATAGTGTTAAAACTGTAAAAACAGTTTTCAAATGAAAAAATAGGTACCCATAAATATGGGGTTCATAGGGTTAAAACCAGGAGAAAATAAAAAACGTTTAAATGAACATTTGCTCCCTATTTAAAAGAGGCACCAAATTAAAAAAGGGAGCACATTTCCTGTCCTGGATTTAGTGCCTAGGATGGTGTCAAAAGCATCAAGTGACTTCATGTGGAATAAATGGATGAGAATTTGAAATTTCATCTACCTCTCTTCATTTTATTCCATGTATAGTCATCCGATGTCCTAGACACTAAATCCTGGACAGAACATCTATTTCAACTAAAAAAAACCATCATTTGTCACCTGGGACGTGGGGAGACAGCGAACAAACAAATTTGGGTGTAGCAAATTCTTTCCCTTTAAAACCCTAAAACTAAGAAAAAAATAACACACACATCTCTCTCTCTCTCTC
>JAOXJP010000006.1:6105325-6123153 GCA_025762735.1 Platanus orientalis | reverse complement strand
AGACTATCATTGTCTTCTTGCAGCTTGTTTTGGACAATCCTTTTTAATGTAACCATATTCTTTACAATGAAAGCACTGCACCTTGTTATTCCCTCTAAACTTGGATATGGACCTGGTATTTCCAAACCCCCTCATAGATTTCTTTACCTTGTAATTCTCCTCTGAACTAACTAACTCACAATCTTAACCTCATTCAATATTTTTTTCCCTCTAATCTTGTTAGATAGAAACAATGGCATGACATCTTTCAAGTTTATTACATTTTTCCTAAACAATAATATTGTCACTAAGAAGTATAAGAAGTGGAAAGTGAGGTAAGAATCAATAGGGCATTGTCTTCTTTCACATTGATACCAATTTGTGCTATTGATCCAAGAACTTGTTGAATATATTAAGTGTTCCATCAAATTCATGTATTCCTCCATCTTTAGCGAGTATAATTGCTTCCTTATATATAAAATTGTTCGTGAATCTTTCTCATGTAAAGTTTCTTAAATATCTTCCAAGAAATGGGTAACGAACATCCATAACATTAAATAATACATTATCTGCAGGATAATGACAAATTGTGCTTTCTTCATCTTTATATCTTGTCACTCATCATCCTCTATCTTCATCAACTTCTTGTTATTTCCGTTTAATGCTTTGAGCAAGCCTTGTTATACCAATAAATCATTCACCCTTTTTGCCAGAGAGTAAAACTATCACTTCCATAAAATTTCTCCACAAAGAATTGACAGCTAGAATCCTATATTGCCTTTGTGAATTAACCTACAAACATTAGGAAGTGGACCTATAGAAGAAAAAAAATACTAATCAGTTTCTTCTTTGTCCTTTTAAACATGTACGGGAAGCTTTAATACTAATTGTTAGCATTAGAGAATCAACTCTGAGATACCATATGATAGGATATAGACTCAATCCATTCATAATCAGTGCAATAATAATAATTCAACAACCAAAAAAAAATCAACAAACTTGCACACAAAACATTTAGGCAATATATTTATTTTCACAAGTGTTATCCATTCCTCGCTATAAACTAAAGCAATGTAAGTTATAATAAATTCTCCAATTTTAGATTAATACTAAGCCACAAGAAAATACAAGAACCCATTACACTCATAACTCCCTCTAAACAACATGGAACACCATTTTCATATTCTCTCACAATCCGAAGAAGACCTTTTTTCATTACAAATGGTGAGAGAATATGAAAATGGTGTTCCATGTTGATAGTTTTCTCACCTTGACCCAGATTTGGGTGAACTGTGTGGTGAAAGTATGTTCAGTTCATGCCTCACTCAAGAGGACTTTCACAAGCCTAAAGGGGGTCGGAGAAATGACAAACTGATACAACTTCTATAGATATAAAAATTGATAGCACAATATAGATATCTTACCCAATCCAAAGAAGCCATGACTCAAATCTGAGCTGTCCTCCCCAGTATTGAGTAAGTTAAAGATAAAAACAAGGAATGAATTAGATTCAATCCTTAAGAACCAGCTACAGACTAACTTACGCTACTCCTACTCCTAAGATAAATCAAACTTGATGATGATGTTGAGGATATGTTCTTCTTCTGTCTCTCACTTATTTATACCAGGCAAGTTAGTTATACCATATTTCCTTCTTCACGTCATTAGGTGGTTATTTCCATTTTCCTTGCTTATCGATCCAACCAATACCTCCATTCCTTACTATGGCTCCACATGCTGATCATGGGGTACATTGTGTCCTTATAGGAAATGATCCACTTTTATTCGTTAGATACATTGTGCAACTGCATGTCTGTTACATATAAATTATTAAGGCATGTGGCATCGCCTCGTGGGATCAACTTTCCTTGTGTTCCCTTGGGAAGCAGGCTCCATATCTTCAATTCTTTATTTCTGCGAGTACTCATAATGAGGCTCGTGATGTCCTAAATCAATGGCCCCATCCGTTGTACATATCCTAATGACTTGGACATGTGTCGACATCTTACAACTTTGGTATTCTTGCGACCGCACTCCATGTCATTGTGCTAGTGGGTGGATTAGGAACTAGTGGCACCCACATCTCTTAATCTTACAGGAGAGATTTAAAATTGTATAAACAAATGCCCTCGCACGTGTCTAGTTTAAATCTTAACGAGGCATGTGTCCTCATCTTTTAATATTCTAGATTCATCCATTGGGGCCTCATTGATTGCTTTGGCATTGCCTGCTCAAGGATGTAATTGATTTGACTTGGTTACCCCAATCATTACTTTTCTAGGACAAGAAGTCTTCCAATGTTATTTATTCCCCAAATTTTCTCAACTCCCAATGGCCTCGTGCATAATGGAATTCCAATAATTCTTACATGGAAAATTGAATTGTCCTTATTATCATGTGGCGACCCACATTTTCGTGCAACTATAAATACCTACCCTAAGCATTAACTAGTTCTCATTCCTTTTGGCATGATCTTATTTCAATCTCTTCTAATACCATTCCAATGGATCTCGACACTTTGGGGATGGTTTCAAACTTTGTTAAATAGGGTAATCCCCTTTTTTTGGCATACTTTTGATACCACAATATTTTTCTTCATGAGATAACTTTATCTTTGTCTCTTATGTCAGGTTTCTAGTCTAGATTGCCACCCCATAGCTATTGGGTGGTCATTTCATTTCAGATCTCCTCACTCCTTAAGGCGTTACACCTTTCTAAGGAGTAGGAGGATTTCATGGATTCATCAGATAATCCTAGGGTTCCTTTCGAATCATGAAAGTGTTCTTTATGGATAGGGACGAAGGGTCATCCACAACTTTGGAAATGAAGCCCCATTTGATATGCCGCCCAACCTCCAATTCACTACACGGTTTTGAAAAATGGCACTCACTAGGAGGGGCACACTGACTTAAGCCCCTTCCTTCGCTTCTTTGAAATCAAATGTCACATGGGGCAACTCCTGAGGTGACCTCTAGAGAGGTTGCTTAACGTACCTCATCCTAAGCTCCTCAACTCGTGGTGACAAGCACGTTGAACAGTTTTTGTAGGAAATCACACATTATCGTCTTTTCCACATTAGCTTTCGTACCTCATGTTAAGTAGTGTTAGGCCATTTTTTTACTGTTTATATGTCTTTATTAAGGATTTTAATAAATGACGTACTATCTCGATACGAGCTCATGTATTATATCATTTCATAATATAATTACTAGGACATTTTTTGCCTTGATATGATCATTTGTACTCTTTAGATTCATGATGATAATAATAATAAGACATTTTTTTGCCCTTTTAGACATTTTTCTCTTGCTGTAAGCCTTTATGTTTTTTATTTACAATAATTTTAATAGGACTTTTTTTCCTTAGACGTTTCTCATCTCGATATAGGAGATTTAAATGGCTTTAGATGTTTATCATTGATTCCCCTTATATACTTTATTTCACTTATGTGCCTAAAGGAAACACAAATACCCATCGATGGTCTCACTAATTCAATATGGTCTTTTCTAATCAAATGACAATTTCCAAAATTTTAGGTCTCTTATACCCAAATGTAGTATTGTTGTCCAAACTGACCTTTGGTTGGGTGAATACTTGTAATTAATTTTCGTACCTTTGACTCTTAATGGCTCTTGTTTCCGTCCTAGGAATGAAGCAATGGTTTCCACCCGCATCTTTCCTTGGTCATCGAACTTAGCTACTAGCACAGTGTGACAATTAACGTGTCTCAAAATGTTTTGTCGAGCCACATTAAGTGATTCCATCATCATTTTCCTGATCCTGCCAGCATGAGTCTTCTCGTATAACACACCACTAGTATGGAGGATTCAAGGGATAACCTCTCCTTAGTGCATGGTTCTTTGAAGTTTTACCCATCGCCTTTTGGGGTCATAAACTCATCATTAGAACATAATTATGAGCCATTTCTCAAATTTTTGGGCTCTCAAGGTTCCTTGGCATTGGGCTATTCCTTCGCGCCAACCTCCATTATGCATTCCCCGATCTAAACCTTCTTCATTTATAGCTCTTCCACACCAACCAATGCCTCCCATGGTTGAGACAAGTTCTACCATTTCTAGTATTACCATCACTTTCTGTCAACCATTGGCCAAACTGCTTTGCTCAGCTTTCCTCATCACGTACCCAATCATCGTGGTGCCTCCTAGCATGGTTCCTTTCATCATTGCTCCATTCCTTTTGGTATCGCTTTCGAGTACCTCTTCTTTTCAAGACTCGACATACGAAGTACTTCTGCTCGTCCTACCTTTGCAAGGCAAGGATGTACTCTTTTCTACAGCCTCTCGAATGTCTTGTGTCCAATCGATTGTAATTGTTTTAATACTGACCAATTTAATGGGAGAGTCTATATTACCTACTTTTTGTTGGGTAGTATCTTGACCCATGATCTCTTTCTCACCATCTATATTGAGTTCCTAACCAATTGTGGTTATGTTGACATCGATTGACTTCGAGGGAGGACTAATTTCAAACTTTTCATCCTACGAAGTTGATCAATTCACATTCTTGATTACCTTTTCAAAATTTTTGTCATGCATCCACTCAAATGCAGATGTGTCAATGTTGATAGGCTTCGAGAGAGACATAGTCTCAACTACCTCATTTTGGGAAGCCAATCGGCCTTCTTACTCGATTGTTGATTTATCGTCATTGCTAGGAAAAGAGTCGAAGTTTATGAACGTATGCTTTGAAGGGATCCATGTTCCTAGTCAACCTGCTCAGGGTAAGGCTACGTATATGTACACCCGGTGGTTCATCTAGAAACCGACTCCCACAATCGATCTAGCATGTCATCCGCCTAGTCTCAACTATGCATCGACTCTACAGTCTGCTTGAGGCTTGGTCTGCATGATTACTTGGCCATGTTTGTGACATGGCCTTGATGTGGTAAATTTTGATCGTACATCAAGTATCATACTGTTGACCCAGACCTTAATGTGGTTGCCAGTATGAGTTATATTGATCCAAGGGTGGTGTTTGAAGTTCACAATTGTTTAGCCCATGATGGCCACATAGATGATTTGAACTCTCTAAATCTCGATACTCTTGTTAAAACTATCCAACACTGTCTAAACTGTTACAACCCTTTGAGGAAATACCTAGGTCCTTTTCAGGACATAAGTATATCTCGAGTTCCATTGAGTGTTGACCCAAGTATGTCTCGAGTCCCATTGGGTGTTGCAAGGTCACGATATGATCGATCTGGTTTTGGCCTTAAGGAGCTTGCCCCTATGATTGACCAAATATTGATGAGCCTCCCCATGTTGGCTATCTAGAGATCTCGACCTGTTGACTGCCAAGGCAATCCATTACCTAATCTTGCCCCCTAAATACCTTCGAGGTACTGGGCATGGAGGAGTTAGAAAATTCTCATTCATCAACCGTCCTCTAGTTGTCCTCTGGTTCTGTGTATGGTCTTCTCTCAGACTGTACTTCCTCAAACATCAGCCGGAAGACCGTAATGAACATCCTAGCCAGCCTGTCTGGTATGGCCTGAAACTCTCTATCAATCTCGTCTACCAAGGCATCAAGATCATCATCAGATCTTTGGGATGTCCCATTTAGGATCTCTTCATAAACATGAGCCTCATTACTCTCAGGGGTGTCAAAATTTCATCCCCTTCGAGGCAGGCTTCTAGTGTGGTTGCCAATCCATGTGTTGGTGTTTTTTTTTCACCTTAACCTAAGTTCAGGTGAATCGTATGGTGAAAGTAAGTTCAGTCCATGCCTCACTCAAGAGGACTTTCATAAGCCTAGAGGGAGAGAAATGACAAACAGATAGAACTTCTACAGATATGAGAATTGATAGCACAATATAGATGCTCTACCAATCCAAAGAAGCCACGACTCAAATCTGAAGTGTCGTCCCTAGCTAGTAATGAGAAAGTCAAAGATAAGAACAAGGAATGAATCAGATTAAGTCTTTAAGAACTACTTACAAAGTAACTTATGATACTCCTACTCCTAAGATAGATTACCCATACTCCTAAGATAAATCAAATTTGATGATGATGTTGAGGATCTTTACTTCTTCTATCTCTCGCATATTTATACCGAGCAAATTAATTATAGCATCTTTCCTTCTTCACGTTGTTAGGTAATTATTTCCCTTTTCTTTGCTTATCGATCCAACCAATACCTCAATTCCTCATTGTGGCTCCACATACTATTCATGGGGTACATCATGTCCTTATAGGCAACGATCCACATTTGTTCGTTAGATGTATCATGCAACTACAAGCAATGACCTATGTCCGTTATCTACTAACGATTAAGACACATGTCATCACCTCATGGGATCAACTTTCCTTATGTTCCCTTTGGAAGTAGGCTCTGTATCTTCAAATCTTTATTGCTATCCGTAATGAAGTGCATGATGTCCCTGAATCAATGGCCCCATCTGTTGTACATATCCTAATTGCTTGGACATGTGTCTACATCTGACAGGACTTTGCTTTTCTTACGATCACGCTCCGTATCATTGTGCTGGTGGACAGATTAGGAACTAATGTCACCCACGTATCTTGATCTTATGAGCGAGATTTAAAACTTGTGTAAACACCCTGGAAAAGAAAACCATAGACCAGCCCCCCTTTTTTTTTCTTTATAAACTCCCATATATAGAGTCATTCTCATGTCCTACTCCTTTACATACAAGGATAAATGATACTTTCAATCACAAACAACTTTTGAATTATAAGTTCGAAATAATACACCCATCGGATTGCTCACCAATCCAAAATCTGAGAAACGAGAAGAAACAAACACTCAACCCAGCCTAAATGTGGAGTCCCAAAAGTAGATACACCTAGTGCTTCGATGCAAGACATCCATCTATTATCTATATAACCTAAGATCTTATAATCCAACTGACTAGTTTAGTCATTATAATACTCTGTGAGTCTTAATACCGCATACTTGGCTTCCTATTCCATCTTTATCTAACACACTAATTACTAAAGCTCATATACCCATCACCCATAATTATTGACTTGAGGCCACATATGTGGCCAAATCCCACCAAGAATAAATAATGAAATAAAATAGAAGGCCCTCACAAACACCTTAATTTGAATTAGATCCTCTAATTGAAATGAAATTTTATTTGGGCTCCTCACAGCTCCAAAAGCATTATTCAATATCACAATTTACACCACTTGTAACAAGCAAGGATAGTCAGACGATGCAGAATTTGCTTGGTATTCTGTGTGCCACCAACCGTCTAGGTATTGCTTCGTCTAAGATGTGTTGGAGATTTTGGGTTGGGTCGAAATTGACCCAAAACGTCGACGGTTGTCCACCCAAAATGGAACCTAGTCACGTATAGGGAATAGGTCCCCTAAATTCTGCCAAAGAATGTTTTGCTCCAGCAGACACAGCTTTTAAGCCAGTTTTCAAAGCACCCTTCCAATTTCCCAACTTCCAAATTTTGAACCAATTTTTCTGGACCAAAAAAATATACTTAGATTTACCAATCGACTCATTATCCTCTCCTGTAAAAATAAGAAAGGCTCCATCTTATATCAAAGAAGATGCGATATGTGGTGAGAAAAAGGTTAAGTTTAATCGAAGTTAGGAATTAGTTAAACTGTAGTCGCATAAACCCAAAAAGTGTCCGGTCCTGTTAACAGGTAGATCAAACTGGGTCAACCAAATAACATCTTGGATATTTTCACCAAATTTTAAGAAAGCCTGGTCCAATCTGCCCCGGTCAGCCTTGATACTTTGGTTCTCATGTAATTCTCATTCCAATTCACCGGTCTAGGCCGGTTCAGGTTTAACATAGAAACTAGGGACTTCTTTTGGGGGGTAGGGTGTAACAAGCACAACCAAAAGAGACGTAAGTATAATTTCTTTAGTTTCTAAGTACCTTTTTTTCTAATTCAAGGTTTTCAGAAGTACTTCATTGCAAAAAAAAAAAAGGAATGGAAAAGAAAAGCTACATGGTTCTACTTCTCCCTAATCATGGATTAAAAATGGGTATTAGCCAAAAATAAGTGTGCCCATCAACAACCAATAAAAATAAAAGTGTTTGTGGAAAATTGAGGGCACACTAGGGGATCTGTATTTGCTTGGTGACAAGCCTTCAAGTGGACAAAATTCATGATCACTTTCATGACCAGTAAGGTGAGCAAAAGGGACGGATGACTCACGTCAGTGGCATCAAAGATGTAATGCGACAAGAGATGAATTATTAATTTGGGCTATCCCCAAACATAAACTAGAAGGAGAATAGAGACAAATTAACCAGGATTACCTTTATGTCTTTACTTCTAATTCCAACTGTTCATGGAATATGTGACTAGAAAATCATGGAGCTTCTTTTGACATCCTCTAATTATTTGTGAATAGGAGTTCAACAAACATTGCCATGGCTTTCTGAAGGCTAAGGTTGCAAATATATTAATAGTTCTCTTTAAAAAAAAAAAAAAAAAAAAGAGGGTGTTTCAGGGTTGTGTTATACTGCCCTGTGGATTTGGTGCACCCCCTTAACGAATGCCTAAGGTCAGCCCATATGCAGGGGTGAATACATGGGGTTGAAAAGTAAAAGTCACGTCCTCAAAAAATGTAAATCACTTTTTTTGACATCACATGTCCGTCCCTGCATATAGGTGGACCTTTGGCATTCATTATGGGGGCACACCAAATCTGAACCGGTTATAGTGTCGCCTCCATTTAGATTGAGACATTTGGGTTCAAAATTTAAACCATCATTTTTGGAGAAAACCCTTATATTAGTGGGTAAAGAGGGGGGGAGGGGGCACTGAGGGTTTTGGCAGATTAGTGATACTTTATCAACTGTTGATTTGAAAATTGAAAAATCTTTGGTAGTTGTGATAAATCTGTATCGCCTCATGTACTCGTTCTTGCCCTTGTTGACCCTTGTTCCCAAACAACATTCTCATAGAGCCATGTTTTATATGCATATAACCTAAAAAAAAAAAAAGTGAGCTTAAGTACAGCCAACAAACATTATAGAGACATACTTATTGCACATTGGGGGCATTTGATGCGTGCCACCAAGGAGATCTCCTACCTTATAACCAGGGGATCTTATGAGAGTGACCATATCTTCAAGAGCCCAGATTTTGTGCGCATAAAATGGAGTCCGCATGGATCAGGGTGTGGACATATCAGCGCCAAAAAATGATTCACTTTTTTGGGACACATTTATCACTTTCGGCACTGATGTGTCCACACCCTGGTCCATGCACACACCATACACACATCTTTTGTGCGTATGAAATCCAGAGCCTATTTTCAATGGATTTTCTATTTGAGAATGTCTACCACAATTCATAAGCTTTTTCCTCAAAGGCATTAGTTTTTGATTAAATAAACAAAGAACATCTAGGAAACTGTAAAACAAAGTTTCCTTTATTTTAATCTCAAGAGTTAAGTTAGTTGGGCTGAAAACCCTTACTTTATTGGGATCTAATGAAAAGCGACACGTAAGTTTCTCCTTGAAAACTTTAATTAAAGAACAAGAATTTGAAGTGGGAAATGATAGAAGAAAATTTCCCTGATTTTGATCGATCATAGAGAGTCATAAAAACCAGCCAGCAGACCGATCGAACCATTAGAACTTGGAACTAAAGATTATTTGCATTAAAATTGGATCAAAATGAATGACCTGACCGGTTCTGTCTTGCTCTAATCATTGCTTAATATTTTCATAATGCATCAAGTTAACCTGGGAATCAAACTGAATTAATCGGACCCAGCCCCTTTATGTCTGGTCCGGTTCTGATAGCAATGGAATTTTTTTACAATATTTCTAGCTGAGAATATAACCTAATTGAGTGAGACATGAGAGTGAGAACCCTCAAATGGTGGGTCCGAAACCCAGAATGTGTGCAACTTATGTTGGTTCCTTCCGAAGCACCGATCCTCTCCGGCCACTTATGACCTGTTAAGGTCCTGTCTAACAGGTGGCACGGTATGATTGGAAGGAAAAAGCGAATTACAATTGACAAGTCATAAAGCATCAGGAGAGGATCTTTTTAGGTTCCTTTAAGATTCACCTAGATGCTCTAGATTTCCTCATAATAATAATAATAATAATAATAAGAGGAAGAAGAAGAAGAATAGACGCCATACCATGCTTACAAGTTACAATACCCTTTAAAGAGGAATTTGTAATCTCTTCCTACATTTTGACATGATTTTTTCCTGTTGGTAGGTAAATGGTTTCAACAATTCCAACTGTCATCTCCTCATGGACACTCCATCCTTCTTTCTAGGATTGTCAATGGGCTGAGTTAGTTTAGCACTGATCAGAGCTTGGCTTGTGCCTTATTTGAAACTTGTAAAGCTGAATATGAACCTTCAAATGAGTTTGTTCAGCTAAGTGAGCCTAATCTGAGCTTTACTAGGTTCAGTATATGCAGCTGTAACAAATTTTGCAGTATATATATATAGGGTATTGGGCATGAAGATTCAAGCATGAGGCAGTAAGCTTGAGTTTAGCAAGTTGGGCTTTCCTAAATCTCAACAGGTTAAGCCTGAGCTCGACACCTTGAATAGGTCAAGTGATGACTTGTCTAAAGCTGAATTGAGCAAAGCTGGGCTTAGCCTGGCTAGTTGACAACCCCAACTTTTCTTTACTGAGTGGCAAGTCTTTACACAAGGTAGTAGCTGGTGTAAATGCAATGCGCAGCCACAAGCATCTTTCTTTCTTAAAATAACGGAATAAACCAACTGTTGACCATCACCTTATTACACCGATCATCTTTAGACGGGGCTCAGTGAATGAGTGGGACCCCATTCTTTACATGAGGCCTCAGTATCCTGTATGAGACGTCAGGACGATCACTTTTGGGTCCCCCCTTCTCCCCTTCTCTCTCAATCTGTGTGTGTGTAGGCACTTAATTGATGTCACATTTGACCAGAATCCTTAAAAGTGGCTTTGAAATTGCATCTGATTGCGACTCATATTTGCAGAGGAGAAATCTTTTTTATGAAAAATATCTAAGGAGATTTATTTGGGCATTATATTTAACGCTGTAGAGAGATGGAGATAGGTTTGGTATTTTCTTAATCTTTTTGAAACACAAAATTTTAGATGCACTTTTTGTTAAACCGTGTCCATACCGAATGTGTTGTATATAAATTACAAGAGTGAAGGTAGTGAATTGGGCTGTAAAATAATAAATAAATAAATAAATAAAAAGAGCGTGTTACACGTCTGGTGCGGTGACATCACAAGGGTTTTTTCTTGTAAATACGTTTGGATATTTTATCAATCGTAAATTAATTAAAACACCATTTTAATTTCATGTGTATTTATAAGAATACTTCTTCTTCTTCTTCTTCTTCTGGTTTTTTGATCTATTGAGCCCTCCTCATATTGAACATTGTTTTGTTTCCAATCGATACTTGGGTATAGATCCAGTCTTGAAGATTCAGGCGTCCTGGATGACTTGAGTAAATGACTCACCTTATGCGTACAATAAACCTAGTCTTAATGTTTAAGGGAAAGAAAAACGCTGTTCTACACAGCTATTAATATCCGTCTTGGTAGAAAATATCGTCTCCTTCAACTGTATAAAAGACCATCCATCAAGGTATAGCCTTGAGGATTTGGTGTGACCCCATAGCCTAAGGTATGCCCTGCACATCAGCGCCGAAAATTGATAATCACCACCCTAAAAATATGTAAATCCCTTTTCCAGCACTAGTTTGTCCACCCCTGATGCAGGGCAGGCCTTTGGCGCTCATTAAGGGGTCACACCAATTCCCAGCCAATCAAATAGGCAACCATCTGTGTTCAATGCCAGTCACTGGTGAGGATTTCGTGTGCCCCCCTTAATGAACGCCTAAGGTCTGCCCATATGCAAGGGCAGACACATGGCTTGAAAAAGTGACTTAACACTTTTTGGGGAGAGTGATTTTCACTTTTTCAAGCCATGTATCCACCCCTACATATGAGTGGATCTTTGGTGTTCGTGAAGGGGACACACGGAACCCCGCACGGCACAGTCACTAGTCAACATTTTTAGATATGTCTAAAAATGAGTATTCTTAAGGTGACGTGGCAAATATGTGGAGTCCTTTTGCGTTGTAATTATCTACAAGACAGCCTTCTTAGGGTAATGCACACATAGAAGGCAAAACCACGATATTTAGATAGCAACAAGTCATGCACATGGTGCCCCCATAGGCCTGAGAACCGCCATTTCTGAGCCTTTTTTTTATTGGATAATCCATGTTTTTCGTCTAACCGCTTTCTTTATATTCTAAGATATCTTGAAAGAAATATCAATTAATGGGATTCTTAGTAAGCAATATATTTTACGCCACAAGAATTTGAATTTGAAAGAAGATAGGATCCCATAACTTGCCATGCATCTCATGTTCGAAGATAACCCACTATTGAATTGATGTTGAGTTTAACTAGGCCAAATTCTTCTCAAATAGATAATCACAACCATGATAACCCAGAGTAAACCATTTAAAGAGAGATTGAAGATGTCAATACTCATAGAAGAAAAGTTGGGTGGTTGAATCAGAAAGATGCTTCTGCAGTGTTATATGAAAGGTATGTAACATTAAAATTAAAGAGAATCTTATAACATGAGTAGAAAATCAGCCAAGTTTTATGCAATCAAATGTTGGGCAATCAAATAAAGTGTCATATAATGAGTATAATTGAGCCGCGGATGTTGAGATAGATGCATAACTAGACAAAAAAAAATGCTAAATTCAGATATGATTGTATTCACGAGGGGTAGCACCAATAGGTGAAAAAGTAAAGGAAAACCAACAAGGATCAACAATTTTACCAATGAAGAGTGAGATAGTACAAATCAATGGAATGTAAAAGATTTAAAGAGAAGACAAAATTGGCTTGAGTTAAAAGACAAGTGGTTATGCTCCTTAAACTTATCAATTAATTGTTCTATCCAAGATTTGGTGTCCTTGATACCATGGTACGTCATATGAAATAAAATGGGTGGGAGTTATGTCTTGTCCAAGGTGTTAGGGGATGTCATATGAAATAAAATGGGTGGAAATTTGAAATTTCATCTAACCCCTGCCTAGTTTATGTGAAGTTCTTAGCGGTGTCTTGACACTTAAACTTGAATAGAACGTTTATTTCATTTTATTCCATACCCAAAAGATATTCTATGCAGGATGTACCGTTTGCCCCCTCCCATGAGGTGTAGACCTATGCAATAAGTGCATGGAGCCACACCCCCGGTGAGGAGGCAGAGGTACATCTTGGACAGAACAATTGGGCTGAGGATATAAAACAATGCTTAGATCAAATGGTTAAAGTAGGAATGTCGATTTTCTGCATACCGTCTATTACGTAGGACCCATTAAATTGCGACCGAAGGGCATCAGAGAAAAAAAAAAAAAAATCGATTATTTCTAAGTTGGTTCATTTTCCACAGTACTCAATCTGATTACCCTTGAACAATGTGATACAGTAGCATTCTTGATTTGTTTTACCAAACCACCCAATTAAAAGAAAAAGGTAAAACAGTAAATGCCTTCAAATTAAAAAGGTAAAAAGTTAATTACTCGTAAATATTTCCACAAGAACACCCAATCAAAAAACCATCTTCTTACGCCACACAAAGAATTTTTCCTGCCTTTCCTCTCTTGGGTTCTGTCTGTCTCTTACAGCCCCCCGTATTCGAAGGGAAGAAAAGGTTGGGAAAGATTAAAAATAAAAATTTAAGGAAAAATTAAAAGGGTTTCGGAAGTATAAGGGCATCCAGCTTCCAATTAGCCCACCCCTCCCTCTTTTCCTCCAAAAAGGAGCAGAGCAGCCGTTGGCCCCCACCACCCAAAATGGAGCCACCACCTCCGCCACCGCCGGCGGGCACCGCTACTACTCCAACCCATCTCGGCTACCCTGACTCACTCGATTCGTCCCCCCGCTCCCGCAACACTGATTCCTGGGACGAGCCCCTCCCTCCCATCCCCGGCGCTAAACTCCGCTTGATGTGCAGCTACGGCGGCCACATAGTCCCCCGCCCTCACGACAAGTCCCTCTGCTATCTCGGCGGCGACACCCGTATCGTCGTCGTCGATCGTCACTCCTCTCTCACCGACCTCTCAGCCCGCCTCTCTCGCAGCCTCCTCCATGACCGCTCCTTCACCCTCAAGTACCAGCTTCCCAACGAGGACCTTGACTCCCTCATCTCCGTCACCACCGACGAAGATCTCGAAAACATGATCGAAGAATACGATCGCACCTCTTCTTCGTCCATGAAGCCCTCTCGCCTCCGACTGTTTCTCTTCCCGTCGAAGTCCGAATCGGCCTCTTCGATTGGGTCGCTTCTCGATGACTCCAAGTCCGAGAATTGGTTTATGGATGCGCTTAACGGTACCGGGTTTTTGCCCAGGGAGCTTTCGGCGGACTCTGCGTCGGTTAATTGCTTACTGGGTCTTGAGGATGTTGTGCATGTCGACCCTTCTGTTGATGTGGAGGCTCAGCCTGAATCTCTGGGTAATAACAAACAGGTTAAACATGGGCAAGATGTTCAATCGGTACCGGATTCGCCGATGCTGGAGACCACTTCGTCGTTTGGGTCGACGTCTTCTTCGCCTTCTCTGGCTAATTTACCTCCGATTCGGGTTCGTGTTGAGGATGGTGGGGGTCGATCGCAGGATCAGAAGGTTGGGCTGGAGGAACATTTCTCGCAGATGAGCGTCGCCGCCGCTGCAGCTGCTGCGCAGAAGCAAGACGAAAGTTTCGTTGTGTTGTCTTCTCCGCCTCCTATTCCGACGACTATTGCAACTGCGACGAAGGTATCTGCTGTGACGATTAATCCTACAGGTCCTGTCAGTGAAAATCCGAATCGGGTTTTCTCCGACGATGAAAGATCAGACCCAGGGGCGCCGGTTGGGTTCCGGAAACCACCACAGCCGGCACCATCTCAATTGCAACAGAAAACTAGTGCCGGAGTAGATATGCCTTCGCCGGAATCAATTGCAAGGTACGCTCAATCTGTCAAAATTGTTGGTGTTTTCCATTTTTAGGGGTCTAATTACCTTTTATATGAATGAAAATCGAGTCTTCTAAAATGGGTTCTGAACTCTTTTAATGTCTTACAGAGACAACACTTCTCGCCCAAAACCCGTGTTCTACCAAGACCCAGGTGTTCCAGTTGCCTCTAGAGACAACTGGGTTCCTGCTAACCCTGTTGAGCCAAAGAGTAACATCCCTGATCCGAGCTATCGGATTCATATGCAGCAACAAATTCAGGATTCTGGGTATGTATTCCCTTCACAATTAGATCAGCAGCAGCAGCAACAACAACAACAACAACAATTTATTCACACCGGTACACATTACATTCACCACCAAGCCACAGGGCCAGTGCCCATCTCTTCCTACTACCAAATGTATCCTTCCGCACAGCAGCAGCAGCCCCACCAGCAGCAGCTCGATCAGCACTACCCGATGTACTTCTTGCCTGTTAGGCAGAACCAGCCTTATAATTTTCCTGTGCAATCCAATCTGGGAGACACCTCCGCTGTCCACTCCAGTCGGCCCCAAACACCTCCCAATCCTACTATGATCCCTCCCACTGGAGCTTACAAAGAACCTGCTCCGCTCGTTTATCCCACCAGGAATGCCCCTCCAACTAAACCTGAATTGGCCACAAGTATGTACGGAATGGCAGCCGGAGCAGCCCCGCCGCTGATTCGCATGCCATCCGAGCAGCACCAGCAGCAATTTGTGGGTTTTCATCAGATGCATCATCCTACTCAGTCTATTGCCATCGCCACTGCCGGCACTGCCAATTATGCGTATGAATACACAGATCCGACACATGCACAGATATACTATACTCAGCCTCCAGCTTCAACATTACCTCCCCAATACCAAACCATGGCCTCGGCCGCAGATCAGAACCACACAACCACTATGAGTCAGTGATGCAGAAAGAATAAAAGAAACAATTTTGGTGGGGAGTGGGTCTTCCTTGCAAGTGTCTGGTTATTGTTATTGCTCTGTTTTTAATCTCTCTGTGATAGAAAATAAGAGACTGTCATCTTCCTTCTTCTGTGTTATATATCTTTGCTCTTCTCAAAGGAAATAGGTGGTCAGAGATCACATTGTTAAAAAAAAACTCTACTCAAATGTTGTGTGTTTGGTCAGTTATGTATCAGTCATTGAATAAATATATATATATATATATATCAGGCTTTAAATTAAAAATCCTTTTCAGGTGTTTGTTCATGTGTCATGAGAGTGGCTGTTGTTGGGTTTGCTTCTGCATTGATTTCTATGTGCATCTTGGTTATTTGATGGGTTTGATTCTTATATATGTTTACTGACTGTTAGAAGTAAAGCAGATGCCTGGATTCTCTGGGTCCTTGGCTTTGACTAGCTCATGGGGATGCCCCAAGTCCCAAGGCCAACTGACTGCTTTTAAAGCAGATTTCCTGTAGCCCTCTTACTGTAGTCAGACTGTAGCACTTGCACCAGGAACGTGGGTGGCATGTCCGTGGCAAAAATGAACCATCACAAAAATTGAATCACTACTTTGGGTGTTTTTCATTTTTTCCGCAGATGCGTCACCCAACGCCCCATGCTACAGTCTGACTACAGTAAAAGGGTTACAGGAAATCCTTTTTAGACTTGCTTGTCGTAACCTGAATGCCCTCTCATTCTCTTGTGGCAGTGGGGTTTTTTAAAGTAAAACTGTTGGTGAACGTATGGGGGTTTAGCTGAAGTGTAAATGCGATAAAGTTTTCTTTGGGGGTTCACGGTTCTACTTAGATGCTTAAAATTGCCTCATTCCGCTGCCAACATGGGCAGTGGTGCTCGACTTTAACTGGAAGTCTGGAACATTGTGCGAGAGAGGCTTCTGTCTACTGCAAGGTAGTCTCCTATTCCATAGACTGAATCTATGACCTTTCACTTGGAGAGGGGACGCTGCAACCACCAGAGAAGGGGGCATTGATGACTGTGACTGTCTTGGGTCCCTTGAATTTGTTGCTCTGCAGTTGGACCTCATCATTTGTAGCATCTCTCCGGACAGCCCAATGACAGTCATTACAAAGTTGGCTCAAACTTATAGAAATGTGACTTTTCTCTGCCAAGCAATAGTTGGGACTCAATTTCTAGTCCAAGATCTCATAACCATTGTGTGAAAGAGGATTTTATTGTCATGCTCCGAACCATTAGATTTCAACATGGGACAGTTCGGCGATCTCTTTTTTCCTATATACCTCTTAATTCTCTTAGTATCGAAGTAAACTTGATTCCCTAAATCACCTTCAAGAAAATTCCAGCAGCATAGCTACTTAAAGGGACCTATGGGGACACGTACCCTATATTAAAAAGTTCAGAACCTGCTTCATTCGTGTATCCTGCCAGGAATGCTCCTCCAACTAGAACTGAATTGGCCACAAGTATGTACGGAATGACCGCTGGAGCAGCCCCACCACTGATTCACATGCCATCCGATTAGCACCAGCAGCAATTTGTGGGTTTTCATCAGATGCATCATCCTTCTCAGTCTATCGTCATCGCGTCTGTCGGCACTGCTAATTACGCATATGAATACACAGATACGACACATGCACAGATATACTATACTCAGCCTCCGGCTTCCACATTGCCTCCCCAATACCAAACCATAGCCTCGGCCGAGCAGGTCAGAACCACACAACCACTATGGGTCAGTGTTGCAGAAAGAATAAGAGAAACAATTTTGGTGGGGAGTGGGTCTTCCTTGTAAGTAGGGGTGGGCATGGGCCGGCTTGGGCCGGGCCATGGTAGGCTCGGGCCCAGCCCTCAAATTATAGACTGGGCTCGGGCCGAGGCTTGGGCCCGTCGGGGTGGGAGGGGTGGGATCGGG
>JAOXJP010000006.1:6085333-6101757 GCA_025762735.1 Platanus orientalis | reverse complement strand
TTTCTAATCTCCCCTCATCCTCATTTTTTTTTCATTTTTTACCTCTCTCCTAATCCCTCTCCTACCTAAAATATCCCTCCCTCCTATACCTCCACTCTGCACCAGCGACCTTCTGGGGCTACTACACCTCTTCGGCGGTTGTAGCTCCCCTTCCAACACTCCTCCTTCGCTCTCTCTCCCCCGTCCCTCCCTCCCTCTCTCTCTCTCTATCCCTCCCTCTCCCTCTTCTTCTTCTTCTTTTTTTTTTCCTCTTGCACCCCCTCCTCCTCTCTCTCTTTCCCCATTTCTTCTTTATTTTTCTTGTTCGGATTGGTGTTGTCAAACAAGGCAACCCCTCCTCGAATAACCTAGCCGAGCAGGGCTTGCCCACTTTGACAATCCAGTTGAGCATATATTGTTCGGCTGGGTTATTCGAGTGGGATAGGCCCTACTCAGCTAGTTTGTCTGAGCATGAGTTGCCTTGTTTGGCAACAACAGTCCAAACACGTAAAAAAAAAAAAAAAAATCCCTTACTTCTAGGTTGTTGTTGGAGGGACTGTCACTATCGTCGACATCAGAAAGAGAGGGATGGGGTTTGAGAGAGAGGGAGGGGAGATATATTTTAGGTAAGAGAGGGGGTTGGGGAATAGGTTTAAAAGGAAACACAAAACAAATTTTTTTTAAATGAAATGGGTTTAGAAATTTGTGGGGGGGGTAAAAAAAGCTCCCATTTTAAAAGAGGGGATGAAAAGAACTTTTGGAGATGCTATAAATAGCTCCCAATTATGTAATAATAAGTACATTTGAATTTACAAATATACCCTTCATAAGGCATTGTGTCACATCCTAATGATCCATCTCCAGTCATCCTGGAGACTACTTAGATTACATTTTCTTCGGATGATGGTTGTGGATAAACTGATCCAATCGACCAATTCTGCTTTTGCCAGATGGTCGCGGATAGGACACCCATTTATTTGAACAGGTGGTGGGACCCATTTGCCTTTTTGTAGCTCCTCCCTATGCTCTCTACCAGTTCCATGTATGGTATAGTGGTATACCTATCGTATAAAGCAGCCGTCAAACGACAAAGCTGAACAGTGTTTGCTTCTCCTCTTGACTCACGCGCGCACGAAAACAAAAAGAAAAGTAAAAGCTGAGTCTTTTATAACGTTCAAAGGCTGAAATTTTGGGGGAGAAATTTGAGTTTTGACACACGGAGCTTCTTCCCCTGCAAAACCCGTTGCGGTAAATTCTGAACACTTCTCTCTGCGTTTTCAGAAACGGAGATAGGTAGGGTCTGAAGATATCAAAATCTGCAGTGGCTTTATGAATTCAAAGTTTCTGATGATAAGAAGATGGGCGGAGTCACTTCGTCGATTGCCGCGAAATTCGCCTTCTTCCCTCCCAACCCTCCCTCGTACCGAGTGATCAGCGACGAGGCATTTGGAGGCAGACTGGTGATTCCGGAGGTGGTTAGGCGTGACGAAGTTGATGTCTTGAAGCTCCGTACCAGGCGTGGCCATGAAATCGTAGCTGTTCATGTGAGGCATCCCAAGGCTACGGCGACGCTTCTGTATTCGCATGGTAACGCGGCTGATTTGGGTCAGATGTTTGAGCTCTTCGTAGAGTTGAGCCTTCGTCTCCGCATCAATCTCATGGGGTAATTTTTTTAATAATTTATTGGCTTAAGGTATCAATTTGGTTGTTGTTAGGTTTAAAAAGCTTCAATTTTTTCATTTTTGTTTTTGTTTTTTTTTTGTGTCTTAAAGATTTGGCTTCAATAAAAGGCTCCTCATGTGATGGGCGCTTTTTTTATTTTTTATTTTTTACATCCGCTTTTTTTTTAATTTTTTTACATCGGATTGGAATCCGATTGGCACCCTACCCCAGCTTGTATTGACATGAATCTGATGAAAAAAGTATTTATTTTTGTTTATTTTTGTTTTTTTGAATACACCTACTCATGTGAGGGTCCAATAATTGAATCTAGCTCTTTTTTTTTTCAATGTTCCGTTAATATTTGGCTGCTTGAATTGGATGTCAATGTGTTCTGTTTAAAATTTAGTTCAAAATCTGGATTTTTACTAGTGTTACTTAACTTGGTAATTGTCTATGACAGAAATTGGATTTTATTTTGTGATATTCTCTGCTTGGGAAACGTATTTTTTTTTAATGATATAACAGATCCTTATGGATGTTTAATTTGGCGTTTGGATGAACCGAGGAGACAAAGACCAAACCCTAATACATATATTAAAATGTATCTGTTGTGAACGCTTTGTTAGTGATGTATTAGTTATTGTAACTTGACAATACTAGTTCATTGGAATGTCCAACATTTTTCTTTGTCAATCAGAGCGAGATATGATTTTAATGTATTTATTGTTTTGTTATAGAGTCTGATTGTCTTTGTATGATTGATTGCTGATGCTGACACAAAATCAGGAAAAAGGTTGCCACAGACTGTCTCAGAAAATAGATGGGACCAACAAAGATCATCTTCATTCATAGGAGTTTGTGGAAGAGACAAATGATTGTTTCTTTTGTGACATGCATTTAGCCCTGAAGGTAGTCTATGGTAGCATCTAAGATAATTTTTCTGGGTATCCATCTTAATATAGTTCCAAGGGACACGTTTCACAGATTCCTCAAACGGGTGTAACTCAATCTTTCATGCAGGAATCAGAAAGGAAATAGTACGTTTTGTTGAAGCAGATGGTAGATGAATGGATTAAATTATGTTTCAAGGTCTGATTATTTTTTATTCCAGGCCTCATATTTGGAAGTCTATTTTGTGACAGAGGGCATGGGTTTTTAAAATTTTCTCAGGCTCACTTGGAGAAGAGAAGGGGTTTAATATCTTTCTTTTCTTGCTTTAGAGGTAGGAAGCCATTGAGGTTGGATTTGATTCTTTGCGTGTTATATCATGGGTGTCGGAGACTAAATGTTTGGTTTGGGGTGATTTCCTTGATCATATAATGACCTTCAGATGACATATTTTACATGGAAATATCATCCTTGTATCATTGGAAAGAGAGGGGGAGGGGGAGTAGGACCCTATAAATTGGAAAGTGGGGCAAATGGGACCTTCTCATGCAAATATTGTCAGAATTATCTTCTATCCGATTTTCCAAGAATTTGAAAATGTCTACTAATACTTCTGGCTTTTGCCAATATTTGGTGCTATATGCAATGAAAATATCGAGAAGTTAAACTGTCTACAATTAGGGAACTTTGCTTTTCTGCTTGGATCTAACTCTTAAATGATCTTTTTCCTATTCTATTTTTGTTAAGTTCTGGTCATATGCTAATTCAACCATTCAGGAAATTCTGGCATATTGATAACTTTTGTGGATCACATTTAGAAGCCCTTGAATAACATTATTTATTTCACTAGATTACTCTTCATTTTCACAATATTGCCATCAATGTCTAAATGTATTAAAACTTTATATGCTTTCTTAATATAATGGGAAATGTAATGATGTATTATTACTTATCAAAAGGAGCAATCCTTGTATACAAGATTGTACTATACATAGGGGAGACTAAGATGTAAGATCTCCAATTCTTATAATCACAAAAAGTCATTACCTTAACAAATGGTACGCAGTGTGGCATCCCAACTTTCCTTCAATTTGAGATCCTTGTAACTCCTTTAGAATGGAAGTCTAACCAAAATATGAAGACTTAACATTTCTTGCGATCTGCTCTTCTCGTCAAGTATGCAGTTATTTCTCTCCTTCCATAAGTTTCAACATATAGAAAAAGGAACTATTCTCCACTCGATTTGAACATGATGCCAATGCCGCACCATATAATCTAATCAGGTAAGGCTCTATGGCTGACTTATCAAAAACAAATAGATAAATGAAGTGATACCAAACTTGTTTCGTAAATGCAATGAAGGACTTGATGATTTGCACTTTCCCATCCTCTATGCCATGTATTCAAAAGTTGGGCATGGTTTTCAACTTTTCAACTGTGACACTTTTTGGGCACTGCTGTCCAAAGGATACTTCTACTTGATTTGGACCGGAGTATCCCAAATAAAGTTTGATGTAAATTCCTTTTAAACGGTTATGGCATCATAGAAAATCCGGACTGTGAATTCTCCTTTTGGATCCGATCACCATTCTCCCATATCCTCTTTTTGATTCAAGGAAGAGTGACCAATATTCCTTGCTGAAAGCCCCACAAGCAAGTCAACCTCTCAACCATTGAGATTTTCTTTTTGGATCTTGGGACCTATTTGTTACTCCAATCTCATTAATATTAGAGGTGTCTTCCCCTCTATTTTCATTTTTTAGTCACCCCAAACAGCCTGAACTCTGCACAGAGAGTTATTTTCCCACACTTTAATGAAGTCACCCGACACCTTAGAAATCTCCTTCATATGCATATCCTACCCTTCTTGGCAAGTCCTTTAGTATCATAGTTTCAATTTTTATTTGTTTCAGTGACTTCTTGTCAGAAATTGTCCGGTACTTTCCTTGGTGTCCATATCCACTTTCCCTAGTCCTTTTTATTGAAAGATTGATGATCCACTTAAATATGCGAAGAACAAAAGATTCACCAGGGTGGGGGGCTTCCAGCCCCCAACAGCACGACCCTGCAAAGTCAACCCACATCCTAGAGAAAATCTGAATGGCTCTCATCAAAATCTTGCCTAATCAAAAGCCACTCAATCAAAAGACTATGCATCCTTGTACAAATCCTCTCCTGGTAGTCTGGGACATCTTGTTGCTCTTGAAGATCCTCCTATTCTTTTCCTTCCAAATATCCCAATAAATGACCCTTGGAAGGAGACCCGAGATAGCTTTAGACTCCCCCCACTCCCTGGACCCTTTACCCACATTTTAGACCTTTAAAATTTCAATGAGAAGACCCACTGCATTCCCAACTATAGAGTCTTTTTAATTATATTCAAAGATTGTTGGCCCAGTCCACCTGCTCCCTTTGATGAGCAAATAATTTACCATTTAAGTAGATGATACTTCTTTTCCTTAATCATCCTCCTCCAAAGAAACTATCTTTCCTCTCTAGATGACAAGGCAGTAAATTGACAAAGTTCATCACAAAAATCATAAAATTGAAATCTTCCAAGGGTATAGCACATGAATTATGGAAAAAAAAAATGGTATAGCACTTGGCAGCAGGTTTCCCCTGCATTGGTTTGTCAGATTGAAGAGTCCTTGTGAACTGTGATGAACTAACATAATCAGTGATCTGGGATTCATGAAGTTGTATTTGGTTTCCTTTTGGTCAGTGCTATTTTGATGTAAAAAGAAGATGAATAAACTTATATAAGTGCATTTGAAGAAAGAGAAGACATAACTACTTTTTGGTGGCAGTTGGAGATAAGAAACATATCTTGCCATATGGCAGCAGGTTTCCCCTGCATTGGTTTGCCATATCTTGCCACTATTGTAGGTGTGAAGGTTGCAGGACCAAATATGGCACCTTCCTCCCATGCTGCCAAGAAACATATCTATGCCTGCGCAGTGGGACTAATTTTGTAGTTTGTTTTTGTCAATATTGATGTATCATGAGGACATGGGATAATTTGAGTTATCTGTTATTTTACTTTCGAAGGAATTTCATATGATGGTCCTGCAACCTTCACACCTTTCGGCTTGATATAAATTGGTTTGGTCACTTATTTACTATAGATCACTACTTGTAGTAAGTTAAGAACTAGCTAATTTCCCCTTATTGATTTTTTGGTCTAATTCAGTCATTTTTGTTATGTAGTTTATTTGATTGTTATTTTATAGCATGGCTTATGCTAGGTGTAGTATTCTGATTTCAGTTTGATATCAATTCACTTTTTCAAAAAAAAAAAAAAAAAAAAAACCAATTTACATGAATTTCACAAGCACTCTTTTGTCTTCTTGTAAATGTAATTATCTATGTGGTTTTTTCAATGTTGTTTTATCTAATGCGAATTAGTGTTTTTTAGGTAAGTAAATAATTGTATCAAAGAAAAAGATTACAATCTATTATATGTACATTGGTTTGCATCTCTAGAGATTGCATCTTTCAAAATAACAGGAAAGGCCATGGTTTGCCCAAGCTTTGCATGTTCACAGTAATTCTGTTTTTTGTTTCTTTGAGTATCACATTTGATTAATGGTAGCCTACTGAACGTGTTTCTTAATGTGTGAGTTTCTTAGTCTATTTTACATGGTATTTTTCTTAACCTTATTTACCACAATTTTCTAGAATATATACACATCACTTGGTTAACAAAAGCTGTATTAATTGGGAAGGAAATAAATTTTTGTTATTTTTCTATCTCGACAAGTTGGCTAAGATCAAGTGTATTGTCTCATAAATTTGTTTTTCTTTTGCTTGACTTTCCGATAAATGGTCTTCCCAGGTATGACTATGCTGGCTATGGACAATCAACTGGCAAGGTTAGATGCTATGAATTCCTGGTTCTTAATTCACTTTCAGTGACAGTTTTTTGGTCCTTTGCTCTTACCTGTTAAATTAGTGACTCTTCACATCTATCTAGATATTTTTTTTTGTTAGCCACTTTCAATGAGAAACATTTTTTCATTTGGAAAACATGAACTTCAATGGTTCTTCTTATCATTAGTACATTGTTGAGATATTGTTTTTGTTATTGTGATGGTTAACCTTTCCATTTGATATATTAGAAATTAGGTGCCACATAATTAAAGTCATACATATAAAGGATTTCTGTGGGGCATATGTCTAAGATACTCTTTAAAAAAAACAAAATTTGCTTCTGTAAACTGCAAACATTTAAAATTTTTTTTCTTTATTTCTCTACTAGTCTCCCTTGAGCTAATATATTTACCCTACATCACAGAAAAACTCCTTTGAGAAACTTAAGGTAGTACATGCTCACTACTTTGGTAATGATGTCAGTCACGACCTTCACTTCACATTTTTGTGTTTGATCTCTCTCTTAATAAGACTTTTAATTTCAAGATTGTAGTCATCCTTGATATATTTCCTCTTTACATTGGCACAAGCTTTCATTTTTATCCTTCTGGTAAAATTCCATGTCAGTTCAGGTGGGATCAAAACTAGTACATCAAGTGCATCTTGAGTTAGAATCTCCCTTGGGTGAGGGATGCCCTTTGCCACTCATTATCTGTTGCAATGGACTGATAGTGCCATTATGTGGAGCAAATTTCATAATTAAATGTGATGACCTTTTAGATAACCAAATCTACTTTGCTGCTGGTGTTGTCTTTGGCCAATGTTCTGCATCTGTTTTTTAACCTCACAACAAGTTTCTCTCACTGGATCACAAAATCAATCTTTTTTTTTTGGGGGGGGGGGGAATGGTAAATAGATAATATATATTAAAAAGAAAGGGAGTACAAAAGATTCACTGGGAGGGTAGAGTAAAAAAACAAAGGTACAAAAGCCAAATAAGAGAAGAAGCATTATACAAGAACACAAGAATTCAGGTTCTCCCCCCACACAGTATACCAAACATCTGTAGGAATCATACACTAAGGCACAGATACATTCTTGGCCAATAGTTTTACCCTCAAAGATCCTTCGGTTCTTTTTTTTTTCTCCAGATGCACCAATGTAGAGCCCCCGGGAAAGAAGACCACATCACCTTAGAAACCCCATCCATCTCCCTAATTCTCTATCCAGAAATTAGATCCTTGAAGGTACAAGGGAAAGCCCTAGATATATTCTAAGGGAAAGCAAGAAATCCCACATGTACCACAAACAAATGGTCCTCTGATTCCTACTCCAACAACCACGACACACACCTGTTAGCTGAATTCCATTCTCTATGGTCCACCTGTTAGCCAAATGATCCACTTACATGTGTTTGGAGCACATGTAGGTCATAATACATCTATATTTAAATATGATGAGTATCTTTTATTTATATGATCAGATTAATGTACCACTGATTTTACCTTTGCTCACAATGTTTTATCTCTTATAACCACAAATTCATCTTTGAAACATATAGTCATGTACTAGATCCGTAGGAGAAGACCATGGAGGAACATGGGAGGCCAAGTGGAACCCACACGTGGCTTGGTGCAGACATGGGAGGCCCAAATTGATCGACCTTAAATGCCCAAATTGATGCAGACATGGGAGGTCTAATGGAACCCACACGTGGCTTGGTGAGATCCATAGGAGAAGACCATGGAGGAACACCTTTGTACAGATCATGGAGTCTTTTAGTTGTTATTAGAGTCTTTAGTAATCTTTATTTTACTGTTTTACTTAATATTTTATGTTTTATTAGAGTTTAGGACATAGGTGTCATTTTAGTTTTTGATTTTGGAAGTTTTTATTCTTAGAAAGTAAATGTTCTAATGTTTTGGAGTTTAGGAAAGTCTTAGGTAGCAAGTAAGCTAGTAGTTTAGGAGTTTCTAATTTGGTTTCTTGCTAATTTCTTGAGTTTGTGAGCCTATATATAGGGCTGCACGATTTTGTATTGGTATGATGAAATTTAATAAAATTTTTTTGTGTGTTTCCTTGCTCTTCAACGAGTAGAAGAACTTCTTCAAGTTTTTGGTGCCTAGACTTGAACCCAAGGATGGTGATGTCCAAGGGCTTGTGATGTAGGTGATTTCCCACACCATGTACTATTCTTCTCCATGTTATCTTCTTCTCTTTCTTCTATTTTTCTGTTATTGTTCTCTGCAGACCTTACACAGCCATCTTTTTCTTCAATTTTCCCCATCAAACCCTATTCCTAGCTATACCTAATCTTCTGCCAGCCTTACCCTCTTATTAACCCTGTTTTCTGAAAGATCCATTAACCTTAACCCTTCTTAAAACCTGCAAACACATCATTATATCAGTTCTTTGCTGTTTTATCTAAGGGAAGCATTTTAGAATCAAGTTCCCTGCAACTATATCTGGATACTTTCTCTGCTCTGTTCCAGGTTTCTAGACTCTGAAGCTCTTTTTCTCTTGGGGTGTCAGGTGGCCTACAGACCCTAATTCAAACCTACCCATCATAAAGACCCTTGCTAATTGAACCCAGATGATGCAGTACAAGAGGGAAAATACCAATCAGATAACTATAGCAAGCACTGACTGAAGGTACTAGTGTGTACAATGCTTTCAGGTAGAGGTTAATCTGGCTTGAAAGGTTTTTTTTATAAGATCAATCCTGCATTTAATAACTTCTGTCTAGAGGTAAACAGCAAAGTAAAACACAAGTGTTCATGGGCTTAGCTTAGGACAGAATAAGGCTGGTAGGGTACAGAACAAGGGACTGTTTTATGGGTAAAACACAGCAATTAAAAGGGCCTTGTAGATACTGGTTTAGGCTTATATCAACGAGAGCAGTAAAGTCAAAACCAGCACTCGTAATGAACACCCCAACAATGTATTTATGACTGTTGGGTAGCTGAAACAGCAAGATAAAACAGTGTGCAAAAGGAACTATTGAGGTGTAGTACAGCAGGGTATTATAGGCTACTGACCTAGTTCAGAACTTTCTTCAAACAGTAGGTGTGCACTGGTTTCCAACAGGTCTTGTGTGGAACTGAAGGTTCTGGACAGAGACTGTAGTAGGGCAATCGTAAGTACTGCTTTCAGGGGAACAAATGGTGGTCACAGGGACTGATACCTGGGTGTCATAGAGCAGCAATAAGGGATTTGAAAGGCTGCTGTTAGAGATAATATATGGGACTGAAATTAAAGGTAAAACAGTGGGAGAACAAGCTTCAATAAGAGGACTGGTTCCAGTGTGTTGAAATAAAGTAAGTGAAATCTGTTGCAGTCAAGATTGCAGGTCACTTTGGGTTTGATCCTCAAGTTGAAACAACCAAAGAAGAATTCTAAGGCTGCTGCAGGGTTTAAACCATCTTGTTTTTTAATTTCCAGCATTGAAACAGAGAAATGTGTGGAGTTTAGGGAGCCACATGGTTTAGAAGGATCAGGGTTATGTGACGATAAAAAAAATTCAAAGAAGCTGGTGGTATATGGGTTTCAGGTTTAGGCAGCAAATTAACCATTTTTTACTTCCGATTCTGCGATAAGGACTTCAAGAGCAGGAGTGGGTTGAGAAAGCTTTAAGGTCTCTTTAGCCTGTGCTATAGCAGCAGCTGAAGAATTCAAAAGAGACTCCACGGTCCTCCTAATCCCTGCATTGTTAAGGTACATTTTCATATCATCTAGGCAAGATAAGGCTCTAGCCCGTGTAGATGGCAATGTGATTGCTTCGGGTTCCATTTCAGTAAGATCCTATAAAAGGTGAATACAAGCATCACGCGCCTATTTTGCGTTCTTGCGAAAATCTTCCAATTTTTCTTCATTGTAATCCCATAATGATAGAACTTTTTCATTCACCAAAGAAAACTCTGCACAATATAAAGAAAAAAATCAAGATTTAAAATGGCCTAAATACTCATACAAAAGGTGAATACCTGATGCCGGGACAGGTTCTGGGACTGGGATAGGTTCAAGTTCTGAAGAAGATTCAGTCTCTGATGATGAGCCAGACTCTAGTATAGGGAAATTATCTTCGGAATCTGTTGAGTTAATCACTAGAAGATTATTCTCAGAATCTGATGAGTCAATTATAATAGGTACATGATCAAGTTCTTGGTACAAGGAGTGGCCTTGGGTTGGTCAAAGACCTAAGTCTCATATGCCTGGGATGGATATCAGCAGGAGGAGCAGATGATTCGCCCCTACTTATGTTGGAGGACTTTTGTTTCGGTGCCATCACCTAAAAAAATGAAAGAAATAAAAATTTATTCAGTATGAAACATACCCTGAAAATGGAGTAAAATGTGGGCGAATGAGGATCAGTAATCACATTCGCGCACACTAAGTGCATGAATCTCAACTCGCGAATGAAAGCAAGGAGAAGTCATTCGTAACTCACTCAAGCAGACAACTCACTGGATGAGCTAGGAGGTTGCGAATGAGTCCCTAGAGATGATGATCATCTCAGAGAAGATAACCGGAATTCCAAACAAGAAAAAAAAGGAAGCAAAGGGTCTTAGGAATGCTATTCTTCAAAAAACTTATCAAAGATGTTCCAAGCAATACAGAGACTCTCCTCCCTGCACGGGAAGAAAACAAACTGAAGAAGAAAGGATCAGGGAAAAAGAAAATGGATATCTCTTGCAGTTCATCATACCTCAAGATGATCATCCAGAAGAAAGAAAGAAAAAAGAATGAAGAGGAACTCACACTTTCAAAAGCTGGGAAAAAAAATTTGGATGCCTCAAGAAGTTCTACTATAAATGAGCTCTGAGAAGATGAGTTGAGGAAGAAGAAAAAGGACTTATATACTCGTGGGGGTATATTAGTTAAAATACAAGGAATTTGAAGTCTTGGAAACTAATAAAGAAAGAATATTGACAGAGGTAACTGAAGACTGTTATTTTTGCCTCGAAAAATGCACCGTCTCCTTGTTACACTCGCAATGCATTTTCTGAGGGGGCAACTGTAGAAACCCAAAAGTGTGCGTGAATGTAAAAATAAGATGACATTCGCTACACTCTTGTTAGTGAATGAAAAATCACAGTCTCATTTGCCCAATGTCAAAGGATTTCAAGTACTCGTTTTTGCTCAAAAAGTGTGCGCGAATGAATTGTTTACATTCGCGCACTGCGGAAACCAAAAACTGAAATTCGACTCTATCTTTTTCGGGATTGATTATTTTGGATAACTACGATTCTTATGAGTTCCCTAATTACCCAGAAGATGGAAGAAGGTGGATTCTCGCATAGAAGAATCACTTATATTTTTGGGATAAAGATTTGAAGAATTTTACTCCAATAAAAAAAGCATTATGGAAGAGATAAAGTTCCTTCTGAACAAAGATTCTTCTTTAACTCGTTTTGGTGCCTATAAATGCTTAGAAGATCAGAGAGACAGAGATATACAGAGATACATAGATAAAGAACGAAGGAGTTTGAGAAGTTGGAAAAGCTCTGAAGATTCACCGTGAGGCAAGCTACGCCCATCCCTTGAAGGTCTGCAAGCTACCTCTCTTCCAAAAAAGGAGAGAGCACGTCCATTATACCTTTACAATCTCCCCCAAGGAAGATATCATAGGAAGCTTAAGGATGAGCCAAGTTATAGATAGGTAAACTTACTAGTATATAAACAAGTGTAATCATATATATATATATATATATATATATATATAGAATACCATCTTCTCCTCTCCTTCTTTATGTTCTTGCAATTCTATTTTTTTTAATATAAGTCGAGAAACTAGAGTTAATCATAGGTTGACTGTGTCAAACGGCTGTAATTAACAAGTTTTTAAGACTTGGAGTTTTAGTCCCCACTCATAAAAATAAACTAGCCTCTAAAACAGCTAGGTAATTTGTTCAACGAATTTCGCCTTATACAAAAACTCGAAATTTGGTGTTACATTGGCTGTCATGGAAAAGTAGATTGCTCCTTCAGTTTCATTTGCATTGCACATGTCCTCTGCATCATGAACATGGGGTACATTAACGCTGAAAATCCTCTGGCTACTCTTTCCTTAGCTTCTTCTGTTAATTCTCGTTCGCGTTCTAAAACCATGTCATTAGTTGGCTCATATTCTTCTTCCAGTTCGTTATTGTTTACTGATTGTTTTTCAGTAAAACCTATAAACTTGCTTAAACACTGTGATTTGTGATGCCGATAGCCCTTGCAATTATAATTCACACCTGGCTGCATGTATGGTTTTAATAGTTCTTTAGGTATTCAATCGCAAAACACCAAAATAACATATTATAGGGTAGCCACATGGTGTAGTTCATTAGCTCCCATCAAAATTTTGGAGAAACTCCTATGGAAAGATTGTAGGAAATTTTGGACCGCAAGTTATTGGATGGGTTTTCTGGGTTTAGGAGTGGCCGAATGGTGTGAAGTGGATGGTGATGGGTTTGAAGATGAAAAACAACAAGGATAATAATGGTAGAGGTGGCCGGCTGATGTGGGAACACTAATGAAGTGAAAAAGAATGGGTATGGAGGGAGTAAAAGGTTTATGGATGAAGGTTGGAACTATGACAACCAAGAACACACCAGAAAATAAAAGAAAAGAAGTAAAAAGAAGAAGATTAGGAGAGGAAGAAGAAGAAAGAAAAGAAGAAGATAGATAAAGTACTTGGGAGGAAATCACCAACCTCCACTCTTGGAAATCACCAACCAAGAGCTTCCTTCTTGGCACCAAAAAGGAAGAAGAGAGAGCTCCAATCATGGGAGGCAAGGCAGTAGCCAATCTTTTTTTTTTTTTTCATTATATTCATCAAAAATTATGGTGGGGATGAGTCTCTTATATAACCCACACTAGGGTTGACCCCCTCCTTTTACATCAAAATAGAAGCAAAAATTAAATAAAGAAATATCTAATTTGGTCCCCTCTTTAAGAGTGGTCGACCAAGCCTAGTAAAGGCTTATTACATACTTCCCAAAAACTATAATAACAAAAATTAAAATTTCACCTAAGTCCCTAACTATTATCAACTCTAAAAACATCTATAAAACTGAAATAGTCTATCAAAGCTCTATCAAAGGCTCCATTACTTGCTCCATTGCTTCTTCCATGTCCTTCTTTGGTCAACTCCTTGTGTGGACCCCACAATGGCCAAGTGTGGGGCCCATCTAGCTCCCATGTCCTCATCAAACCCCCATTCAAAAAAACTCGTCCTCGATTTTTATAAAGGGAAATGAATAATAATGTCTTGAAGGTTGATCCACATAGCTAGATGCTAAATCCACCCATGATCAAGTTATGGTGCAAACCGGTCCTCTTGTAGATGTCTGATATGAGAAAGACTTCAAAATAGGTTACTAGCTCATGAGAAGCAACCAATAATGGATACTCCTCGTAGTACTCATCTTGTTGAATCTGGATTGGAGTAGCAATCTCTGGTATCCCCATAGAGTCAAGAACATATACGTCTATAGGAGTGACCTGTATCTCAGTCAAAACAGGAATTGGGGCATCATCAAATGGTGGATCACAAACCGGGGCAGCAAGGAGACGTGAATTTGTAGACTCTGATAGCTCAGCAAACTGCTCATCACTAACTACCTCAGTCTTTTCCACACTACTGTCTTCCTTTGTAATCTAGGCTTCACATTCTTGAACTTCTGCCTCTAGTTCTTTAAATGCACCCTTTTATCGGGGAGAAAGCTGAAGCCTGTTAAGTATGTCCTGGATCTCCTAAAATCATTCCTCAACTGAGTCAAGTAGAGAAGACAATTTATCTGCCCTTCTTATAGCATCGTCATGCTCGCTTTGATTTGACTGGTTTAAAATAATTGATCTTGCATCAACATGTCTGACTGAAAGCTTATAATATACTCTCCAATCACAAATCTGAAGAGTATTAGATATCTTGTTGAATGAAGCCTTCTTCTCATCCAACCCTTTTTTTCTTAGGATCACTTGATAATCCTCGAAAATGCCTTCACAGAAAGAGCATTCCGTAATATCACTGTATTTCCCACTCTCAAGTTGAATAATAAAATGTCCTTTATGAAAGCAAAATCTTCTCGCCTTAGGATGCATCGAAAGTCTCTCCGCCATGTCACATGAAATGTAATTATCCTGATATTGATCAATAAATATGACCATAATTCATTTTCTATGAGGAAAAGTAAAAGGGTACTTAACTTTAAATCCCATGTCTTCAGAACCCCAAGCAAAATACTGAGGAACTCATCACTGAAAATTTGGGTAGAACTGGTAAAATTACTAAAATACCCCTGACAGTATGTCAGAAAATTCTGATTTTTGGCTGGTTATTCTTGAGGTCAAGAGACACTACTGTCCCAAATTTCAAGTAAAATGGACAAGTTTTGGGTGTTGAGCTTGTACAAGAAAGGTTGCTGGTTTGGGTGAGGACTTTTCACAAACACCTACAGTGTACTAATAGCCATAACGAAAGGATCAGATTGAAGGCCTTACTGCAGTATGAGAAAACCCACTCCAAACATTTATGAAGTACACCCAAAGCTAAGTATGTTGCCAATATGATGTAGGAACTGAGAAACTTGTACAGCTACCGGTAGAATGGTATCCTTGTTGTGTCAACAATTATGTATGATCCAGCTGCTGCTCCCTCAAAACCAGTATGGGATACTCGTGCTATGACTAGGATCTCCAATAATGCCTACTGCATATTTGTTACACCTTAGAAATGCCACCAGAAATTAGAGGTAATCAATTCTCTGTTGATGTAAGTAGGACTCTTATTATCTTCACAAAAGATCACCAATCTGAAAGCTCCAGGTTTGTCACACTTCTCCAGTCATTGGGATGAGTGATTCACTCAAACACCAAACAAAGTGTTATATCCCAAGACTACAGGGATCAGAATTCTGTATGTAAACAATAGAATCAAAATACTGATTTCTGGAGATGTTCCCCAGTATTCCAACTAACAGTCTATTTGGAACAGGTTATGGAGCTGGAATAACCGAGTGTGTGAATGCTTAATTGGCTGAACTGACCTAGGACATGAGCTCAAACAATGCACTAAAGATAGGTTGAAACCCATCAAACACAGAAGTGTATTCTAGTGCCTTGGAACTGATTCTGGTCAAAGTTCAGATTCATAAATACCTGGACTCCATCAGTACTCAATGCTAAAACTGCTGCAGGAGTTTCATTAAAAGTACCTTCAGTTCTGATCAATACCACAGCAAAAGTTTCACCCAGTTGTTACCACAGATTCTACAAAAGAGGTGGTCTCAGTATTAATCAATCAGATGACCAGCACCACTTTGATAATTAATCTTTAGTGAAGGAACCTTAGACACAAAAATTGCTCCATATAATCCAGTAACCAATCTGGTGTAGATCCTTGGTATGTTATACAGCAAGTGGCCAAATTTGATGTAGTCAAAACACAAGCTGGGGAGCTAGTATGGGAGCTTCAAACCAACACCAGACTCCCTGACTAAGGAATACTCGAATCCAATCAGAGATCAATCCTAGGTTGTAAGAGCTTCTCCTTGATTCACTCTCATCTACACAGAGGCTTCACTAGGAGCTGCTGTAATCTTAAGCTCTGTAGTGATGTATCTTCAGCAAGAATATCCCTCGTAAATCAACCAGAACCCAAAATGACACTGGCATCAAGCTTGCTAAAAAGAGGATTTCTATGTTGTCAACCTCAGAAACAATGAATCCACACAGAAGTTACCACTGTTCTATGACCCAACACAATTGTTTCAGGTCTGTTGATTATTCAAACACCTAGGGGATCACCTGAGAATAACCACCATTGCTTCCTAGGACTTGTCTAACTGAGAAGTAGCCAAACCTAGCTCTGATACCAAGATTGACGCAGCACAAAAGAGAGATACTCCAATAATCATAGCAATACAAGGCTGGAGTACTAGAAAGGGTGTTCAGGTTAAAGTAATGCCTCAGAGGATTGAATGATCATAGGGTAACAGGCTGAACAGGCTGTGATTGTGTAAGAAAATAGGGAATTATAC
>JAOXJP010000006.1:6059753-6073267 GCA_025762735.1 Platanus orientalis | reverse complement strand
TAGATTACCCCTCCCCCCCCCCCCCCAAAAAAAAAAAAAAAAAAATCTAATCCTTCTTTTTATTCTAGTCCACACCCTAAGCTGCGTCTCCTTGATTTATATCGTGTATATATTATCCTTGTTCCTACTATATACATGACCTTGATTAACTCTTTGCTTTTCTTACAGCTGTACCAATTTCTGGATTTTTTATCATAGCGGTAATAACGCTTCTATTGGTCTACTCAAGAAAAAGATACTCAACAGAGGCTCAAAAAGTGGAGGCCCTTCTAAGGAACCATGGATCCTTGGCTCCAAAAAGATATAAATATTCAGATATCAGAAAAATGACCAACTCATTCAAAGATAAATTGGGCCAAGGTAGTTATGGTGACGTATTTAAAGGGAAGCTACTTGATGGTAGTATGGTAGCTGTGAAGTTGTTGAGAGAGTCCAAAGGTAATGGAGAAGAATTCATTAATGAGGTGGCAAGCATTAGTAGGACTTCCCATGTTAATGTTGTAAGACTTCTAGGGTTTTGTTTTGATGGGCCTAAAAGAGCTCTTATCTATGAGTTCATGACCAATGGATCTCTAGAAAAATTCATCTATGGTGAGAAACCATTGCAAGCACATCCCCACCTTGGATGGGAAAGACTATACGAAATTGCAGTTGGCATTGCTCGCGGGCTAGAATACTTGCATCGTGGTTGTAATACGCGAATTTTGCATTTTGATATTAAACCTCATAATATTCTTCTAGACCAGGACTTCTGTCCGAAGATCTCTGACTTTGGGCTTGCTAAACAGTGCCCTAAAAAAGAGAGTATCATATCTATGGCAGATGCTAGAGGGACTGTAGGGTATATTGCACCAGAAGTGTTCTCTAAGAACTTTGGGGGAGTCTCACACAAGTCAGATGTCTATAGCTATGGGATGATGATTCTAGAAATGGTTGGAGGAAGGAAGAACAATGATGAGGGAGTTGATCATGTTAGCGAAATCTATTTTCCGCATTGGATTTATAAGCGTCTTGAGTTAGATGAAGATTTTGGACTGCATGGGGTAATGACTGAAAAGGAAGAAGAAATTGCCAGGAAGATGGTTTTAGGGGGGTTGTGGTGTATACAAACAGATCCGTCAAAGCGGCCATCAATGAATGGGGTGGTCGATATGTTGGAAGGAAGCCTTGAATCCTTGCAAATTCCTCCCAAGCCATTCGTATCTTTTCCTCCAAGATCGTCAATTTGTTCTCTTACCATATCAATGTCTTAACTACAGTGTCTCTAAATAATGTATATAAATGCATCTGTCCCAGATGACAATTATACCTATATTCATGTTATGTCAAGATATATAACAGGCACATTATGCTTAATCAGCTAGTTTGGTTGCTAAAGCTTGTGAGTGTCGATATGATAGACCTGGGCCCAAAATCCATCTCAATGGTCACTCTCCCATTAACTATGTTGATATATTGGAATGATCGTAAAAATGATGCACACAACATACGTTTAGTGTTATTAAAAATTTAAGCAGTTGTAATTATGTCAAGTGTGAGGATGAATTATCAATTGTAATTTTGGCATTTGGCATTTGATGCTCATTTTAAGATAACCACCACTAAACTAATGTCAACACCTAATTTTGGTGTGGCTCCCAATTTTCAGCACTTTTCTTCAAGTCAGTAGATGGGTAGAACAATTCCCAACATCTTCCAATAATCCGGTCAATTCCAACCGATCAAATCTAGCCCATGTCCCATGGTCATTTTTATTATCGTCATATTTATCATTTTTATAAAAAATACTATTTTATTTTCAAATTGTTATTTATCTAATTTGCTTTATTTTATTTATCTAATTTATTAATAGTTTAATTTTTTATTTTCAAATAAGGATCCTCCCACCCCCAAAACAGTTTAATCCTTTGTGTCCCGAGGCCACAAGTTGACACATGATAGTGTCTCCTTTGAAATAAGGAACAAATGGTCATTCAAACATCTTTTTATTATTATTTGTTTATTTATTTAAATCTTGTAAATCCCATTTTATGTATTTATTTTGGAAATTTTTTTTTTTACAATTTTAGCCCTATACATCCGACACCACAAATTGACACGAGATGGTGTTTCTTTTGGAACACTTGTTTATTTAAACCCTTTTCATGGTTTTTTAACCTTATGAGCCCCCCATTTTTTTATAGATTCTTTTTTATTATTCATTTTTTTAATTTAAAACTGCTTTTACAATTCTAAACCCTATACACCTTACCTTTAGTGTCTGGGGACATGGGGAGACATACTGTTTTGGGGTGTAGAAAACCCTTCCCCTTCCCAACTCTACTTTTCCCCACTGCCAAATGATTAGCTGCAGAAAATTTTGCTGTATCTTTATGTAGCATGACCAAAAGATCACAAAAAGACAAAGGCCCGATGTTAAACAATCCATGTTAAAGGATAAAATACCCATGCTTTTTGGCTGTGCTACTAAGAGCTACAGAAAAATTTGCTACAGCTGATTATTCCTCACACTCACTTCTCTCCTCCCCAATTTCTCTTCTCCCAACTCTACCACTAGCTATCTCCCTCACTTCCTTATCCCCCTCCATCTCACGTGTCTCTCTCTCCCAATCTCTCCCTCTGTCTATCGGCTCCCCCTTCTCTCTCATCTCTCTCTATGAAATCCCATCCCTTTTCTCTCTGACACCCTCACATCACCCCCTCTCCACTATGTGATCCCTTGTCTACAAATTTCTGGTTGCAAAACGCAGCTTCTCCCTTTCTCTCTCTCCCATGCACTTTCTACCCTTCTCCCTCACCCCTCTCATTTGCACCCTATGTTTCCACCAACCCCCATCACACCTTTGCTCACCACCACCCTCTCATGCCTTGACCCCTAACCTCCACTGCTGCACCCATATCTTGCCGCCCCACTCTCACACCATCCTTTATCCCATACCCCACACACCACTCTCATCCCCCATCTCTATCTCTGCCATTCCCCTCTTTAGGCAGTCCCATCTCTTCTCATTTCCTTCTCCACCAACTCCCTAGCGAAGTTGTCATTCTATGGGCTTCGATTTTTGCATGATGGGTAAATCCCTTTTGAAAAGAGATTTGACTATTGCAGGAAAATCCTATAGTATTTTGGGAGTTGACCAATTTAAATGTGGAGTCAAACATTTCAAATCATTTTCAAAATTTAAACTTGTTTTGTTTCTAAAACTGATGATCAGTCACATCATTAAAAAAACTAGTGACGACTCAAAAAAATTGTGGGATTTTCTTGTGATAATCAAGTCTCTTTTCAAAAGAGATTTACCCGTCGTGTGAAAATTGAGGCCCACAACTAGCACATAAATTTTCCTATCTACAACTTAATAGACTACCATTGGTTTCGAAAAATCACATATATTCTTTTCTACTCTAAAAGTCGATTACAAGATGAGGCATATGTGATGTGTACAGAACTATCATTGACTAAATTTTAAAAAGTTGTAGTAAAATTTTTGTGTTTTGTCAAAGCTTGATATATAGAATTTGCAGCCATATGTCGAGCATTAGCATTATATCACAATGTAATAACAATGGAAGATGAGGTGCAATACCAAGATTAACAATCAGAATTAGGAATCAAAATCTAAAACTCATTAATGGAAAGAAATTTATCTTCAACTTCAACATTACGAAGTGTGATAGTGGAATAATTCTTAGATGCCCACAACACAAGGTTATTGGAATTATATGTCCTAATAAGCCATTCACTTGAAACAAAAGTATATTTTTGTTTATTCATTAAATTAATTTAGAAAATTGTATTCTATCATCACATGTATTTATTTATATCGGTATTTAGTTGATTTCATGAGATGAAATATATGTTTCTAATATAACATAGTAAGATGTCAGACACATTGGACTGTATGAAGAGATCTGAAAATCCAATTTTTATATCTTTGTGTTGCTGAATATATCACTTATAGGGTTGTTATATGTAAAGTTGTCATATGATGGAGTGAGTAATCATAGTCACTATAGTAAAACTCTAATCTTGCATATAGGTGCATTGTACAAATGCACTAAAGGGATTCATTATTAACACACTTGGTAATAAGGCTATAAATGGATATTGATAAATATGTATTTGATTCATTTAACTTTTGTATATATCCGTAGTTAGTTCAATATTAGGTGGATAATCATAAGAATTACTCATATTTGTATTCGTTTAAATAATTGGATATCAGTTACAAAAAGGCTTTTATGGACCATAACCCAGAAAGAATGCTGATAATATATGATTCAAACCATATCATTGATCACACTATAAACAATATGGTTATAGGTAAAGGCATCACATGGTAATTACAAAGGGTTATATCAACTTTTGTACCAATTTAAGTGAATAACGATATCAATTAGATGGTCTAGATGGAGATATAAGTTGAATTTGGTACCGTGTTATTAACGCATGAATCTTGATGTTGTTGTCATATGCTCTTGTTTTGCGTAGGGCTACAAACGGATCGGACTTGGAATGGATATAACCATATCCATTTCCGTATCCTATTCTAATGGATATTATAAAATTATACTATATCTTAACCGCTTAAATAATTCGGATTTCATACTGGATTTCAGATATCCGAAAATAATAGGCAATTTCATATATGTCTTCATCGTTGTCAGTGTGGTCTTCCCTAACTTATGTCTATCCTCTCCAAAATCTTCAATGTCATATGGTCTAGCAATGATGTCGGATGGAACAAAACACTATCTTTTCTCCTATGTGGTGGGTGTGAACTTCTGTTGTTGTGGCATGATTGTGGTACTTCCTTTGGGTGCCGCCATGGATCAAGGTAGAACAGGTATGAAGGAAAGAACTTATATATTTTTAAGGGTTTTAGTTATTAGGCTATTTAAGATTGTTAGATTAGTTTTAAATCCTACAATCTATTCTCTATATTGTTATATTTTAACGAAACGGATATTTAACGTAACAGAACAATATATATCTATATCTCATCTGTTTATAACAGAGTTTTTTTTTAAATGGACCGGATAAACTTATTTCAGATCAAATGCGGACCGATCAGTCATTTTTCGGATAACTTGCAGCCCTACATCTATCCATCTTTGATGCACATCTATCCTTCACAAAGTTGGGATGCACATGGCCAATGGAAAACTGCTACTTCGCCCTTAAAGAACATATGTACACAGTGCACTTAACTGAATGATCTACCCTATCTCCAATGCAAATGCTACCTGCTCCGAATAGGAAGGATATTAGACAAAATGCTAAAATCCATCCACTCATGATTGTAATCCTGCTGGAAGTATGATTGCAAATTCCATGAGGAACCTTTTTGCTAAGCTTCGTGTATAAACAAATGCACGAACCAAACAAGTTTTGGGTAATTAGTAGTACTGCAATATTCATACCACTGTCACTAGGTTGATTATGCAGTCTACGCTAAGGTGTTCTCTTATAGGCCGGTGATAGTAGCTGTAGTACTAGCGCATTAATACCAAGCGCTCCGGAAAAGAAAATAGATATTAGAAAACCAAAATCAAACCATTTAAGTGTGTGCAAGTGAGCGTGTGAGATTCTTAATTTTTGTTTGCATGTGTCTGAATTAATTTTACTTTTGGAGAACCTATACTGTACCATGGAATTCATCTCATTAATCAATTGGCATAACCCATGTTTCAAAGGGCATCATAACCATAGTTTGTCAGGTGCCACAGATTACCTGTTGATGCACCCATATATAGTTGAACTGTGCCGTTATTTAGGTATAATAGCACTGAAAATCTGGTTACTAGTAGTTGACTAGTAGTTGAAATATTGATGATGTCTAATACACAACATTATTGTGGATTCAATGACCAATTAATAGCCAATAGAATGACCTGCTGTAGGTAATCATGATCTGATATAACAAACCAAAATGCTGTAAGGCTGATGAAAATATGGGGTCAAACCTGTCCAGTGTTTGCTTCCTCCCCACCAACAACCAATACATAATTGTACTGTGCCAACCGAGCTTCCTGTACCTGCAAAGAGAACAACGGAATGAGTTTTTGCACCAATACAGAGATAAAAGCATCTTAAGCCGATTACAATAGAGCAAAGTTCTACAGAAAGAAAAGAGAAAAGCTAAAAGATGCAGGATCTTAACAATTATGATATGTAATAGCTATTTTAGCATTTAATATTACAACATTTTCTACTAGCACCCAAAGCAAGAGTACCCAACTCAACAAAGCCTCATCCCAGCTTCTTCTTGGGATCAGCTACACGAGTCCTTCTGCCATTTCACTCTATCTAATCCAAAACAAGAGTAAAACACGAATAACTGCATGAAATTAGTCGACAAATAACTGCTCCCCCCTCCCCACATGCATGACAAAAACAAAAAAGAGCTTAATCATTACAAACATAATACATGCTAAAAGCACATAAAACGAAAGGGAAGATAAGTGAAGGGGTAAAATATTTCCATAAAAAAAGGGGATAAAACATCTTAGGTTATAATGATTAATAGATGGAAAAGGTGTGAGTCCCATGTACAGAAACTGTTAAAAACATAATATGTTTATTCATGCAAACCATATATATTCCTCCAAAGATATCTTCATGCTTCCACCATGTTGGGCATGAGTGTCTTCTAGCAGCTAAAGCTCCACATAGACAGGAAGGTTCAAGTAACAAAGTGACATGATCCATCACAGTAAACACATGCCGATTTCTTCTGTCAATAAAATATTGGAAACTCAAGTCTGTTGAACATTCATGGGATACTGGACCATTTCTGATCCAAAGGTAATTTTTCCTTCTTAGGGTTTTAATGGTTCACAAATTAGTGATGCCTCAGTAAAATATTTGGCAGGTGATAATTAAGGACAGATGGCAAAGGTGTGAGTCCCACGTACTTACAACAACCGTAAAAAGCATAATATGTATATTCATGCTAACCATATCAATAACCCCTCCAAAATATCTTCATGCTTCCACCATGTTGGGCACGAGTGTCTTCTAGCAGCTATGCTCTGCACATAGACAGGAAGGTTCAAGTACTGCAATGACATGATCCATCACAGTAAACACATCCAGATATCTCCTATCAATAAGAATACTAAAGACTCACATCTGTTGACCATTTCATAGGACACGAGCATTTCTGGTCCAAAGAGATTTACTGTTTCTTTCTTAGGTTTTCATGGTGCAGAAATTAGTGATGCTCACTAATAAGACATGACAGAATCATGAAATGGTGCATTAGATGCATGATGACATGGTTTTCCATGAATGATTTGAAGTAACTTAACTTTCTGTATTATTGCGTCATTTCTATGTTTTAATATTTTCTGCAAATGCATAGACTGCATGTTTATATCTCATAAGAACTTCTCTAAGTCCACATATAATAACTATTAATTATCTCCTGTCATTTGGCATTTCTGAAGGAAGCATTCTTAAGGTACAGCATCAATATCACAAGCGCCACAATCAAAATAATCTAGAATAAGAAAGAATTTTCACCTTTTACAAATCAGACAACCCCACTTCCGGAGAAAATCTTCTTAAACAAAAGCACTTCTTATCACGTTGGAATTCTGAGCAAATAATGCAAAAATAATGTGGTTTGCAGTTGAAAATTGTAGTTGTATGGAAACCATGTGATGCAGGACAGCCTAGGGCCTCAAAAGTCCAGCAGATTATGGGCCCAAAAGGATCTGAAGACAGGGTCCAAACAGCCCAGAAAACTCTATATGTATGGGATTCTCAGGTCAAGGAGGTAAAACTCAGGTTTAAGAATGCAGAATCAAAGTCATTCATGAAAATATCCAAGTACATGAAACTTTGCAGGCAGACACAGGATTGACTAAACAATAATTCCACAAAGTCTCAGAGCAAACAAAGTTTATCTCAAACAACCAAAACTCAGCTCTGGACCAGAATTCTAGCACAGCAGTACATGTAAACAGTCCACTAGATATAAGGGCTTCGTATACAAATAACTATATCAAGATAAATGACAACTCTTAATAGAGTTTTACAACTGATGAGGATCAAACGTGAATCAGGTTAAAAGTATATAGGGAAGACTTTTTTTGGTGATGGGTAAGAAACCGTAGGAAACTGATGTAGAACAGACAGCCCAAGCTTTCCTTGGGCAGAGGGACCGACAAAAGTTTACACAAAAGACAAGCAAAAGGCACTAGTAGAAATCATGAGCCCTAACGATGGAATTGGGTGAAATTTGGAATTTGGTGACTTTAAGGGAATCGTTGCAAGGATCAACACTCATAACTTTGACATGAGCACCACCACTTTTCACATAAACTCCTTCGTTAAGGCCCACAAATCAGCATTTTTGTTACTTTTAGTAACTTTCTTTTTCGCTATAACTTTCAATTTAGAAGTCAGAATAAGATCCCATTTGTTCTGGGATGTTTCTTAGTGATCGTAGGATTTGATTTTGTCATTATCTCGATTTTGCTATTTTTGGTAAAATTTACCAAATTAGCCTAATTTCATGTCTAACACGAATTAGGGTTTCTTTTTTCTATTTAAAACATTTTAGCCTTCAAGGCAATTCAATTTTTAATTAATAAAAGTTTTAGAACGAGTTTCTCTTCCTTGGTGAAGTTTAGGGTTTTCCCAACAAAGGAGAACAACGTGTTATTCTCCTTGCTATTCCGTTGCGTCAATTGCTATCAGAGCTTAGTCAGCAAGCCTGGGTTCAATGACAACATCTCTAGCGATGGTGCTTGTGAGGGAGTGGCTTTTACAAGAACCGACTTTGAAAACTTTCAGTGTGACAACCAGCAAGTATTGTGCGACTTGTAAACAGCACTCACTAGGTTGACATTAGAAATTACTCAACTTCGTGGAGATGACAGGAATCACGACGGTCATCAAATTCATCATGATCGTATTCCAAATCAATAAAATAGACAACAAATCTATGAAGAACCGTCTAGTGACAAAGAAAAGTACGTCGAAAGAGATAATCATGGACGAAAAGGCCAGGGATTTAGAGGTCATAGGGGTCGTGGAGGCCAAGACTTCAGGAGATATAGTGGTCGAGGGGATCAAGAAGAATATCGAATGAAGATGGACCTACCTAATTTTGATGTTCATCTTCACATCAAAGATTTCCTTGATTGGCAAGCCGATGTGTAAAGAATCTTTGATTACATAGAGGTTCAAGAAGAGATGAAGGTCAAACTAGTAGCTATAAGTTAATGGGGGAGCATTTACAGACTCAACTTAATCGCACAAGACAAATGAAAGCGCCAATGCGATCCTAGCTAAAGATGAAGCGCATGTTGTAAGCTAGATTTTTACCACCAGACTATAAGCAAACGTTTTTCTAACAGTATCAGAACTGTAAGCAGGGAAATCGAACCATGGCGACATATACGGAGGAATTCCAGCAACTCCAAGCACATAATAAGTTGTCAGAAACTGAGGCACAATAGGTCATATAGTTTATTGGAGGATTACGTGTGACCATCCAGGATCGAGTGTCCCTAAAAGCCATATTCTCTATTACAGAGGCTATTAACTCGATAATAAGCAAAAACACAGCTGGATCGAACCCACATGAGGAATCAGATGTCAAACAGAGGTTTCCTCGATTCTTCACGCACTGCGTTAAAAAAGGGAAAGCAGCCTATAACTTCACCACCATCAGTTGTTACGAATTGAAAAATGAGCAATAGTAGTGGTCCGACAGTAAACACATCCTGAAATCCGAATCCTTATGAGTGACCCACAGTGGACAAGTGTTATCGATGTGGAGTATCTGAGTATCATTCAAACTAGTGTCCACAAAGGAGAACGGTGAACCTAGTGAAGGGAGACAAGGTTGATGAGGAAGAGTAAACAAAGGATGTCGAACCAGAGGATGATGATAATGGTATGACCGAGCCAGATGATAGAGATCTCCTTTCATACTCTCTTGTGGTGAGGAGGTTATTATTAGCACCAAATCGAAAAGGACACCCACAAAGACATTATTTTCAAGACTAAATGCACTATCAACCGGAAGGTCTGTGATGTCATTATTGCTAGTGACAGTACCGAGAATATTATCTCAAATTATGGTTTCGAAACTTAACTTGAAGACAGAGAAGCACTCCTCGCCGTATAGTATTAGGTGGATCAAGAAAGACGTCAAATCAAAGGTAACACATACTTGTTTCTCTTTCTCCATTGACAAAACTTATCTTGATGAAATTGTATGCGATGTGGTGATGGATGTCTACCACATGATCTTAGGGATACCATGGCAATCTGATGTTGATGCCACGCATAAAGGTCAAGACAATATTTATATATTCAACAAAGGGGGACAGAAAATTACTCTAGTACCTCTTAAGGGGAACGATTCACCCGAAGCTTCGAAAGTGGAGGGGGAAGTCTTTTCTCCTTTCTGGAAACAAAGACTTTTGAGCATAGGTGAAGGATATAGGAGAGATTCATGTATTAGTCGTGCAAGGAGTGGTGCAAGTAGAACTTGTTGCGATTCCAAAGAAATTGTGACTAATGCTTAATGAGTTTAAAGAAATCACTTCAGAAGAACTACCTCATAGTTCACCTCTGATGCGGGACATACAACATCACATTGACCTGGTACCAGGTTCCAACCTGCCTAATCTCCCAGACTACCAGATGAGTCTAAAAGAAAGTCAATTTGCAAGAGCAGGTGGATGATCTTTTGCAAAAGGAGCTGATTAAGGAAATTATAAGTCCTTATGTTATACCCGCTCTATTGACTCCGAAGAAAGATGAAAGTTGACGCATATGCGTAGATAGCCAAGTCATCAACAAAATAACAATCAAATATAGGTTTCCCATACTGTGGCTGAAGGACATGTTAGATATGTTAAATTGATCGAAGATTTTTACAAAATTGAACCTGTGGAGTGGGTACCACTAGATTCGTGTGAGGCCTGGAGATGAATAAAAGACTGCGTTAAAAACTAAAGAGGGTTTATATGAGTAGTGGGTGATGTCTTTCGAATTATCCAACGCTTCGAGTACCTTCATGAGACTGATTAATCAAGTATTAAAACCCTTCATTGCCAAATTTGTCGTTGTTTACTTTGATGACATCCTGATAGATAGTCGGATTGAGGCTGAACATGTAGCACACTTGAGGGAGGTTCTAACAGTATTGTAGGAAAATAAATTGTATATCAATCCGAAGAAGTATAATTTCATGACCGACAGTTTATTGTTTCTGGGGTTTGTAGTGAGTGTTGATGGCATTCAGGTTGATGAGGAGAAGGAGAAGGAGAAGGTAATTCGTGAATGACCAACTCCTAAAACAGTGAGTGAAATTCGTAGCTTTCATAGCCTAGTAACCTTCTATAGGAAGTTTGTCAGGAATTCCAGTAGGATTGTTGCACCCATCACTGAATGCATGAAGAAAGGGAAGTTTCAGTGGGGAGAAGAAGCGGAGCAGAGTTTTTCTTTGATTAAGGAGAAGTTGTACACGGTACTAGTCTTAGCATTGCCGAGCTTTGAGAAGCTCTTCCAAGTAGAGTGTTACGTTTTCATTGTGAGGGTAGGTGTCGTGCTATCACAAGAGGGTCGTCCAGTGGCGTTTTATAGTGAGAAACTTAGTGAGGTGTGCAAGAAATGGTCAACATATGAATTGGAGTTTTGTGCAATCTGTCATGCCTTAAAGCATTGGAAACATTACTTGATTCAATGTGAGTTTGTGTTATTCACTAACCACCAAGCATTAAAATTCATTAACAGTCAAAATAGCATCAACCAAATGCATGCCAGGTGGATTTCCAATATTCAAAAGTTCTCATTTTCCCTGAAGCACAAGTCAGGACAATAGAACAAGGTTGCTGATGCATTGAGTCGACATGCATCCTTGTTAGTGACATTACGAACTAAGGTTATTGGGTTTGACTGCCTGAATGAATTGTATGAAGAAGATGATGACTTTGGGAATATTTGGGCTAAGTGTCAGAATGGAAGATTTGTAGAAGGTATGCTGATTCAAGATGGATACCTATTTCGGGGTAGTCATTTGTGCATTCCAAGAAGTTCACTAAGGGAGCAGATAATCCATGAGTTGCATGGTAGTGGTTTGGGTGGACATCTAGGACGAGACAAGACAGTGGCCCTGGTTGAAGAGCGGTATTATTGGCCTTCAACTTTAGTTGAAGAGGGATGTGGGCAATCATGTTCACAAGTGCTTAATTTATCAAATGACAAAAGGTCAGTCTCAAAATATAGGCTTGTACCTACCTTTACCAATTCCAGCGTTGCCCTGGGTGGATCTATATATGGTTTTTATATTGGGTCTTCCGTGGACTCAGCGAGGTATGGACTCTGTCATTGTGGTAGTTGACAGGTATTAAAAAATGACACATTTTATTCCCTATAAGAAGACTTCGTATGCTACGCATGTAGCCAATTTGTTCTTTAAAGAAATTGTCCATTTGCATGGAGTACCTCAGTCCATCACATCAGACCGTGACACTAAGTTTCTTTCCCATTTTTGAAAGATTTTGTGGAAACGGTTTGGCACATCTCTAAATTATAGCAGCACAAGTCATCCACAAACTGATGGTCAGATCAAGGTGGTGAACCAGACCTTGGGCAATCTTATTCATTGTATTTCTGGTGGAAAACCAAAGTAATGTGACTTAGCATTGGCACAGGTAGAGTTTGCTTTTAATTGCATGGAGAATAGATCAATAGGAAAATCACCTTTTTCCATTGTTTACTGTTGTCCACCAAAGTATGCATTGGATTTAGTATCACTGCCTAAGCTTCCTGGAATGAGTATTGCAGTTAAAAATATGGCAGATAGGATTCAAGCCATACAAGAGGAGGTGCGGAAGCAGCTTGAAGAGTCTAGTACTAAATACAAAGAAGCGGCTGAGAAGAAGAGGCAAAAGAAGATCTTCAACGAAGGAGATTTGATGATGGTCTACTTGCAAAAGGAGAGGTTTCCTATAGGCACTTACAACAAGCTGAAGGATAAAAAGTATGGTCCTTACCAGATTATCAAGAAGATTAATAATAATTCTTATATTGTTGATCTTCCAGATGATATGGTTATTTCCCCTACTTTCAATGTAGCTGATGTGTTCGAGTACCACCCACCTGATGAACCAAGTTATCCAGAATCTAACTCGAGGTCGAGTTCTTTCCAAGTGGGGGAGACTAATGTAGAACAAACCCCACAAGCAGTTTTGTGAGTTACATACAAGAAGGGCAAAAAGCTCTAGTAGAAATCATGAACCTCGACAACGGAATTGCGTGAAATTTGGTGAGCTTAAGCGAAATTTCGCGAGGATCAAAACTCAAGCTTTGCCGTGAGCACTGCCACTTTTCACATAAATTCCTTCGTTTAGGCTCTCAAATCAATGTTTTTACTATTTTTAGTAATTTTCCTTTTCGCTATAACTTTCTATTTAGAAGTCAAAATAAGATCCTGTTTGTTTTGGGATGTTTCTTAGTGATAGTAGTATTGGATTTTGTTATT
>JAOXJP010000006.1:6018588-6047102 GCA_025762735.1 Platanus orientalis | reverse complement strand
CCCCGCCCCCCCCCCCCCCGCCCCAAAAAAAAAAGTGATTTCACTTTTTAACTTGATGTGTCCCCTTGCTTGCAGGGGCATGTTAGGGGGGCACACCAAGTGATTAACCCTATCCTCTAGCAAAGTAGGTCTGGAACCTGTGAGCCAATGTGTTTCCTGGCCATCTTAAACATGCGCTTGGTCACACCATTTTCCATCTGACCTTTGTGAGACCGCTGAGGACTTGGTAGGACAACTTAGAGAGTGGCTAAAGTTGCAATGACATCAGGGCTGACACATCAGTGCCAAAAAATGAAAAACATCCCCTCAAAAAGTGTATATCACTTTTCGGCACTGATGTGTCAGCCCTAGTGTCATTCCAACTTTAGGCACTTTCTAAGTTGTTGTACCTAATCCCAGCTCGACTGAGACACGAGAGAGTGATATCCCCAATCCGAGAGCAGATCCTCTCTTGATCTTAAAGTCCTGCCTATCCTCTTGCTGTTGTGTGACACATACCCCAGAAAAAAAAATTAGGTGGTGCTTTTCACTTTTTGAGGTATATGTAGCACGACAGTGCACGCTGGATGATAGGCAACACGGTATTTGAGGTTCCTTTAGTCAATTAGTGTAGCCCATATTTCCATCTTTTGTAGAGACAGAGAGAGAAAACTGGCTGTTGATTTTTTGTCGGCTGTTTCCAGTTCAACCCAATTTAATCATGTTTGATCTGTTAGCTAAAGGGGGGAAAGGGTAGGGCTGCAAACAGACCAGATACTATCATAACCGTATCTTATCAAATATCTAATGGATATTATAAAACTATATGCATATCCTATCCGCTTAATTAATTTGGGTTTTCAACTGGATTTCGGATATCCAAAAATAATAATAGACAATTTCATAGATGTTGTCACCGTTGCCAATGTGATCTTCCCTGGCCCATCTCTATCATTGCCAAAATCTTGGATGCCATATGGCCTAGCAACAATGTTGGATGGAGCAAAACCCCATATCTTCTCCAATGTGATGGGTGTGAACTTCCGCCGCTGCAGTATAATTGTGGTAGTACTTGTGGGTGCCGCCATGGACTGAGAGAGAACAGTTGTGAAGTAAAGAGATTATATATTTTGTGGGTTTTAATTATTAGGCGATTTAAGATTGTTGGATTAGTTTTAAATCCTAATGAAACGAATATTTAACAGAATGGATCAATATATATATATATATCTTGCAGCCCTAGAAAAAAAGCACTCAACTGATCTGTTTCAAGTCCATCATGAAATTGGCTAATTTTGGCTGATTCTAAAGAGGGAAAAAAGAATCTAGTTTCAGGTTAAACTAAACCGAGAGGAAAAAAGGAATCTAGTTTCAGGTTAAACTGAGCCGCCCCTAATCAGTTTGCTTCAACTGATAACTGGATGCTTTAAGAACCAATCAAACTGGTTGTTGAACTATTAAATCATATTATCTAGGTTTACCAAAGTGATTTACTGTTTTTTTTTCTTTTTCTCTTCCTCTTTTTTTGACAAGGACAAAATAAAGCACAATTGATGCTCCGTCCAGATATCAAAATTATGGTTTAAATTGAAATTGACATAAATATAAAAAAAAAAAAGGAAAATGAAGTTGTTGACATAGTGATGCAGCATACATATAGACTAATGGGTGTATGCATAAAGGAGTTAGGCGTAAAATGAACAAAAGTAACGATAAAGCATAAACAAAATTCTTACTTGTACATCCACACACAAATTCAGATCAAGATTCAGTTTAATTCACTAAACATGATAGGAATTAAAGGCCTATAAAACAATAAACAAAAGAGAATCTAAATTAGATGTATGAACACAATTGAAATAAGAACTAACTTCATGGCTAGGTACTGACCAAAAAATTCAGTATAGCATAAAAGGAAGAAAACACATGGAAAAACATAGAAAAATTTCAAACACAAATCAATGGACACATAGGGTAGCTATTATGGAATCATCAAGATATGTTTTGGAAGATTAGGTAATTGTTGTAGATCAGGTTTCACAAGAAAACTCAGGTTCTAACAACCTTTAACAATCTCAACCAATATCACATAGTCATTACAAAACACTACATTAAGGGATTCGAATAGACGATAGTAGAGTGGCAGGAATACCTTGTAGCTATTCCAAACTAAAGACTAAAACTCCCAATAAAGAAATCCTGGCTAAGAATCAATCAAACTGAGACAAATCCCCAAACTCGAAGTGATTGAAATGCCATGAAACAATAGAAGCCATGCTGCCGGCTATCAACTTCTCCAGCATAATATAATTCGTAAAGAGAATATTTTAAACAGGTATGTGTTGCTGCTGGAACGTATAGGTGTGTACTACACCTCAGAAAAATCCAAATAAAAAAAAAAACAAAAACAAAATAGAGAAAATCTAGTGGCTAATCTCGTGTAAGAGAAATTTCTACCCTGTTCATGTTTGGTTCATGAATTTATGGCTATACCTTGACCTGCCCAAAATTGTTGGAAGGAATGAAGGCTCCAGTAAAATCGTGGATTGGTTGATAATACCCTGTTAGAACAGTCTTGGCTGAATCTCAAAGAGGAGGAGTTGGAAGTGATTCTCGTAGTAGAGCCAAAATAGGGCTCTTTCACGCCTTTTGTGGGAAACTTTGGATCAACAACAAATAGGTGGCGCCCACCACCGTAGGTTTCATTCAAGGGTTTCCAACCCCCTGGAGAAATCTCAAAAGCTAACTCCTAAAATTGGAGTTAGAGTTGTTCTCGTTGCAGGGTGCTTATGTTGGTTTTAACAACTGGGCAGATTGTAGCTTTCAATAAAAACTTCAACCCACCATAAAAATCTATGAAGCAATACCCAAACTGATCGTAGGAGCTTTGGCTACACTCTTGAACGCTGATTTGCTCAAAAAAACCTTGGAGGATAGAGTTTAGTAGAAGATCTTCTGTAGGTTATACTTACAGCCAACAAAAGAAACCTGTAAACAAAGTAAAAGAATAAGAAGAAGAAAAGATAGAAAATCTTTACCCAATGAGAAGAAGTAGTCTCTACTACAACCATTAAACTAGGGCTGTCTTAGACCCATTCCAGGGTTTTATGCACTCTGCTTGCAACCAAGGAGGAAAAAGAAGAAAGCCTGAAGGAAGCCAATACGTAAGACAAAAATTATTTATTCATTGCATAAAAAACTTGTTGGTCGTGTAGGGTGTTTTATAGCCCCCATGGCCAAACTTATTACACCATAATCATAAAAAGACTCAAATCCCCCCCTAGCACAATAACATCTCCAAAATAACTTCAAACTACATATAATAACCAAAACATCACTAAAATAACCACTAAGACAAAAATACCCTCGTTACCATGTACTATGAACTAAAACTATAAAATAAAGATGTTAATGAAACCATAACATGAGTGTGACCCTCTTACGCCGTCTCTGGTAAATCTGAAATTTCTGTCTAGACCTGATGTCCTCATCACATAGTTATTAAACTTGGATCAAACATTGACCCAACTGAGAACATGGGTCACCAAGTCAGTGGTTCAACCAGTGGGTCATAGGTCAAACTACAGGGTCAATTAAAAAAATATATATTTTATAAAAATAAAAAAGATTAAATAAGAATATGGGTTGAAAAAATTTATAAAGCAATTTTATATCACATATTCTAAAAAATATATAAAGTAAATAAATAAAAAGGAATACATTGACAAAAATGAAGATTTTGTATAAATTATTACTTTTAATGATAGATGTAAAGCAAAAGATATATTCATGGCTTAATGCTAAGGACATTTGGTGGAACTAATATTTTGTCATTTTTCCAATAACCCGGGTTCGATGGTCAGACCAGCCAGATTGGACAGTTCAGCGAAAAACCCACTGGGGCTCAACAAGTTTGACCGGATCACTTGTAAAAATGATTTAATTAACAACCCAAACCAGTTGAAGGGCTGGGTCACCGGGTTTTTGGTCCGACTGGCCGGTCCAATCCTGGTTTAATAACTATAGTTGCCGAGTATATAAAGCTAGGTTTAAAAAATGTTTGTTTGGGACTCAAACCAGCATCCTAACCTCTTTACAAGGAAATGCCAAAAATCTAGAATTTACAATTTTCCAGTTTTGAGCATTGACCTGGGTTAAAAAAGAGAAGTGATCAGCTGCAGCAAATTTGCTGTAGCTTTTTAGTAGCACACGAAAAAAACATGGGTATTTTATCTTTTAACATGGGTTGTTTTGTCTTTTAACATGGGGTTTTTGTCTTTTTCCTACCTCATTGTCGCAATCAACCACTTCAAATTCAATGGGTCAAGACTCGATCACATGCATTTTGTATTATTTTCCAACAAAATTTCTGCGATGATACAAGAAGAACCAATTGGCAGAATCCTTCTCATACATATAATGAAGACGTCACCTGATTCAGAAATACCCCTCTCATCCATATAGACACTTCACTAAGTTAATTACAATTAACAGCTAAATGTTCAGGTAAAAACATCAATAATTGGGTAAATGAACATAGTAGCCACCAAGTCCAAATCTCATATCTGACCATGCATGTCAGCACTTTTCTCTCCACGATAAAAAAAGCTCCCTTAAGTGGATATCCACGAGGATCATTTCAGTCCTACTATTACCTGCACTTTTGACCACCAGTCAAGCCGCTGGGTTGAGAGCAAGTTCTATTTCCTCCAGCGACCTTCCCTTTGTTTCAACTACATTTCCAGTTACGTACAAAACAGCAAGAATACAGACCATTGAAAATCCCAAATAGACTTTGCTGATTCCAAACCTGTTTACAACACTCAAAAAGTACAGGCCGATGACAAAGTTGGACACCTGTTCGAATAGGCACTCGTTAAGCTTATGGTTAATACAAGACTACACACAGATGCAAGGAGATAGAGAAAGTGACAACAGCAGAATGTGACCATTGGAATAATGATGTAACTGCAATATTAGTCAGAGATAAAGAGCCACCTGATGACAAGCCAGGAGAGACTAAAATCATTTTCAAAGCAAGGAAGGAGTTTGGTATCTCCCTATCCTCTTGGGAATTGAACATTTCCCCCATTCAATCCATGATTGCCACTTAAGTTCACAAGCAATTTTCTGATTCTATCCATGATGTGAACATGCAAAGATATCCCATGTTTTTGGTGATCACATTGACGCACCAATAGGTAGCTCCTCCCAAGTTAGAGGGCAGATGAACATAAAAGAGTCATTGAGGAAATGCATGATTATGATATCCAGACTATATGTCCCCAACAACTTACCTAGTTAAAAGATTATTCTTGAAGGAAGTATTGGGGGTTTGGGAGAAAGATGTCAATATACTTCTATAATCAAGAGAAATAATGATCTAGTTCATGGTTTGAATTTCTTTGGCAAGAAATATTTGATGGTCCTGTTTGCAAGTGAGACACTATTTGTTCGGTGGCAGCAAATTAGCCAAAGGGCACACAACCATTTTTCTGTTTTCTGTAAGTAATTTACATTTAGAATAGATTAAAACCAGGTAATCATGGATTAACAAGGCACAGCGGTTCCTATTTCACAGTCACCTTTACCAAATAACAGTTAATTAATTAGTTGAGGTGGAGATCTGCTCTCAAACTATAATTTCCAAACCAAAATTAGGAGGCACTTCAGTCACTTGAGGGAGCCAGCATACAGAAGATAATACACAAATCCTTCAAAATCATATATTTTTATTAGAATCTGTAATTATATAAAAGAAATGTAAGGAACAAACCACTAAATCACTCCCAGAAAATAAAAAGAAAAAGAAATAAATAAAAGGATGTGATTCTTCTAGACTTACCCAGTGCATGCCCAACGACAATGCAACTGCTTTGGCTCTGATTCTGGAAGCAAATATTTCTGGAAGCAGAAGAGCTGGTACAGGCCCAGCACCCAAAGAAAAGGACAATACATAGCTGTTTGAAATTATTTAAAGCAAAGTCAGATTTGTCTGATCATAAGGTGAAAGGAAATAAATAAATACATCAGACTATCAGAGTAAGAAGAAAAATTAGTGAAATGGTGAGGGATATCATCAACTTACAGGACTGTGCCAAGAACAGCGAGTGTGCCAGAATATTGTGCAAGGACCTTCCAAGTGAAGGACAAGGAGAGTAGCAACATCGAAGAAGCCTTGAGAAAAGTTCCCACAACATAGAAACAAAATCATTGATCAGACACAGAAAGAGTGTCCATCTTATAAAAAGATAATAAATAATAATAATTAAACAATGCCCTGTCTTTATTGATAGGTAGCTAGCTAGGTAGTTGGAAATGAGTGGGGTCCTTAAAATTTAAGATTAGATTGCATGGAGTTATCCTACACACAGCCCCAAAAAATCATAACAATAAAATAAATACTGTTCCTTCAGGCGATAGTTATAAGAATATTTTTACTGACGTTCAGTTTCACATGTGACAATTGTAAATCAAACATAGAGGTCATCAATCTGAAAATCCTATGAAGCATAACTCGAGATGCTAAAAATAACCAGAGCCCAATTTGTCATTCACTCCTTCAGATTATTGAATCTTCTTTTACGGGCCAGATATGAAAGTATGAAAGCTAAGATCTCCTTGTAAAGTTTATCTATGATCAAAATGTTGTGCTAGAAATTTTTATATCTAGTGCCACAATGTATTCCAGAAACACCACTTATTACCACGCATAACTCCTACTTAAATTGCACAATAGTTTGAAAACACATGCAGAAGTACTAAGGAAGACAATAGTACACAATCCAGCATGAGTACTTGTAGTTTTAGTTAATTATGTTATCCTAGTTAAGAAAGGGAGAAGATTCCCTCAGTTAAGAGAGGGAAACTAAAACACAAAACTGGAGCTTGTGTAGGTCCACATACCCTTGGTCAAAGCTCAGTATACCCTCAGTTGAGTGAGGAGATCACTCACCATAATTCTAAGTACTGAATATCTTTGCCATTGGGCGCCTTGGGGCATGTGATATGAAACATAAATTCCTTGGATCACTCTCTAGACTAATCTATCCTTTTCATTAAGGGAAGGCCAAAAATGACTTCTGTTGAAAAGGTGAGAAAAGACATGAGTATTTATGATAACAGAATACATTTCTCTAGATAGAGTGGAATGACAGAATAGGATCCGTGTAGCCAATTCATGTAGTTGGGATAAGGCTCTGTTGTGTTGGCATCAAATGGAACAGATCACCAAAAGATACATATGCCAAGGACCCATGTAATGCACTGATTGCATGGCCATACCTTCTGCAACAAGTAATGCAGCTCAGAATCCACAATTGCTTGTGATTGTGCTTCTTGGTGCAGCAATCCCCAGGCAAAAAGGTCATGGAATTGGGCTGCAACCCATTGCTGCTGCATGCATGGGGCTTAGGCAGATAGAAAGCCCTTATGCCACTGTCAAGTCCAGTGGAATGAGCAGCTGCCTAAGCAATTGTAATTTTTGGCTGGCCAAAGGTAATATTGGCAGGGTACAGCCTGTTGAAGAATGTGAATTAGATAAGTATGAGAATTCAAAACATATGAGTGGAAGCAAGAATAGAAAATCCTGATCCTAGAATCATCTCTTCAAGAGCCAAAGAAAAACTGTTTGTATTTACGATACTACAGATTTGATGCACGTAACATTAGACCATTGACAGAGTGACAGTGGTCAGAATTCCTTATTCATATCATTCCTGTTAACAGTGAAGTAACCAACTCTCCCAAAACCTTCTAATGTTAGAGATACATGAATTAACATACTTCAACACCCCCCTTAGGATGAACCCTGTTCTCTCATGGGAACACTGGGGGAACTTGATGCAAGTCCACAAGTTGTGCACACACATGCAATACTACATCCGGGAGAAGACTTGTTTCCATGGGGATTTGAACTCGCGACCTGATCTGGCTTTGATACCATGTTAATGGTGAACTAACCAACTCACCCAAGACCTTGTGTTAAGAGATACAAGAATTAATATACTTCAACAATTCCACCTAATCCAAATCAAGTCCAGTTGAATGGATTAGATCCATCAAAGGAAGTCAGAAAAAATAAAAATAAAAATAAATCAATGGACAAGACCTATTGATAGCATGGTTTCAAAACTCAGCCAATATGACTCAAGATCGGCCAAGGATCGTCTGATTCATGTTCAAATCATCCTAGATCGGACGATCCCTACATAGGATCGGCCGATCCACCGAAAAAAAAAAAACTACAAAATAAGTTTTTCATTCCCTCTCCTATATCTAAGTTTTTGTTTCTTCAAGAGTGCACAAACCCTTCCCTGATTTTCTCTAAATATTCTTAAAAAGTCATGATATAACATATAAAAGGTAAACTTCATGGCTTTATAACGTACGATAAATCTGACCACCGGATTACATATTTTCCATGTAAAAAATACTAAAATTTTCTAACGAAGCCGCTATCTCTGAAACCTTGCCAAGTAAGAGCTAAGCCCACTAATACCGCCCCCCTTGGAAACCCCCCCCCCCCATTGTGATGCAAGAAGCTCGAACAAATAGAGGGAGACAAATCAAACCTTTTATCTTATAGCCTAGGCTACACTAGGCCAGGTTCTCAGTCAAACCCTCCTTCATAGACCCTACCTCTCATGGGTCCTGCCTCTCACTAGTCGTCCCACTCCGAGTGTGCTCCCGTCTCCCACATGCTGCCCCACTTGAGCTCAATGTGAAAATGTCCTTGTATTAATCACCCCTAATGAGGAGTTTCGAACACAAGACCTCTTGCTCTGATACCACGTTGATGCATGATGACTAACTACTTCCTCTGAAAGCTTGAATTGATAGAGGAAGGTGAATCAATCACTTTATCTTATAGCCCAGGCTAAGTCAGGCCCTTGATTGAATCCCTCTTTCGTAGGCCCCACCTCTCAAGGGTCCTGCCTCACATGAGTCACCCACCTTTGACGGGTCACCCCATTGTGAGTGTGCCCCCGCTCTCACAAGCTATCCCACTCAAGCCCAGTGTGAAACTGCCATTGCATTACATTGATCATGCCCCCCCTCAATCACCCCCATAGTAGAAGGCTAAATCAAACTTCACCAACCCATTGGCTAAAACAATGAATCATACATTATTTTATTTTTTATCTTTATTTTTATGATTTTGTCTAGGAATATTGATTTTTCTCAAGACCTATATGAGTGGGAAGTTGATATGTTTGGTAATATTTCTCAACCGTTAAAGGATGTTTTTATTTCCCCTTCCTTACCAGATAGAAAAATTTGGGTGTTGAATTCTTCTGGTATTTTTTCTTTCAAATCCATGTTCAACTCTCTCTTGCCCTCAATCAATTATGATCATGTATTCCCCTTTAGCAGGGTTCGGAGGCCTCCTATCCCTCCTAGGGTAAAAGCCTTCTCTTGGTCAAAGGCACTTAACCATATCAACACAATGGACAATCTTCAGCGAAGAAGATTGTTTATGCTCTTTTCCCTAATTTGGTACATATTATGCAAAAAAGATGAGGAGAATGTCAACCATTTATTTATTCATTGTCTTATCTCCTCCGGAATTTAGCAATATTTCTTATCTAACCTTAACATTTGTTGGGTTATGCCAAGGCAGTTGGTTGACTTGTCCCAGGGTTGGAGATTCCCGGAATTTGGGGAGAGAGCAAAACCTTTTGGGGCTCATTATTCGTGCCATTATTTGTGGTATCTGGAAGGAAAGGAACATGAGGATATTTGAGGGGAAATTTAATTCCAAAAATGAGGTAATTGATAGTATCATTTAGGAGGTGGGTGGTTGGTTTTTCGTTGAAAAAGCTTCAAGGCTTGTCGGTGTCTTCTTTTGTCAGAGATGGGTTTCCTCCATCTCATTTTCTCCCTCAATAGGGATGCCCTTGATCCTGGAGTGGCAGCTCCCCCAACCCCCATTGGACAGGTTAAAGTTGAATTTTGATGGCTCTTCTCTGGGCAATCTAGGTCCATGTGGCTTTGGGAGTGTGATTAGGGATCACATAGGAAAAATCACTCGTATTGTGGTTAGCCCAATCCCTCATGGTGACTTTACTAAGGCATAAGTGATTGGTCTCCTTATGGTTCTTCGTGAACTAAAAAAGCTTAGGGTGCAGGAGAATGCTTCGGTAGGGGGGGATTCCAAAGTGGTGGTGGGCTGGGCAATGGCTCAGTCCAAGGGGGTTTAAAGATTTGATAATATCGTGCATGAGATCCAAGACTTAGTCTCTGCTACGAAGATTTCTATTTCCAATATTCCTAGAACCCAAAATGATATTGCCGATAAAGTGGCTAAGTGGGCAGTGGACCTTGATAATATTATAGTTGCTGATGTAATGTCAAATCTGTTGTCTTGAGGCTACGTGCATTGCGGGTTTCCCGCTTTGTTGTATTTTATTTCTCTTTCATTCCTTCTCTAATAAAATCATTATTTATCCCCAAAAAAATTGTATGATACACCTAACATACCTAAAATTTTGTTTTTTCTTTCAAACTTTTTATAGAAAGTATTATAAGAATATATAGGATTTTTTCAGAATTTTTTGACCTTGGATCGGTTTGGGACCAAACAATCCACGTCTGGATCATCGATCCAGGGCCGATCCAATCCAATCCCGGATCGGTTTTTGGCCCAAAAAATCCGAGTCGCTAATCCATGTTTTAAAATAATGATTGATAGGGGACCTCATTTTAGTTGTAGGTCCCATGCAGTCCAACATGTAGATGAAGGTTTTAAGCATTAAACAATCTAATAACTCAGCTAACTATAGGAATACATATTAAATTGGAGAAAATTATACCATGCCAGCAAAGCTTGTGATTAGAAGACTTTTCCTTCCTAGCCTGTCCATCAAAGAAGATGCAACAACAGTGCCTGTAAAGATATATAAATCCAGTAACATAAGAAGACACAGATAGTATCTGCATGAATTGAAATCAGATTTCCTAGTTTTTACGTAGAACTTGAAGTGAAGGACAGTTAGCATAACAAAAAGACTAACCAAAGACGTTTGAGGCCCCAACAAGAGCACTTGCTGCAACGTCAGATGCAATTCCAGCACTTCGAAACACAGCAGTAGAATAATATACCACAGCATTTATTCCAGCTAGCTGCTGAAACAAGAAAAGTGCTGCACCTACACTCACAACTGCAGAAGGACACAAATGTTAGAAATTGTTTATGTTCTTCATATGCTTTATCATGTTTCAGCATAAAACAGAAATGACCACCACACATACACACATGAACAAAAAACATGATGGAAATGACAATATACAAGATTTGGAATGCATAGACAAGGTTATGACAATCTATAATAGAGAACTTTCAAAATATTAGACAAACATTGTTACACAAAGACATCATTGTGATATCACAGGCATATACTCAATCGCTTAACTTATTTTCTAACCTTATATAATTTATTTCTAAAAATTTAACAGAGATGTTGACAACTAATTACGCTAGGAAAAGTATGGAGCATACCAGTCCATATGGCGACGATATTCATTACACATCCCTGCTACAAGATATAGAAGGGTTCTCTCCATTACTTATTTAGAGTATTATTAATTAGATCAGTACACAAAAAGTCATTTAATAAATTCATCAAAACAATTTGAAGCAATATCATGAATAAAATAATGTAATTCAGTATACTATTTAATGGCAGACCTGCATTAGAATTCATGACATGACACAGAAAGGTTAACCCATCTTCCCACTTCCATAGAGAGGAAACCAGTATCTAATAAACTGGCCAGTGGGGAACCATCATCATTGAATTGCATAACATGGAGTCTTAAGTGTGTAGCATAGATTTTGCTTTACAAGACCTGCATTATTGCCTTTTGGTAGTTTATGAATGTTAACCAATCAAAAACCTAAATGAGGAAAGACAAAGACTAAAACATAAGTAATTGCATGAATCTCTCAGTTTATATATGGGAACTTCGAAGAGATAAGAGTGAACCTAGCCCATTTTTCAAGATGACAGAACATGAGTTATATTTGAAAGCCAGTGGTACCATGGAAAAAGGAAAAACTAGAAACTATTGTATACATAGAGCCCCAGAGAGAGAGAGAGAGAGAGAGCAATTTATATGCATGTAAATCATTGGTGAAAAACAGATACAACATGCTTACAGAACAAAGAGTACTAAGTAGACACGACATTTAATGTGTGTTGAATTTATGAATGTACCTTTCCAATAGCGACTACTGAAGAGATCAAACCACCCAGCTTCTTGTTCTGTGGAACCCTGACCACCTCCTAAATCATGCATAACTTCAGCAACTCTTTCTTTTCCAAAGAGTGTCTTTATAGCTTTCTCAGCTTGAGAAATTTTCCCTTGCTGTAGAATTTAAGTATTTAGTTTTTCATTCTTAATAATAACCTACATAAATCAAAATGCCTACACGCAGTTCAAGTGAATAGATAAAAATGTATACACAAGGATCCCAATTCATGGCTTAGTTGTCTTGTGAAGAAAACCTGAAATAGCCACCGAGGACTTTCTGGAGAAAAAGCCATCCCCAATGCCATTAAAAAGGATGGAACAACTGCAATCCCAAACATCGTCCTCCACCTAATTAAAGAAAAGATGAATAAGAGAGACAAACAGATACGCTGGATACAAAAATTCAAACTCAAAGCAGCTGATCTAGAAACATTAATATTCTTAATAATTCGTAATAGAAAGAATCAAGTTCTCAAAATGAATAGATTAAATCTTGGTCCTCGACTGAACCTTTCAGTAAAACATATGATCATGAATTGCAACAATCTATTGTCAGATATATATATATATATTGTCAGATGTTCACCTGGAAATTAGACTAGGATGGATTCTTCCAAGAACATTAACTTGACAATCGTATAAGAGTACATGAGATTTAATGAAGAATGTGGACATGCTTATTGTGAATTGAGTTGCGTGAAGAGATGGTGTCAATAAGATCAAATTAATAGGCTTGAAATTCTGTTAGAAGTAATGAAACTCTCCTTTTCTTTAGCTGTATTTCTTTTTTTTTTTTTGAAAAGATAAGATAATTCAATAACAAGAAAGGCCAAAAACCCGAGTACAGCATGAGAAATGGTCAGAGCTCCAAGCACAAAGAAAAGAAGAAAAAAAGCAAACCAACAAGAGAATCCCCCCGGGGCTACATGATGAGAGAATCCCAATCAAAGATCCAATCTTTGAACAAAGGTCTTTCCTGAATAGATTCCATGAACAACCAGCCATATATTTTAGCTAAAATGACATCAATGATAATCCGAGGCAATCTAGCTTTGTCTTCAAAAGTTCTCAAGTTTCTTTCCTCCCAAATGACCCAACATACAGAAGCAGCGATCAAGATCCACATAGTCCTACCAAGCTCCCTACTACTCTTGCTGATCTGAAACTTTCAACAGGCAAGGAGACTCTTAACTGAGTGCGGTTGGACCCAAGACACACCAAATCAGGCAATGAAGTAACACTAGAAAGGTGTCACCCATGAGCAGTGAATGAACAGATGGTCTAAGGACTCCGCTGCCATCATGCAAAGGCAGCATACATTTGGGATAATCATCCCTCTCCTAATCAGGTTATCCATCGTCGGCGCCCTATCCCACAACTCCCACATGAGGAAATAAACCTTCAACTGAATCAACCTATTCCACACACATTCCCCCGGATGAGAGGGCACGGTCTTAGAGCAAAGGGCCACATACATAGATTTAACAGAGAATCCATTAGCTTCGTCCAAATGCCAGATCATCTCATCCTACAACTCCATATCCCCCATCTCATATCTCTCATGGGACTCCAAAAGCTTGTCCATCTCCTCAACTTCCCAGTCATTTGGGTCCCTCCAAGGCTGAATGTTCCACAAAGAAAAAACTCTGGATCGAATCATATGATCTTTCACAGACCCAAACCTATCCATTGCAAGCCCATAGAAAACCGAGAAGATCCTACATAACAGCTCACTCTCACACCAAGGATCCTACCAAAATCTCACCATTTTCACCATTGTTGATTTTAAACCCAACAAATCTGAAAAAGGAGTCCATTCCTTTGCAAATACCCTTCCACACCCCATAGCTCCACCCGGCCTACTAGAAGCCCACCCCAGACGTTCCTCCCCATATCTAGCAACCACCACCCGACGCCAAAGAGCATTCCTCTCGGTGCCAAATCTCCACAACTATTTGTTTAATAGAGTTCTATTAGTCACCCAGGGGGAATGAATACCCAAAACCCCCTTGAATTAATGGCCTACAGACATTCTTCCACCTAACCCAGTGAATACACTTAGATATAGAAGAGGATCCCCACAGAAACTCTCTTTGAATACGCTCAAGCTAGTGAATGTTAGAACAAGGAGCTTGAAAGAGCGACAAGCAATAGGTTGGCAAGCTTGATAGGACACTCCTCAAGAGGATCCTTGCCCCCTTTAGACAAATACCGACCTTTCCAGCTGGATAGCTTCTTCTCCATTTTCTCAATAATAGGATTCCAGATTCCCTTAGAAAAAGATTTTGCTCCAAGGGGCAACCCAAGATAAGTGATAGGGAGGGGAACTACATCACATCCTAGCGTAAAAACACCTCACCAATCCAACAAACATTCTTAATTGGGCTCATAGTAGATTTACTCCAATTAACTTTCAACCCCGTAGAAGCTTCCATAATTAGGAGAATACATCTCAAATTTCTGAAATCATCAACATCTGCTTTAAGCATGAACAAAGAGTCATCCACAAATTGGAGAAAGGAGACAGAGGACCCTCCCCTAGGAAAAGAGAAACCCTCAAAGAACCCCACAAAAACTGCCTTAGCCGTCATTCTGCCTAACAACTCAGCCACCATAATGAACAAAAAAGGGGAGAGTGGATCTCCTTGCTTTAGACCCCGACTCCCCTTAAAAAATCCTTTCGGGGACCCATTCACCAAGACTAAGAAAGATGGAGATGACACAGATTTTGATTCAATTTCTCCATTTTGCCTCAAACCCATCTGACTAAGAACCCAGTCTAGATATCCCCAACTCACATGATCGTACGTCTTTTTTATATCCACCTTGCAAACAATACTAGGCCAACCCTCCTTCTGCATCGCATCAATGCACTCATTAGACAAAGAACAATCAGTAATTTGTCTTCCTGGCAAGAAAGCATTCTGAGACTCAGATATAATACTGGGGAAGAAAGTCTTGAGCCGAATAGCAAGAGTTTTCGCCAATAATTTATAAAGACAACCTACTAGACTAATAAGCCTAAACTCTTTAATTTGAGCAGCACCTTTCTTCTTTGGAATAAGAGTGATAAAGGTCGCACTCAAAGATTTGCACCATTGGTCCCTACGATGGAAAGCCTCAAAGACTGTCATAACCTCCTTCCCCACCACATCCCAACACACCTTTAAAAACATAGAGGGGAAAGCATCTAGATTCGGAGCTTTATCCTCCTACATACTATTAAGAGCAAACCGAACTTTGTCCTCCGAAAACGATCTCTCCAACCACCAACTTTGCTCGTCGGAAATGCCATCAAACACGACACCATCTAGCGTTGGGTGTATAGGTATCGGGTCCTTGTACAGGTCCTCAACAACATCACGAATCTTCCCCTGATAATAGGTCCACTCCCCTTCCACCTTCAGTTTATGAATCATGTTGTTAGAGTTTCTCCAGTTGGCCATACCATGGAAGAACTTTGTACTTTGATCTCCCTCCTTTAGCCATGTAGCCCTAGATTTCTGCTTCCAAGAAATCTCCTTCATTCTCAACAACCTGTTATATTCCAATGCACTTTCCAACTTCAAGTTCTTTTCCTCCTCATTCAAACCTCCCACCATCCTTTTTTTGTTCAACTTTTCAATCTTACTCAAGCAACCCAATTTTCTGTCTTCCATACCCCCAAACTCCTTCCACTTCACAATTCTTTCCTTAAGCAATTTTAACTTTTGAGCAAAAAAGAAGCTAGCCGATCCTTCCACTACCAACTCAGATCACCACATATTTAACTACTCCTTAAACCTAGGGATCTCCAACCACATTAACTCAAATTTAAACAAACGAGGTCCTAAAGCAAGAGGAGTGGTATGGAGAAGGATAGGAATGTGGTTAAAACCTGAACTAGGAAGAACTTTCTGCACCACCATTGGACTCACATCCAACCAATCCGAGGACAATAGAAATCGGTCCAACCAGCTATTAACCTGAGAGTCTTGATTATTTGTCCAAGTGAAAGAGGCTCCCTACAACGGGAAATCAACCAGCTCCATAGTCTAAATAAAATCATTAAACTGCCACATATGATTAGGCATCCTAGTTACACCCAATCTCTCCCCCGAAAAACGTACCGCATTAAGGCCCCCCCACCACACACACCAAGGAACATCCCATTCAGCCCTCACACTGCATAATTCCTCCCAAAATAACCCAAACTCAGCTTGATCACACGATCCATACACACCTAAGAAAGCCCAAAGCATCCCATCATCCTTATTTTGCCCCAAAATTGAGACAGAGAACAACCCAATTCAATGATCAATTACATCCCCAATCTTCTCATTCCACGCCACTAAAATCCCCCCCGCCCTTCCCTCCACCGGCTTATGAATGAACTCAAAAGGACGCCTTCCCCACATATCCCTCACCATCCTACTCTCAATCACTTGAGCCTTCATCTCTTGCAACGAGAACACACTAATCTTCCAGCTTTTCAACAGATCTTTAACCCCTCAGCGCCTCTCCTCCCTCCCGAGACCCCTAACATTCCAAACACAAATGTTCATCTTCATCATAAGACATAGGTTGCACTCTCCCTCTTCTACCCCGCCTTCGATCTCTTCCGCTTTCCTCCCTGCCATATTGAATAGCTGATTGTAGATTCTTTAGCTCCCTACATTTCCAATTGCCTCTAGTTCGATTGAGATCACTCTTAGGCCTACTTGGACTCTAACTCCTCTCAATCTCCAAGAAGAAATCTTCGACCTTCTATTCCATTCCTCTGAAAGAATGACTCAATCTCCACTTGACCTCACACTTTCTTGATAACCAATCAGAGTGAGAAATTGGAGGGAGCATTAAGGTAGGTTCAACCTCAGTAATTGAATCATTCTCCCCTAGATTCATCATCCTGTCACCCCACCCCTGAGATTCAATAAGAGAATCATCCGACGTATAATCCCCTCATTTTCGAGTTTGCCCTCCTAGCTACAGAGATAGATGCTCATTACTCCCACCCACCTCATCAGCTACGCCCCAATCAAAACCAAGACCTCACTTAGTCGACACTGATCGACTATACCCAGCCCCAGGAGACCAAGTGTCCTGTCTCGACCATCAAGTCTCTGAATGTAGTTCATACCTCCAGTTCCCCTCATCCTCATCTTCTCTCAACTCAACAAAGGTTAATTTGGCTTTGCCTTTTCCAACCGGCAACACCTTCAAATTATGCTCCATTTTCTCTAGATCCTTTATCACAATCCCTGTCTGAACATGACGGCCACGATTACGATGCCTAAATCCCAACGACTCACCTTCAACCTGCCTCTCCTGCTTCCTGCTTTCCTCCTAAGTGTTCTGGCCCCCATACGCTCCTTTTCTACCTTCGGCTTCACCCATACAATGCCGAGATTTCCGATGTCACCCCTTTGGTAGTCACCGTGCTCAACAATCACCGGAGAATTTCTGGAGCTCAAAGCATAACACCCAGGCTTAAGATCCCTATCACGACTTAAGCGAGATTTGGGCCTCCAACCCATGGGCTCGACTATACTGCAATAAGAAGGCCCCCCTATTACTGGGCTTGGGCTTCAATGGATCTCCATAGTTGTGCTTAGGCCTGGACCCAACTATTCCATCGAACCTGCCTCTGGGCCTGGTCCCAACTCTTCCATTGGACCTGCCCCTGGGCCTGGGTCTCCTCATTAATGATTGATCTTGACGCTCCCAACCCTCCCTAACTCCTCTTATCATGGTGCCACAGCTTGTCAGGCTCCCGAATCAGGAGCACCCATGATCCGATTTATCCACCCTATCCACTTCCTACCTAATATTAAAATTCTGGTCTGAAGAGGCCTTCCACCGGCCAGGCCACCCCAGTTCAACCACAACATTCCGATTTCCCCTCAAAGACCCCTTTCTTCTTTGATTCCCTCTTCTGATAGGGTTCTACCGGACGCAACCACGAGCAGACTCAGAGTTTCAAAATTTAAAACCCCCATGGACTCCCGCCTGCCTTTGTATCTCTTCAAATCTTCGACGCCACCACGATCCCCAACTTTGCACCACTGATTGAATTCAGATACCAACATAAACAAGGGAAGTTCATGCTTCCAAATAACCACTTTGAAGGCCCACTGTCCATCCATCAGCCACATAGTTGCCAACGCAAGCTCCAACCTATGCACCCTAAGTTTAACCCACTCCATGAAATTGCAATCTTGCGTTGCACAATCCAATAACCCCCCACAAGATTCTCCAAGTTTTTCGAATGTTTTCCTCCCCTAAAGATGGGCCAGAAGACCAAACACCCAAATCCACCCCTCCTCATCTCCCTTCCACCAGCTAGAGCGATCCCCTTTGCGGATGCAACCTGCAGTCGGGTGCCACACATCAAGTAGTAGACCCCCCCCATTCCATCTCTTAGAATCTTCTTTCAAAATTCTCTTTGCTTCCATAGCCGAAGGAAAATAGAAGAGAAATAGGTTTTTCACTAAGCATCTAACCTGCAACTCCCCCCCACTCCCCACACTTTCTTCCCCCACTGTCGGAGAGCGGACGCAGAAGGGTTGTCACCAACAACTCTTCTAACTAGGCAAGAATGTAATCGCTCCCCCCTCGCCTCCAGGTCCTTACTCGAAAACGAAAAAATCTTTGATCCCCAACACTTAACCTCTCGGGGGCTTGAAGAAGGCCAGATTATATTTTCTAACACAGCATCCCAGAAAACTTGCCTTCAACAACATTCCCAGGAGACTTTACTCTACCATCGTCTTCCTTGGTAATTTCTCCCCTTGTTCTATCAAATTTTTGTTACCCCAACCCTTATCCTTAGATCTCCCCCACTATCGTGGTCCCCTCCTTCCTTGAAGTTCACGACCATTCAACACCGCCTTATCCCTTCTCCGGTTTTCTTTCCACTTGTTTCTCCTATTAGCATTCTCCATGAGACTAGGACCCACCCAGGGAGTGTGTTCCCTTCTTCCACGACCACCAAACTCACTGAACATCACTCACTCACTTGCCGGATGTCCGGTGAGTGAGTGAGTAAATTGGTAAATTCCTGTATCATTGTGATATATTGGTAAATTCAGTGACATTTGTGTTTTTGTCATTTAAAAGATATATTGGTAAATTCATGTATCATTGTGATATATAATAAAATATGTCTTCCACAATGAAGATACAAGTGCATGTCACTTTAGGAACTCTTTCTTCTCCATTGCCATGAAACATGTTTTGAACTGTATGCTTTCTTCAATCTAAAAACCTTCTAACCTTGACCCTTAGCTTGAAAGCTTCATTTGACTCATCAATATCCTACAAGTCACATCAAGAAACACTTATATGCAGATCCATATAAAAGAGAAATTTTATTATCGGGGCTGAATATCTAGTGCTATTCAATATTCTCTTTTTGCGCAAGGTTAGCAGCTTTGATTTTGGGGGTAGTAGTTGATTTGGTATTAGGGTTTGATACTTTAGGGTTTTAAGATGAAAGAAGATGGAGAAGAAGTGAAGGAAGAAAAAAAATAAGGATTTTTGGAATCCGTGAACATCTAAACTCTCATTCTGTTTTCGTATTTATATTTGAATAATGAAAAAATACTCAAGGTATTTTGTATAATGATGAATACAACATTGGGACAGAAAAGAACCAAACTGCCCTTATTACAGTATAATACTCATATAGCTCTACAGTTTTGGTCCAAAATGGGAATTTACATTTTGGCATACAAATTTATGATTTTTGGGAAATATTATGAAAAATCATGAAATTTTATGTGAAATTACATGCTCAAGATCCAAAATTTAAGTATGAGACAGTAAAGGACCAAACTGCCCTTATTACAGTACAATACTCATACAACCCTACAATTTTGATCCAAAATTAGAATTTACATTTTGGCGTAAAAATTTATGATTTTTCGGAAGTATTACGAAAATCATGAAACTTTTATGTGAAACTTCAGGAAATGTTAAAACATACCTGATTACATGCTCAAGATCCAAAATTAAAGTATCACAAGTTTAGGGAGCAAAAGTACATGTGTTTGCATAAAACATACATTGGTGTTCATAATAACATCCACAAATGGTCTTTAACAATCAAAACTCTTACAATGCATATACATGACATCCAACAACTAAACTAATTTAGAAGTAACATAATGGGTCACTCAAAACCCAAAAAAAAAAAAATTTAATTAATATTATTGACACAATGTCTGATTACTTTACCCATACTACAAACATTTTATAATAAATACATTCAACAGTTTGCCCATTACATACCTCTATTGCTCTCAACATGTGGAAAAAATTTTATTTTTAAGTACTTTGAAATAAAATTTATATAAAAAAAATTAACTATTTACATTCATACAAAGAATTTTTTTTTTTCACCAATGATAAAATAAATTTCGTTCAATCCATAGATCAACCTTAGATGTACCACATTTATTTTACTCAAGCCAATCGATTGGGTACATGCTCAATTGAGAAAATTCAGTTTTCCATTTTTTTTTTCTGATTTTCCACCTTATAAATACCAAATGTTACTATTCAAATCCATATCTATGCATCATACCTTTGAATAGATATATAGTTGATGCTGAATAATTGCTGATCTAAAAGGAAAGACAAGTGAAAAGAAGAAGAAGAACTTATATGGAACTAAATACTTTGGATCATGATCCTCTCCAGCATATATGAGTTTAATCTCAACAAATTCAGTCGAGTTTTGATTTCTCCTGAACTTGTCATCAATCAACCAAAAAAAAGGTGTGATGGTTACATTTTCTTGCAGTATTTCCCACAATGTTGATTATATGATATATTGGACAAAATATTGCAAAATTTCACCAAAAGTGTGTAATTCTTAGAATCCATTAATAGACATATCAATATCAGGAACCCCCTCAAATGAGAAATTTTAACTACTTTTGGGAAAATTGCATCCCATGTTTCTGTGTGAACCCTATGATCACCAAATTGGTTTTCCTTTACTAGTTCATGCGCAATATCAAACATTCACTGTTTAGTCAATCTCATAATGATTAGCCACATAATGACTATTGAAAACTGACCCTCCATATATGACCCTAATAATGTTGATAGACCTTTGGACCACAGAAGTCAAAATCCAGTGGAGAATGTTGTAGATGCTTCTCCTTAGCATGTTCTTGCACTGCTCTTCGGCTCCTTGTCTGCCTTAATTTCTTCAAACTCAATAATCAGTTTGCAATATCAGAGGTGGCAGTTCCCAAGGTCATCCTTTGCAGAAAAGAGCATTATGAAGTATACCTAACAAATAGTTATGCCCCATTTCTCACAATCTGTTTGATGCGACAGCTTTATCCTGGCTTGAGAAGACCTATTCCTTTGGAAGCCCAAGTCAAGATCCAAAGGAGTTTTCAAGAAGACGGCTTGCTGCCCTACTTGATTAGAGTAGTTTCCTTTATGTTTTGTGGGGTTTTTATGGGGAATTTTCATGTAATAAGGCCATAGAGCCATGAGAGAGAGTTATTAGCAATTTATAGAAGTTTAGAAGTCTTTTATTTCACTTTTTTTCAAGTTTTATAGGAGAACAAGGCTAACCGTACAACCATTGGTGTAGAGGTATTTTTGTCATTTAGTTTTTTTAATTATTTGGATCTTATTTAAGAGGCCAATCGGCCAGATTGGAAGAGGAGATGGATTAATGAAAAAAAAGGTTTCGTTGGAACTCACGATTGGAGCTATTCTCTTTCCCAAGGATTCCTCATGATCAAGGTGAGTTTTTCTCTTTCCTTTCTCTCATTTTCTCTCTTTTCTCTCTCTTCTTGATTCCCTTTCTCTCCCCCACGATTTCCCTTCTTCCCTCTTCTTTCCTTTCTGTTTTAATCTTCTTCTACTACGTTCTATTTTACATTTTTGCTGCACAATTTAATTTTCTGTAATTTCCTTTATTCAAGAATACTAAATCTTGAATTTTTGAATGGTCTTGAAATCTGAAAATTTTTACAGCAGCCCTCTTTTGAATCTTTTCCATCTTTACATCATCTAAACCTTAATTTTTTTCTATTCTAATCTTTATTCCATCAAACTACATCTTTCCCTAAATTTCCCCCAAATTCTATCCACCCAATTTCAAGATTCTTGAAGTTTTTAAAACCCTAACCCAAAAATTCTACCCACACCATTCAGACACACCTAGAGCCTTTCTTTATTTTATTTCTTCTTCTTTAATTAAAGGGTAGTCTTTTCTTCTTTTTTAATTCAAGAATTGTGTTCTTCTTTTTCTTTAATTGTTTTATTGATTTCTTGAATTATTTTATACAATTTGACATCTTTCTTTAATTCAAGAACCCATATTTTGCATTCTTTAAATTGTGTTGCATCATCCCATCATACTTCCCTATTGTAGGAACCTAACTCTAGGGAATCCTACATCACTGTTGATTGTTGCTATAGGACTTGGGCAGACATATCAAATTTCTTTTATATGGAGTATTTGGATGAGGGCAGGCCTTGGAGCATCGGAAAGGTTGCTCCATTGCGACCTAGGCGTCACGGGTTCGAGTCACGGAAACAGCCTCTCTGCTTGCAGGGGGTAAGGCTGAGTACATCTGACCCTCCCCAGAACCCGCAGTGGCGGGAGCCTCGTCCACTAGGACTGCCCTTTGTGGAGTATTTGGATGAGCAAATATTACCAGGTGATTTGTGAGTTTAAAGCATACAATGTAAATTTGATTCAAACATTTTGATACTTTCCTTCTGCTGTTTAGAAATGGTAATAAAAGTTAATGGGAAAGTAAGTACCATAAAGGATTTCCTGCTAAAGGTAATCCAGCCACTAATGCTGCAAGAATTCCAATACAAATGAAAAGCTGGTTGACAGATCCAAGGGCCCCACGAATTTCGGTCGGTGATATCTGGGACATAAAGAATGTTTCAGCTGAAAGAAATATCCATGAGGGACTGACATAAAATCATAATGACCACTTTAATATGCACCAGTTACTACCTCAGATATGTATAGTGGCACAATAGCAGATGAGATACCGATTCCAATTCCAGCAAGCAATCGGCCAACTATCATTGCCTGTACACTTTGGGCTGTAGCGCTGAAACAATGTTTCAAACAAGATAGAGGCATTAATTTCCTACTGATAGATCCAAATGACACAACCCTTCTATGAATGACAATGGACAAACCAGAGAAATGCCCCAACTACAAGTGGGATCGCATCCAGTTGAAAAGTCCTTGTTCTACCAAATTTGTCAGCCAATGTTCCCCCAGTGAATGAACCAACAGTAGCTCCTGCTAATGTTGAGCTAACAACCCATCCTAAACAAAACGTTAAAATATAATTAAGAGCTGAAATGGTATGGCCTGGTAGGTAACAGTAGATCGAGAATCAAAAAGAATTGTACAAATGTAATATGACAAATATGTGAAGGGATAATCTAAGAGCTAACTAATAAGAACAATCAACTTTCTGGAAACTTGGCTATGTTGTACTGATGTGTTAGATACACACTAATATGATTTAAATATTCTACATGTTAGCATATCTAAGCACATCAATATTTTTAACACCTCAACAAGACTGTGGGAACCAGCCCTAAACAGTTCACTCTGGTCCCAGAGCCAGTATGAATCAAAACAAGATTGAACTACCAAAGGTCAAAACTGTTGACCAGGACAATTCAATTGCTGAACTGGACCTTAATCAATCATTTTACCAAAGACTGCACCAGCAAGGATATTTGGTGTGAGTTGAAATCTCTAAAAGGAAAAAAGGGAAGACCAACAAAGAACATGGGTTGAGGTAGTGAGAGAAGTTTTGACAATTTATATGCTTTACTGATATTTCTTCCCTAGAAATAGTGGACTTGTGGAACAGGTTTCCATTTTCTAGGTCAGCTGACAGGAAACTCTAAAACACAATGCTCCGACATTAAAAACTCATGAAATATAATCTTAAAAGTGCATCATAATATATATATATATATAGTGTACAGATGTGACAACATGTTGAGTTGTGGGGGCCAATCTATTAAACTCTTCATATCCTTGTTTGACACTAAGATGTGTCACTGGATCTATGTCTAATACAAACTAAAGGATACACTTCAGTTTCATTAAATAGAAATGAATGAAAATATGATAATTTACAAAATGATCCAAAATTTATTTTAGATATTCAAGCAAGCAGGCTAAGGAACTTGCCTTGTAACACAGTATTCTCCGCAATCCCAAGATCCTTAGATAGGTACTCAAGTGCCCCATTCACCACACTGCAGCAGATGAATAAAGCAATATAATACTGCAGTAAGCCTTATGCCTATTAAAGTTATGCAATGTGAAAGCATAAGATACCAACAAACATCTTGAATGAAAATCGTAAATAAAAATGCAATGGACGAAATTTTTTTAAACCTAACATGCTAACTGGCTAGAAATGTGTTGTGTGTAATAGTTGTGAAAGAAAATCAAATTCTTGGATTAATGAGCATGCGAACAAGCTAAAGAGAGAATGATGCTATTTACTGTATAAACTACAACATACCCTAGATGATATCCAAATAAAATAGCCCCCAAACAAGCAACACCAACGTATGGCAAAACTGATCCAGAAGATTTGCCATGAGGATTGGTGAAGGCAACATCCTCAAGATCTTTATCTGCAAAAAAACAAACCACAATGTCATATGCTATGGGTGAAACTAATCAGCAGCATACAAAAGCAAACAGGAGGTCATGCCACAAGCATGAGGAATGCCTCGGAAAAGCACAAAAAAGAGAAAACAAACAGAAGCCAGAAAGGCACCCATATCCTGGAAACATCATAGTATCCCAATCAAAGATACAATCCCTATACTGGATGTTGCTGCCAATCAGGGTTACTTATATCCAATGAAGATCTTAGAAAGCGTCATGTTCACCAACTTTGAAGAGGAGAAAGACTGATCCTTGAAAATTCTCTGATTGTGTTCCTCCCACATAGTCCAGCAAATTGATGAGGGGTAATCTTCCACACTGCCAAGCCCAGTTGATTTAAGTTTGAAAAAGAACGGAAAGGCGAGCTACTTAACAGAGATCTCATAGAACCCGGGATCACCCAACTGAAGTTGAATCCCACAAGCATAAAATTCCAAAGAGCAGCCGCTATCAGACAATGGACTAGGAGATGACTGGGCGATTCACTCGCTGCACCACAAATATAGCACCTGTTTGGGGTAACGAATCCTCTACAGATCAGATTGTACATGGAAGGAATTCAATCCCACCACACCAACCACAAGAAAAAAGAGATTTTTGTGGGGACATTCTTGTTCCAATAAACCAATATGGAAAGAATACGGAGTCAGAGAGGATCAAAGCTTGGAAGAAAGACTTAACAGAAAGCCCTGTTCCTCATCAAGCAACCAAACTCCCTCATCTACCACATCGCTATCTCCCAACTTGTAGCCAAACAGGATCTCCAACAATCTTCCCATATCATCCACTTCCTAATCATTGAGATTTCTCCTCAAATGCATGTCCCAAGAGCAAAAAGCTCTTGATTGAATCATGTGATCTCTAACCAACCCTTGCTTACATTGAGAGAGGATGAAAAGGCATGGAAACATTTGATTTAAGGCTTCGTTAGAGCACCACCTGTCAACCCAAAACTGCACATTTTCGCCATTATTCACTTTAAACCAAATGTACCCACCCTTGAAACAGGTCCATAACTTTGAAGATACTCTTCCACAGGTTGCACCCCACAGGCCCTCTAGCCTTTAAGCATTCCCAACCATTTGGCCCTGCTCCATATTTGGCAACAGTTACCCTCCTCCAAAGAGATTCTCTCTCATTCCCAAATCTCCATAACCATTTCCTTAGGAGAGCTCTATCAGTGGGAAGTCAAATTTATGAAGACCCATGGTTATATGTTGAAAGTTCTTGAAGTATAGGAACCTTTTTTCTTAATGAAAGGACATAAAGACCTAACACATAAATCCATACTACAAGTTTCTAATGGTCACAAGAAACATTTAACATGATGCCCACAAAAAAAATCGACATGCTGCAGATCTACCACACTTCAATGCTTCCAAATGGATCAACAGATCTTGTGATAATTATCATACAGAGAACTTGAAAAACTAAGCATCAGTATATCGGGTTTGTTGGGGTCTTTCTTTTTTTGGATCGATACTGATAATCATTTATGAGTAGAAAGATACAAATGATCTAGGGGGAAAACAACACCCTCCCATAAAACAAGAAAAAAGAAAATGAAGAGATGATACAACCACCAACTATAATATCACCCTTTATGGCCCTATATACATCTCATTTCTGGAAGCTCCTTGCTTATCTAACTCATCCTCCAGAGAATTCACAGTCCATGGCATCTAATGGAATGACATATTCAGCAAGGACGTTAAATAATGACCTCTCCTAATGAGATAAGATATTCTCCAAAGGCCCCTGCTAACCTATAGAGAACTAGAGTTATTTGAAGAACTTAGTGACCTACCACTTGCAGAAGTAGGATTTTTGGCAAGCAATGAGCACTTAAATATCACAATTCGAGTGTACCATCTTCTTTCTCATTTCAAGAAACAGGTTTGGGAGGAAAAAGGAACTAAGAAGATAAGCACTGAAAACAACTAACCGGATCACAGCCTTCAATCCAAATCCATTTACTTGTTCATCCCAAAAAAAAATAGTGATATAGATAAATTTTTATAGCTACCGATTAGAGAAAAAACTGCAATTCCAAAATAATTCATAATTCTCATCAAGCTAAAAATTCATAGAAACACGCAAAGTGGATTTACGAACATGAAACGAAAGAAGCAAACACAACGAATAAATGCATTAATTAAGAACAAACAGACGATCCTTCAAAACTAATCCGACAGGATTAACTGCAGAATAATAGAGTGAAATAACCAAACAAGAAAGTGACAAAGATGAGCAAACCAGACGCTTGAGCCGTTACTGTTCTAGCCTTCGCCGATGACCTAAAAATAGTTTCCACTCTCTTTCTCGCACAAGCAAGCTCTGCTCCCATAACGACTGAGCCAAGGCACGATCCACGGCCAGAATCTCTATCTGTCCTGCAAAAATTCTTCACACCTGAACTTCTATTTCCAAGTCCACCAAAGCTACAATAGAGCCTCCGTGTTTGCAGCTCCGAACCTAGATTTCCCTTGAATGTATAAGTTGACGCTTGCATTTTTTACCTGCGACCGAGTCTAATTAACCAAAAGAACCATATTTTCAAGGTGAATCACCAAAGTAAAAACATCAACATCAAGGATTTCGAAATTTAGAAACACAATTTGAAGGCGAAAACGACTTCAACAGAGTTGCAGGAACAGAATCAGAAAACGACTTAGAATTAAATTACAGACGTTGTTCTTAGTACCAGTGATCTCTAATTGTTCTTAGTACGAGTGATTACATCGATCTTCAATTCCACACAAAAAAAAAAAAAGGCAAAAAAAATGTAAGATCAAGAAAAAATCAACATTAAAGAAAAATCTATGAGTCAAACGATTCACCGGTAGCACTTAACCAAATCAGAAATAAATAACAAAAACCTGTAATGAGATTCAAACGAAGAGTACGATCCAATATATCCTTCAGTTCTGGCTCTTTCCGTTCCGGTTTTCATGAAGAAGAAGAAGAAGAATTTTAATCAAAGACGCTTCGAAAGATCCGCTGATTTTTAGAAGAAGAAAAAAATTATTAAGCAGAGAGTGCGTGCTTACTAGTGACCAACAATGTAGCGGAAAACTCAAGTGGGAGGTTTTTTTTTTATTTTTTTAATTATTTAAGGAAACGTAACTAAAACGTTTATTTGTAGTGTGCAGATAGGTAATTTACTTGGATTTGGATGAGATTTGGAAGCGTGAGAGATGTAACCGTCTACGCGATGGAGCTGTTTGTGTATTTACAGACAAATCCTTGTGGTTTCCAACATTTATAAACACCTCTTTGGATGTTTTTGACATTCTACAAGTGAAGTACTGCTCAGGTTTTTGTTAAGTGTATTTTCTCAGACTACTCCTCAGTCCTGATCCACTCATGATTGTTAAACTTCTGTAATCATTCTGTAAATTTCAGTGAATGACACGTAATGAAAAAATCAACAAAAGTGAAAAAGAAAAGTTTAGGACTTTCAAGAAGCTATCCTTCCATTTTTTTTAAGGACCACTCGGTCTTGCAGACAGCTAACATCGCATATCTACAGAGAGTGGATTGTATCCGCTCTCTTATCAGCTGCTCCTCTCTGCACCCTGTCAGGGGAGGGTAC
>JAOXJP010000006.1:5970658-5987807 GCA_025762735.1 Platanus orientalis | reverse complement strand
ACCAAGGGGTGTCAATAAAATCGAGACTCTTGTTTTTTTAGAAAACTTGGCTAGCAAGTTTAGGAGTTTTAGAAAGTTTTGTGGATAATATTTTAGGAGATTGTTTGATATCTTGTGGGACCCAATAACTTGGCTAAGAAGCCAAATATTGTGCCAACCATGATTCTTTTTTTTCTTTAGAAGTTTTTTATTTGGCAAGTTTATTTTGTTAGAAGATCTAGAATCTAGAATTTTATTTTATTTTCCATGTAATGTCTATTTAAAGGCCACATTAGATTAATGAATTACAGTTGAAGATGATTATTTGAAAAGAAGACACGAGTGTGTTAAAATGGGTGTGGTATCCCAAGTTTTGTTTTAACCCCTCAGATGAGGTGAGCATTCTACCATCTTTATCTCTCTCCTTTTCTCTTAGCTCTTCTCTTTTCCAATAGTATCTTCTTTATTTTTTCTTTACTTTTCTTATATTGTGTTCTACATCACAAACTTCCTTGTAACTATGGGTTTAATACACTATGTAACCACGGAAACAGGATTACAGCTATTCCTCAAACCCCCGCTCCCCAAGGCCCATCTGAATGCTTCCTCATACAACACACATTTCCCATAAACTCACAGATCTAGAATATTCTAACTGTAGAGAATTGAATTGGCGAGAGAATCTTCACCGTCTGATCTAGAGCTAAAACTTGTTATTATTTTATTATACTTAAAATGGTTTAGCATGAAAACCACAGCATATCACCAATATGATTACTCTGCTTTTGTAATGCCATATCATAAATTAATACCCAAGAATGTCGTACACAGTCCATTAAATTGTTTTGATCCTTTGTTGTCTGAATTTTAAGTGCATGTACGAATTCTGGTTCTATTATTAACCCAGTAGGCTTAAACTCTTCTGAGTGAAATGGAATTGGTCATTAAATTCTCCAGGCTCAACAGGATGTACTGAATCTATAATATATCTCACTTGTTTAAGTAGGTGGTGATGCACCCGTTTTTTAGTGAATCTGATTAGAGCGCTAACTACTCTGATGGCTCTTAGAAAGGACTTGTCTCTCACAGTTTTGTAATCTTTGCAGAAATCTGTCTCTGATTTTGGTGCCTTGTATAGGTTGATGCTGCGCTTGAACAAGGGAGGGAAGGTGTAAGGACCCTGGTTCTCAAAGGCTTCGACAACAACATCACTAGGTTCAATCTGGGGCAGAAGTACAAGTATCACAAAGTATGAACTTTAAAGTTGAAAGAGAACAAATTAGTAGAAATGAGCTGGCAGAGTGTTCCATGAAAATGAACCAGATGAAATCCTGTATGCCCTGTCTGAATTAACTCAGGTGGTCATCCAATCAATGCACATTCTCGATGTATCTCAAGTAGTAAACTTAGGTGGTTATCCGATCAATGTACATGCTCAACAAATTTAAAGTATCCAAATGAGCCTCCCATTTCATTAATGCATCATAGCCCACACTAAAAATTAGGTGAGAACGAATCTTGTGAGAACTGTGAAAATGGTGTCAGGGTACGGACACATCAGCGCCAAAAAGTGATAAGTGTCCCCCAAAAAGTGCAAATCACTTTTCGGTGCTAATGCGCCAGCCCCTCTGGTGCCGTTTTCACGGTTCTCACGAGATTCGTTCTCACATAATCCAAGCGCCATAGCCCAAGACCCACGTTGGTTTGGTGATCATAGCATGCAGCCAACGAACTCTCTAGATTCACTGCAGCTTTTTTTCTTTTTTCTTTTTTCTTTGTTCTTCCAAGTGTAGGCAACTGAATGGTTAGGGTTATTCCGGGCCCTGCAAAACGTTTCTCATAATGATGACATTGCAGCAACGTCAAGGAACATACACGGCATGTTGGGACTTTTTGGGGTGCTCTTATCACTTTTGATGTGTCACCCCCCTGACAGGAGGCAGAGGTTAGCGTTAGTTAAGAGGAGTGGACACTCAGGAAGGGGAATAAAAAACCTCAAAAATGTGAATTGATTCCCCCCCCCCCCCCGAGTGTCCCATCAGGGGGTGGGGGGTGTGGCGCAGATGATATCAGCCCACACAAAGGGGGGTGGTGACTAGTAGGCACAAAAATGTTATGACTCGTATTCTCTGCACCGAAAGCTGGCGCAGAGGATACAAGTCCTTGGAAGAGACGTGTTATATTAGCACCAAAATGTGACGACTAGTAGGCAAGGGTTTTCACATCATGTATCGGCATAAGGTTTAGGATTAGATTTGCTAAATTTGTAACCCCGAATCTTCCCAATTCTATTGAGATTATTGTCCATTTTCCTATCCTATTTTAACTCAATTGAAGGTGTACACAGACAAGGTCATCAATATTGTATTGTAGACGAGAATAATGAGAGTGAAAACTTAGTCTGTGTATGTAGGCAATCAGCCAAACCACATAAACTTTGCATTGTGCTTCTTCTCTCTTTTATTCTCCTTGGTATTCATTTTATTAAGACAAATATAATTGGGAAGATACATGATTACAAATTTAGCAAATCTAATTCCAAATCCTACACCACTACGGCGGACAAGTGTAAAGAAGTTAGTACAAGAAAATAGGATTTGTCCAGTGTATGGGGTTAGTAGATACAATAACAAGAACATAAGTCAATATAATTTGTCCTCAAGAGACTACGTGGAAAGGATAAAATAGTCAAGAAAATTGATGGCTAGAAGCCTTGGTACACAAGAGAAGTCTATGACAAAAATGGGATAGGAATTATAGTAAATAAAGATTTAAAAGAGCACGCTGTAAAATTTAAGAGAACATGTGTTGGGATTATAATATTAAACTTGTTTTAAAAAATGGAATAAAAAAAATAATTAGTGCATATGCATCTCAATTATGATTAGATGGAGACTAATAAAAAATAATTTTGAAAAAATATGAATAATTCAATTTAGAGAATTCTTGTGTGAGAGAATATTTACATGGGATAATTTAAATAGGCTTTGTGGGAAAAGCCCATAGAGGATACAAGAAAATTCAAAGAAGTTGAATTCGGAGAAAGGAGCGAGGCAGGAAAAAACATCATAGAATTTGCAATAGCATATGATTTTGCAATAGCAAATATGCACTTCAAAAAATGATAAGAACATTTTATGACTTTTAAAATAGATTAAATAAGAGTCCTATAGACTGTTTTTCTCATAAGAGGATAGAATTAGTCAACTTGTTAGCATTATGAGGTTTTCCCAAGAGAAAGTCTACCCACAACATAAGTTATTCATTTTAGATATTCATTATAAGAGATGAAAGATGAAACAAAAAACATATGTTAATTGCCCAAATACTTGATGGTGGAACCTAAAATAGGAAAAACTATTGATACTTAGAGACAATTGATAAATCAAAGGAAAAAAATTCATGTGAAATGAAATGACTAGTTATATTAAAAGATTAGCAATATAGATCCTTGGATAGTTTAGAAAAAGAAAATCATGTAAATAAATTTGAAACAACCATTAGAGTTCTAAGAGGTCGTATTATGCTTGACAAAAGACTGGGAACATTAAAAACTCAGAAAGATATAAAAATACTTAAAAAAAGATAAGAAAGTTTTTAAAAAAATGCTATATTTAAGACATATGATGACCTTTACACAAATTTACTAGTTAGGGAAATGAAATGTAGAGAATTAGGTGCTGTTATATGCGTTAAGAGAGGATAAAAAAAAAAAAGTTAAAGAAGAGAAGATTAAAGAATTGTGGAGGAGTTATTTTCAAAATTTATTAAATAAAGATCATGGGGGAATATTAGTTTATCGAGAATTAGTAGCTTTGATGGGATTGGAGATCATAAGTATCTTCCTTGGATTGGATGTTTGAAGTCAAAGAGGCTTTAAGAAATATGAAGAAGACATGAAGGTATTAAGATTTGATGGTATTCTAGTTAAGGTTGGGAAATGCATGAGAAACAGTGGCTTGTCATGGTCAACTAAGCTGTTCAACAAGATCAATAAAACTTAAAAAATTCCACAAAGGGAGATGAAGTATCATGGTTCCTATTCACAAAACAAGGGGGATATATAAAGTTATACCAATTATTGTGGGATTAAGCTTGAGTCATACAATGAAATTTTATGAAAAATTGATTTGAATATAGACCAAGACACATGAGACTAGAATATCTAGAAATTGGTTTATATATTTTTTAGGGAGATCAACAACTACAACTATTTTTCTTTTTTCTTTTTTACTTAGGCTGCTAATGGAAAAGTGTAGGAAACAAGAAGAAAGATCTTCAATTGGTTGGCATTGAAAGAAAGAAAAAATCTCAAGTAAATCTATTGATTTACATTAGGATATTTATGATATATAGAACGATAACTAGAGTTAAGAAATTAGGAGAGAGACAAGCGAGTTTATGATTGTAGTAGGCCTTTTCCAAGGTTAGCCTTGAGCCTGTATCACTTTGTCTTAGTTATGAATGAATTGGTTTGGCTATTCAAGAATAGGTACTATGATGTATGTTACTTGCTGAAAATATTAACTTGATTGATGAGATTAGAGAGAGGGTGAATGGAAAATTAGAACTGAGGATGTTTTAAGAGAAAAACATTTTAAGATATAAGTCATACTAAAGAATAGCATATAGAAAAAAATATTAAAAATAGAAGAGTAGAACTTAGAGAATATATAATATTGATAACCAAGAGATTCTTCGAAATTGGCAATTCCATTGAAGCAAATCTAATCCAAAACTGGTGTGACCACACCACATACTAACACATGGGGTGTATAGGATTAGAAAAGTTGTCCACTTCAAAAAGTAGGTGCCCAAAAAGAAACACCAAATTCTATGGTGTGCATCATATAGTGGTCACACCAATACAGCTACATAGATGATTTGCACCCATTTTCACTATCTTAGTTCAATCATCATAAGAATTGAGATATTGAAGATGATGTTGCTCAGGGAATTAGAGTGGGATGGTTGAAGTAGGGAAGTCTTTAAAAGACAATTGTAAGACCAACCATACTTACGGAACAGAATATTACCCAGCCAAGAAACTACACATATAAAAGGTATGGATGGTAAGAGGGTGTTCAAATGGATGAGGCAAGTTTAGAAAGAACATAATTAAAAATGAATCCATTGACACGGGGCATATTTATGGTACCAATAGATGATAAGATGAAAGAAAATTGATTGAGATGATTTGATCATGTGTAATAAAAACCAATGATGAGTGAGAATGCAAGTTGCAGTAGTGAGGAAAGACAATGGTGTTTCTTATTTAAATGTTAGACATGACACTCTTCTGTTGCTGTACAGTCTTAGTCTTAGTGATGAGTGAGATAATACAAGTTGGGCAAGGGGAATGCCGTGATTTAAACATTAGACATGATAATCTTTTTGTTTCTATACAGTGTCAATAGTGAAAGAAAAAGATGACTGCTTTGGCAAAGGATCCTCCGTAGTTAAAAAGCCTGGCAGCAAGTGACGGTACTGTTATACTACATTGCCAAAAATTTCAAACTCTCTCCCAAAATTCAATATTCTGTGTGAGGTAGCGCGAACAAGGTCGGGTTTTTTTTTAGTGCAGAGGTTCTTTGTTGGGTGCTTGTGATTTAAACTTTAGACATGAAACTCTTCTGTTCTTTTTAAACATGGTCAATACTGTCAGAATCCTTTTGTGTGCATAAGATTTATTGTGACCGGGAGAGTGGCACACATACCCAAAAAAGTGAAAATGCCATCCGAAAAGGTAAAAATCTGGGGTACATGTGTGCCTATCCTGGCCACAATAAACCTTGTGCACAGGAGCAGCAAGGATTTTCTATGCGGATGCTAACCACTGCTGAGGTCAAGGGGCGGCTATATCAATGTCAAAAGTGATTTAAACACGCCCCCAAAAAGTAAAAATCACTTTCGATGCTGATGTTTCCTCTCATTTGATTTCAGCGGAGGTTAGAGGAGGATAGGGTTGGCGTATAAAATCCAAGCCGGCACAGGAGCGACGAGGCTTTTCTACACTCAACGTCCAAGAACGCCTAAGTCAATGGGTGGCAACATCAACATCAGAAGTGTTTCACACATTTTCCAGAAATGAAAATCACTTTTGGTGCTGATGTTTTCGCCCGCTAGACCATTGGTGGAGGCGGGCAAAGGTTAGGGGTCGGCCTATAAAATCCTCACCGGAAGAGGATCCGGGGTCCAGTCAAATAATAGGCGGTTAAAATTCTAAAAAAGATCTTCACTGTAAAAAGTAAGTTTACAAAAAAAAAAGGTACCAAATCCCCCCCCCTCCCCCCAAAAAAATGGCTGTCCGTACTACACATTGGTCACCGACTAACATAGAGGCTTACCAAGGATAAAAACCTAATAATGATAATAATAAATAAACAATAATAAAATAATATCTGACTGCCGCAATGGAATCCAAAGAAATCAGATCGCTCTTTTCTGTGGTGGGACCTATTTCACAAGTGGAACGTTGGAGGTACAGAGAGAGAAGAAGCAACTCAAACAAGAAACCTTTCTCTCTCTCTACCGACCGTTGCAAATCAAAACCCTTTTTAACAACAACAGCAGCAGGGCACAAAGGAAATAAACCATCAAAGAGATCTATCTCCAAGACTCCAACAGAGAAGGAAGAACAGAGCTGAAAACTCAAATTCAGCAACCATGGCAGAGATTATCGGTTCTCTGCAATCAACCCAACAACTTAATCACACTCTGGAATCTCTCTTTGCAGCCCTTGACCCCAAAGCTTGGATCCTCTCTCAGAATTCAGTTTCCCTCCGATTCAAGCCGACTGACCATCCTCTGAAACGAGGACCCAGATACAAAGCTTACGCAGATCTGAGAGAATCAAAGCTGAGGATGAAGAACATTTTGAATAAGCAACAATCCGGCGAACCCGAATCGATGACGACTCCTCCCAAGAAAAGGGTCACGTTTCGGGGGACCGTATCAGACAGTGCGCGCAACCGAACCTCGGTTGTTGCTCAATCAGTGCCGGATTTTTCTGCCGCTTTGAGGAAAGAGAACAGGAGGCCAGGGACTACGTTGCCTTCATTGTTGGAGATGACGCCTCCGCCTTCGAAGGCTTCGAAAACTGGGGCGGGATCGAGACTGGGAGGGAGCAAGTCGGTGAATGCGGGTGAGAAGAGAATTGGGGGAGTAATGGCGAGAAAGAGTTATGCGAGTGTTGAGGAATTGAAGGGATTGTCTGCTGCTGCTGCGTCCGCCATTAATGGGGAAAGCAGAGGAGGGAGGAGCAGTAGAGGGATCAACCGGACTGTCTTGGGTTACAGACAATACTGACTGTGATGATATGATCTTTTACACGGTTATATGTTTCCCTATCTTCTCATTCGTTTCTGGGTTTCGTTTCTTGAGGCCTGTTTTTTTTTTTTTTCTATTTCTTGCTGAGAACCTGAGACAGGTGAGTATGAGGGTTATTCCATACAAGTTTCTGTATTTGATTCGATTTTAATCTGTGTTTCTATGATGTCTGTATAAATATCCAAGCTGGGGATTCTAAGAACTAATAGAATGGAAATTTGGGCTGAAGCAAATTTGATCTATGCAGTTGGGTAATCTTATGTGCCTAATTTTTTTTCTTCTATATATTTAATTATGTGTCTGCTTATTTCTTTCAGTTTAGGGCTTTTGTCTCTCTAAATGGGCTAGAAACATGGCTTGCTGAACGTCTTTAACCCTTAATCAGATGTATGTGCACAAATCTATATTCATGGGATTTGGCCCTCCTAAGAATTGGTTGTTTCTTAAACTATTGACTGGATTATTGGAACGGCCACTGGCATTTAGCCCACTAAAAAGGTCGATGAACAGGATGATCCCACTGCTGATGAATTGGGTGTGCTGTCGTGGCTTTGGTGTCCAGACTGATGGCATTTTTTTTTTTTTGGTGGGGGGGGGAGGGGGGGAGGGTGGTTGGAGGAGTTGTTGGGATAAGGGACGCAGAGATTCTGGTTGGGTTCTTCACAAAAGATGTTGAAATATATCAAGTATATTAACTCTTAACCTCCTATAACCTTAGGGTTTAAGGAGAGACGATTAATTGCTTTCTTTAAGTTGGTATCAGAGCAGGTTTTAAGTCGTGATTTCAAATCCCCCCATGGATGCAATTATTCTCCAGGGTCTTGCACCTGTTTCTCCTATATTCATTGTTCAGGAGTGTCTCTCCTGAGGGGGAAATATATTATATTAACTCTAACCTAGACAGGTTAATTGCTTTATTTAAGAAATGAAAAGTCTCTTCTTCTATTTACTGGAAGAGGATTTCATTAGGACAGAAGATATAAATCTACGAAGAGAATTGCCTCTCCTGCACCACCTACTCCGTTCTTCTACAAGTTCATTATTTTAGACGGCCTTGGATCACAAACGTTATGAGTGAATTAGGCTCTGAGTTCATACTTCATACATCCGGTGGAGGGAAGTTAGCTCTTTTTTTTTTTTTTTTGGAAAACCCAGGATAAACACTAGAAATGTAGCTGTTTTTCAGTCTATTTGAAAACACACTCAATTACTGCACCCCTACCATGAGGTTTCATGTTTGGGCCCAGCTTATGCATCTGCCCTGCTGCCCATTCATTAGCAGGGCTGCTACATATAGATTACATCTTTCACAACTAAAAAGTCTATTTGAAGTTGAGTATCATTTAGCTCTCTCAAAACTAAATGTATTAAAGCTAAAGTAAAATAAATTAATTAATGCAAGTATCATTTACAAAGAAGAACAATATCATTCACTGAGAAGCCCACCAATTTAAACAAAAATTTATAATCTGGTCTTGGATTGACAACTTGAATCAGAGTTACTCCCGAGTAAATAATTAGCTGCATAATTACAATATGGCAACTAAATTCTGCAGTTACAACACCCTAAACAGAAAAGGAGAAATAAAGATCAGCCATGTTAACTTCTACCAAGTCAAAAATAGCTCTCTACGGATGAGATTCAAAAGGAATGCCTCTGCTAAGATCAGTCACAATTTCATCTATAAGGAGCTGAAGTATGTCCTCCTCTATTTCAGTCCTAGTTTCAAATGCTTCCTTCTCAAAATCTGTCCATTTTCCCAAGGAATGGCTCATCTCCCACTCTATTATCTCATCTGGGATCTTTCCAGCCAATTCTACCCACCTTCTAATCTCATCATAAACATCGCTCATTAGAAATTCTCTACTCATGTGTACTGGTATTTTCATCCAAGCCTTAAATCCTGATTTACAGTAATTGCTATATTTCAAGTCCAAGCACTCTATCATACAGTCGAAAAGGAACCTCCTAAGTTGGTCTTTGGCTTCCATGGAACCCAGACAGCAAGCAGAACTTCTGCAAAGTGCATCAACAAGAATCTTCAATTTTTCGAGAAGAAAGGGGCCTATGAGGAAGTCTTCCATCTCATTGGAATCGCTTGGATTATGAAACAGAAATTCAGCATTCAAGATTACTTCCTTGGCATGGTTAAGCTTGTTTCCCATTAATCCAATATCAGCAAGATCAGTACTCTCTAATATCCTGGAAATTGTGTCGATAAAATTTGTCACTATCTCACTTCCAGCTCTTCCTGGGTTGAACGAGTTTGCGGAATCAAAAAGATCAGTATCAACACCAAATGGTTGAGGTTGATTGAAGCAATACATGGACTCAGACAGCATCTTTTGTCCTGGGATCAGAAGCATGTAAGATGAAATTGGAAAAAGGAAAAAGAAGAATCCAATGAACAGGAAAGAAGACTTGTGCAAAAGAGAAACATAGGTATGGACTGAGTTGCTACAATCTTTATCCCCAAATATCCGGTCGAGAAGACTAGGATTTCTTACCTGAGCCACCATCGAGACTGCCAGAAAAGCAACTATCATTAGAGAAAGCAGCTTCAAGAACTGACCCTGGGCTAAGATGATCACCATCCCCTGAAAGCTGCAAACCTATTGAAACCCCTGATGCTCCTGCCTGAAGAGGATGGCAATAAATAGTTACATTTATCAGGTGGAAACGTTTTCCATACAACATTGGTTCAGGACATACAAAATAAATCATCATGCAGATAACAAATCACAAACTTCTTCACAGAAATCTGTATCAAGTATATGAGCTGAAGCAAAATAAATAGAGCATGCATACTAGAAAATTGGGATCTCTAGTTACTCTTCGTTTGTAGTTAAGACAATCCACCAAGGAGAACAGAACAGCAAACTCCATCTTTATACCAAAAATGAAAGTTTTAATCCCAGATTGGAATATACAACAACAACAAACAGCCTTAATCCCAGATTGGAATATAGTTCCATAAAGAGGTCACAGCAGGAAAATTGTCAACCTTTCCATGTGAAGGGAATAAGCGAGATGCTCAAACAGAGTTTTCCTTAAATCCCATTACCATGCATGTGTCTAATTATCTTTTGATAATAGATTCCCGATTCTACTATCAAAGCAACAGCAATTGAGTTGGTACTCCACACCCAGGTTCCTATTAGTCCTGTTTATCTATCTAGATAAATGTGACAACCGTGTGAAGTTTTTAAGCATTTCTCAGAGCAACTGATCATTAGGCCCTCTCAAGCAAATACGATAATGTGTCATATCTGCTGAATAGTTTTTTCTTTCCTCTCTCTTTCTCACTTTTCTTTCCCCACCCTTGCCTCAGTTACTCAAATATACTAGGTTTTATGATGTTAACCACATGGCCACATTGACAGTCTCACATATATAGGAAGAGAAACTACAATTAAGAGAAAGTTTGACCTTGGTGAGAAGTCCATATGCAAAGTACATTATATTTTCCGATGGACCATCAAATTTTGAACATTGTGTATAACCAAAATATCAAACATCCCTGCTTGAAATTTTATAATCACATGAAGGTTAGTTAACAGTGCTCTAAGTTCTGACCATAGGGAGTAGTCCCCAGATTATTTTCTCTTCACCTTGCTGGAATAGATATCGTAGCAATCAACAACTAGTCTTTGAGGACAAATAATAAATAGCAAGACATTTTCCAATAATTTTTGTAGTTTCCAAAATATATATCTATTTTTTTTTTTTGTCTTTTTCGAAGGTCAATTTAACTCATCAACCTTATGTAACAATAACACTACTATATCTGAAATCTGGCCTTGTCAGACAGAGTTATATTCAAATGTCAGACAAAAGCACACTTTCATTCAAACAAACCTGAACTTATCTAATATTTGTTGTTTTCAAATGTGATTAACATATGAGTTCTCTTTCTCCATTGCTCACTTGCATAAACTGAATTATTTTAAAAATATTTATTAATAAATGAAACAAACTTACAAACTCAACATTTTGTTCCTTTAACAGTGCATCCACATGGAAATACACAGGAGAAAAACAACTGACCTGGAGCTTTCTGCTTGTATTGAACAACTGACAATGTGCAGATATGCTATTAGAGGGATCTGGAGTTATGTCACACAAGCTATTTTTCCCATGAAATCCAACCAAAGAGTTGTATGCATCTTCCTGAGAAATTGGCCTTCCTGCTGTATGGGGCCTATGGGCAGATATCAGCTCTTCGAAAATGAAAGCAGAAGATCTACCTGGCATAGCCAACTCATCCGCATCTTGATAAGTCAGTTCCCTCAAATCTTGTTCCAGCAGAGCACCTAGAGAATCTCCTTTCAATGGCATTGACTTTTGAGAAGATAGATTTCCATTATTTGAATTCAATAATAGCTTTTTTGGCTGAGAAGTACCGCCACTCATGAGCTCATCTCGACCCCTACTCTTGTCCCCCATTTCTTTAGGAGAGGAAGATCCAGTCTTGTGCCTCAATGGGGAACTAAAAGTGAAAGAAACAACATCCATGTCCTTGTCGCCACCGGCTGTATCATCTTCTGCCCCATTGGAAAGACCGCTCTTGATATGGTTCTGGTTCACAGAACAAGCATTGTGCCCCATTTTTTTCGCATTGATTTCATTGCCCCTAATGTTCCTTTGTTTTTCAAAAGTCAAACTTCCAGAATATGTACTTTCAACCTGATCACTACCATTCATCGGCCTCCTTTTCCGGACCAAGGCCCTCAGCTGTGAAGAAGAAACATCTGACTTGTCACAGGCATTCCTTCCATCCAGTACTTTTAAGGGCATCCTTGGCCGCGTGCAACTGCTTGAATTTCGGTTCAAAGCAACAGAATCCTTGGACCCAGTAACAGCATCACTAACAGACACTAATCTTCTGCTTTGCACATCATTCAATTTGGACCTAGGAGGTGTCCTATCCTTAGCTACTAACATATGATTTGGCCTCCGAGCCCTCTGTTTAGGAGCAGTAGACAAAGGTACATCTTTTTGCGACTTACATTGATGGTTTGACACTCGACGCTGAACCTGACCTCGAAAAAAAGGCTTTGTGCCCATGATATTTTCTGTTCGAGTATGCATATTGGCCTTTGCTTGAGCAGCAAGCAACACAGGTTGGTCCTGCTTTTGCAGAACAACCACACCTCTTTCGTGCTCAAGAGAGTATACGGTTGGTTTTGGTTTACTTCTTCCTGATCCTTGAGGAGGAGCATTACCAAACTCCAAAGCAATGGTTGCACAACCATGGTCTTGTTCCTCAACATTTGATTTAAAATCCACAACATCTAGCAAATTACCACCACTTTTGCATGAGGACTGCCCCTTCAAGAACTTGGCAGCACTGGCATAATAACTGGATTGCTTAGATTGATCCAGTGACGTAGCTGAAATTCCCTCTTTCATGACCTCATCCTTTGGATGAACATGCAGAGAAGGGGAATAAGTAAGAGCACATTTTGCTCTGTTGGAAGCTTGCAACCCAGGTTCCAAAATCTTCGTAGCAGCTTCAATCAATCGTGATGTGTTTCTCCCAGAAAGTCTCCTTGGACTCTTCACTGGAGTAGCAAGCTTCTGGTGATGCTTTTTTGGACGTGATAAAACACTCTTATATTGCAGTGTCTCAGCCCCAATGCTATTAACTTGTCGTCTCTCAAACAACCCTGTCTTCTGAAGCTTCTGAGGCCTTGATTCCATCTTCATGTGACCCCTTTCCAGATTCAAATCCTTTTGATTGCAACCAACACGCCTAGAAGTCCTACAACTAAGATTCTTTGCGGATTTCTTTTCCTGGTCAATGTGAAAATCAGAAAATGAAGCTTTCTTCGGCTTCTCTCGACACACTGCTGGCATGGATTCCAGACCCATTAGCTTAGCAATCAAACCCGGGGATCCCATTTCATGGGTTTTCTCAGAATCAATAGAATCAACCCCTGATTTCTTCGAATTAGGGAAGCCCCCATGATTTTCATCAGCAATCTACCATTAATATACAGCCAAAAGAAGAAAAGAAAAATGAGCAAAATACTGAAAACAGATAAATTAAGCCATCAGACAGACATCTGCAAAAACGTTTCTAAAGAAACTAACAAACTGCATACCAGTAGAAGCTTAGCCATTGGCAACTTCTCATCTCCACTGAACCTCTTCGAAACCCGACTCGCATGAACTAAGACAATGAAAAAGAAATAAAAAATGAAAATTTCATTTCATTAGATTGGCAAAGTGAAAATAGACTAAAACAAGTAACAAAAGCATTGCAGGTTCATTACAGAACAAGTAAACAGAGCATTTCAATTTCATTAAAATTTAAAAACAGGAACCTGGTGGAAGCAATTTCTTGGAAAAAGACTTCTTCTTAGCGAGCCTCCGGTTCCACTCATAGAACTGAAAGAAGATGCCAACGCAACCACCAGGCCTCTGACTCTGAGGCCGCTTCTCTGCAATCGCTAACCTGGACGATGGTTTCCCTGAAGAGCCGTTCATTACTCCGAGGAAAGGAAGACAATATAAACCCTTAAACAAGGTCCCCTTCACAGGCTCTTCTGTTAAAACATAAATGCTTAAAATTGCTCTCTTTGAAGATCTACCAAGTTGCAGAAAACGTCATTTCATGTCTCAAACGCCTCAAAATATAACGCTTAATATAAACCCATTTCCAAATCCCTACTTAGCTTCAAGAAAGCTCTTCTTCTCCTTGCAAATTTGTCCATAAACCCAGTTTTATCAACCAAAAAAGAATTTGAAAAGAAGCTCCAATGACCCAAAATCAGCCCCATCACCAAGCCAACCACCACTGACAAACCGTACACTCCATTGCGTAAGCAACTGCCTTACAAAAGCTAAAAGCCACCGCAAATCACTGGAAAATACACGAAAATTGACGAGAAGCAACTGCAGAGCTAGAAAAAGGCAGGCAATGACCACAGAACGTAATAACCCAACTCTGCGAAAACCTAGAAAGCTCCAGACTTTGGGTTCTGATATATGGCAGGAAAAGCTTGCTCCGATGAATCATGAAGCTTCCCCTCTGCTTGTAAGTACATTGTGAGAGATGGTGTGTATGATAAGAGAAGACGCTCAGGTGCGCATGTTAAGAAGAGGAAGGGATTAAGAAAAAACAAAAGGAAACAAGAAAGGCAAACACCGTACGGAAAAAAAAAGGAGGAGAGATTTTGGATAACAGAAACTGAACGTCGCGTCAACCGATTCCTAAGTAAAAGGACCGGAGGGTGGAGACAAGCGACACGAGGCTCCTTTTTGTCGCGTCGCTATCACGCGCGGAGCGTAAGTTTTCAAAAAATGAATTTAAGAACACGTGATTCCCTCGCTAGGTGCCGACAAGGCGTTGACAACCCTAGACAAATGTTTCTCTCAATAGTTTCGTTGTATTGGTGGTATTTTGGTCACCTTACAAATTTAAGGGAAAGGAGCTGCTACACCCAATTTTTCTGTTCCTTTGTGTCTCCACACACAAAAGCTAAGGTGTATAAGATTAAAATTGTAGAAACAGTTTTCAAATAAAAAAGAAAAATTACTAGTGAAAATGCGCTCCCGAGTTGATAGGACATGTGGTTTACAGGGTTAAAGGGGAAAAGATGTTCTGTCCAGGACACCAGGGAACGTCATATGGAATAAAATGCATATTCTGTATTCATAAAATGCATCACCCACCCATTTTATTCCATATGAAGTCCTGGACAGAACACCTTTCTGGTATTTGGAAGAGGCACCAAATTCCAAAACTATCACATGTCAACCTATATGGGGACACGGAGAAACATACTGTTTTGGGTGTAGTAGATCCTTTCCCAATTTAGGGATACCTGGGTCTATGTTTTAATTTGGCTTTAGATGTGGACAGGTCCAAGGAGAAGGTAGGTCCAACCGGGTTGAACCATCTTGTCAGCCTAGCTGACTCAATGATATTGGGACACCCCAACATGCTCGAACAGGATCAGCTTTTGCCGCTAATGACCTATTAAGGTCCTGTCTAACAGGTGGCACGATACGATTGGTGAAAAAAAATGAAAATCATCTTTCAAAAATTGTAATTCACTTTTCCTGCTAATCATGTTGTGCCACTTGTTAGACAGGACCTTTAACCGGTCATAAGGCGGTAGGAGAGGATCCGTTCCGCAACATGCCTGGCTTGTCATACTGAATGACCCAGGTATGTTAGTTTAGCGTTAGGATTGTTAATTTTGCATATTTTAAGCCAAAATCCATGTAATAGTCATGTGGTACTAAATTAAAATCTAAAATTAATAAAGGTTGATTAGATTTTAAGTGTTAATTATGAAAAATGTAATAAGGATAAATCAAGACCAATGACTAATTATGTAATTAGATGGTTTTGATTCCATAGTTTGTTATTCAATCAGTCAATGTATAGATGGCCAACTTATATGATTTAAGATCTGTTGGAAGACGACTTGGAGCCCTATGATTTTATGCTAGTTGTAAGCTAGCTTGGGTCAGCTCAAAATTTTACTCGTCATGAACTGAGTTTGAACCTCGTTTAAAGCCCGAGCTCCAATTGAGCTCGTTTAACTAAGTGAGCCTGAGCCAAAGTTGCACTAGACTTAGCTTGAGCCTTTTCAGATTGTTTTGCAGGTCCAACCAATCAACCCGAACGAACCCTTGTTCACGACCAATTTTAAAAACTAGGTTAACACAAGACAACTTTTGAAGGCAATCATAATACCAAAAGGATGTTCTGTCCAGGATACCAGGTTACTTCACATGGAATAAAATGGGCAGGGGCAAGATGAAATTTTAAATTTCCACCCATTTTATTCCAAATGAAGTCACCTGGTGCCCAGGACACCATCACCGCAAATCCTGGACAGGAAATTTGCTCCCATCATAATAGAAATTGGAAGGATGCGACAACCAGCCAGATCGTGCCCACTAATCACAATGCAGGAACAAGCCATGTCACATATGTTGTAATTATTTTGTGCCAATTTGTTGATAAACCATCCACCAATGCTTTTTTCTGAGCTTATGATTAGAGGAGAGGGCCAAAAGGATGTGGTTATTCCCCAAAGTCCTTCGGATGAATGGATCTTCTACACCCAAATTTGTCTGTCTCCTGCCCACCGAAGTAATGCTTTTAGAATTTGGTGCTTCCCTTAGGTACCTACTTTTTCATTTGAACACTTATTTTAATGGTTTTAACACCATATACCCTTTTTTTTTTTTAATTTTTTGGTACCTATTTTTTCTTGTGAAAGCGTTTTTATGGTTTTAACCTTAAAACACCCCATCCTTGGTGTTAACTGTCGAGTTCCCCTCTGCATGTGTTACCCAAAAGAGCAAAGCCTTGGGCGTATGTTTAATCCCACCTCGGTGGACTGGGTTTGTGTGTGAGAGAGTATACAAGGGTCGTCAGACTAAAAACTACGATCATTTTTTGTGTTAACTGTAGAGTGTAGCTTTAGATAAGAGGAGCAGATGGTCTGGCACTGATGTGCCCACCCCCTGATAGAGGGCGGAGAGTAGCGTTAGATAAGAGGAGCAGATACAATCCATCGGGGCCAGGCTCGGCTAGCATTTAACAGCCAGTGCCAGACCTGGGCTGGCCCAATATTTTTTGTGCGGTGGATGGGCCAAGCAATTGCCAGCCATGATCCCAATCTCAATGGCCCTACCCATTCAAATAAAATACATACTATTTTCGGCCAGATGGAACCCAGGCGCCGCATAACACATGGCACCGCTTCAGCAGTACAAGGTGGCAACTAGTACATTGAAAGGGTGCCATATCAAGTGCACCACACTCCTGATGTGACCACTCAGGAGGAGGAATCAAAAACCTCCAAAAAGTGA
>JAOXJP010000006.1:5933146-5970558 GCA_025762735.1 Platanus orientalis | reverse complement strand
TAGGATGGCATTATGGGGTGGACACATCAGTGCTGAAAAGTGATAAGCATCCCCCAAAAAGTGAAAGTCACTTTTAGTTACTGATACCCAGCCCCCCGATGTCATCCTAACACATCAGGAAAAGCAAATTTCCGTAACCTTAGAAGGAGCTTAGTATGTTTTCAGGAAGATCTATGTAATTCACCTTCGGGAGCAACTGTTCTGTGTCCATGTGTAACTCGCATCAGAGACTGACACATGATGTGTTTTTTAATTTAATGCCTCTTTTTGGACACCAACTTTTTGAAATGAATACCTTTTTTGACACTTTTAACCCTGTATACATACCACGTGTCAGCACGAGCCATTGATCACACATTATATATTTTTTTAATATTTAAACTTTCTGCAAAATTTGTGCAACGGAAATTTTTTGAAAAAATTTAGAAAGTGAATTTGAAAGACGATATATACTTTGATAAAGAAAAAAAAAATCTATAGAAAACTTAAAATGTCCAATAGCTGTAATAACTGATAAGTTGTCTACAACGATATTGGTTACTAGAGCACCTACTCTACGCCTGTGCAGTGTATATCTTCATAGATAGATCAGTTCAGATTGAATTTGGGTCGAGTCAGAAAATACTCAAGCTGAACCAACCGATTCATTGGTCGGTCCAACCATGCAATAAAGGGATTAAGATATGTGAGTGGCCAAAGTCTGTTTAAGGTTGAGAAGTCCCCACCCAAACCAGGAAAAGAGAGTGGTGCCAACAGGTCCTTTAAAGTTACTAACCCAATTCTCCTGCATATGCGATTGCCTCATACACTAATTCACCATAACACTACAGACACTTTGTCATCACAGAACATTTTCTTCCTTACAACAATCCATTTCAATAACAGAAGTGCCCTCAACAACATGACAATACACCAGAAACATGATAATAAACACTAATTCAACAACTCATATTAGACCAAATACTGATATGCTTAACGTGGCCTAATGATCCAACTTTGGTTTCTGTATAAACACAAACCTACAGAGTACCTTTATTTTTCTATTTGTCTTAAGACACTGATAATTATATATCCGTACTCTAGCACATTCCCCATAGAAGCATTTACGGAGATGTCAAGGCAGGTCCTAAACCACTGTTATATTCAGAGATTCCCCTGCAAAAGAAATAGATTGAAAAGGTGAACTACCATCACTTGTTCTCTCTTTTGTCTGTTTTGCAAAGATTTTGATAGAAAATTAAAGAAAATGTGAGGAAAAAAAAAATTCAAAAAAGTTATGTTTCACAATTGGAAAAGGATCTCCTACACTTATTTGTCTGTGAGGAAATGGAGGAACAGAAAATTTGGCTGTAGGTGATCCTTTTCCAATTGTGAAATATAACTTTCTATGAAGAAAAAATTTATTTTCTCACTTTCTTCTAGTTTCTGTCAAAATCTTTCCAAACAGACAAAGCCTAACCTGAGAAAGTTAAATAGCTCCAACAACTCATACAAATTCTCCAGCTAAAAAGGTCCTCAGAATAAGTCTGCAACTACATTCTAGCCTAAAGTGTACAGATATTAAGTACTTTGGCTACTGGACTATAAATCATTATGCAAAGCATACACTCATTCATTATAATACATATGCCTCACTTCACAAATTATGCTACTGATGGGATTGACTTACCACATTAGCTTAGACACTAAACCCTTGTCGTGGCTTTAAACTCAGCACCTGCCTTTCCCTGAGGCAAAATTTTAAAAAGAATAACAGTAAGGATCCAATAATATTTGGCAAGATTAGTTAAGAATGAGTCATAGCAGGTCATATGGACAGGAAGAATTGAATAAACAACAACACAGCCACCAACCATTATACTAGACCTATAATACTAGAGAGAAAAAAAAAATTAGAGAGAAAAAGAAAAAAGAAAAAATAAAACACTGCTTGGTATGCAAACCTCGGATGGAGGGCTCTTTCGAATCTTCCGAGCTGGAGTTCTCATCGTAACAAGCTCCTCCACTGCTGTAGGGTGAATGCCCACTGTAGCATCAAAGTCTGCCTTGGTCAATCCAGCTTTCACAGCAATGGCAAACCCCTGAGATTTTAATCAGTTTAAGACCCGAAGAACTTCAGATCATATAAAAATAAATTCAGAAAGCATTAAACTGGGGAGAAGAAAAAAAAGCAGAAACCTGCACAATCTCTGGTGAATCATCCCCACATATGTGTAATCCTAGAACTTTGTTTGTATTTGCACAGACTATGAGTTTCATGAAGACCTGATCAGGGAGCCCAGAGAGAGTAGCCTTCAAGGGCCTGAAGTTGGCTGTGAAGACATCAATGTCACCAAATTCTTGGATGGCCTGCAAATATATTCAAAACATTGAGGACAAAAAGACCAACTATTGCACATGGTAAATAATTTCAGTTACCTGTTCTTCAGTAAGGCCAACTTGTCCAATGGGTGGCTGGGAAAACACAGCAGATGGTACGGCTCTGCTCAAGATACACAAATTACCCATTAGAAAGCATCTGGATGATAGAATTAGTTTTTATCAATGAAAACTACATCAAACCTGCATTACTTCTTGTGAATTAAAGAAGGGAAAAAATCTAGCCCAACCAATATTCAAGTAGTGACTCTTAATTCCTGAACCAAAGCCTAGAAACAAGAAAGAGGCAACACAAAACTATGCTATTATATAAATGAGTGAGAAAGGAACATATGAGTTGTCTACGATGAAGTATGTGCCTCACAGAGGGGGTGAACTTCAAAATGTGTTCTCAATGTTTTAAGGCATTCCAAGTCCAAAACCTCCATCATGTATTTAAGGGTGCATAACTATTCTGGCTTTTAAATTGGGACAGCTTTCTCAGAATAGATTATCAAAGAGGAAATGAGACACGTCACTGAAAAGAAGAAGAAGAAGAAGAGAGAGATGCTCAAATGAGATCCATCATTCAATAGTCTCAGATTCCAACAAACAGAACCCTGTGAGCATCACTGCCTACTTTCAATTATCAAAGAATTTGTTTCTGTCTACATTGAGTTTCAATATGAGCATATCTGGTTAAATATCCAAAACTCTCAATGCACTCTGCACTTTCTATTGCTTATCAACATGCTATCCAGAGACTGAAGAGTACCTATAATCTGGTTTTGTGGGTTCATTCCCAAACACAGTTTTTGCAAATGCCCCTCCCTCCATCAATGCAACTGGAGTCAAATTCAATCTATCAGTAGCATCGCCCACAGCCCAAATGGAAGGAACTGATGTCTGTGAGTATTCATCAACCTGAGGAAAGAATAACAGTGAAAAGAAAAAGAAAAAGAAAGTAAAGATGATTTAAAAAATAAAATAAATCAACGGAAACAAAAACACAGAGTACAAGAAACCCAGATAATCAAGAAAGGTAAATCAAAAGCCATTAAATCAGAAATGACCTCTATTGCTCCATTCTTGGCCATTTTCACTCCAATTTCCTCCAGACCTAAATTCTGGCATGCAGTAAGAGTACCAAAAAAATTCAAACTTCTAATTCCATTCCAAAACTGGCGTATGCAATAACATTTTGAACAAAACCTCTAGAATTCCACCCTAATAATAATGATGGTCATAATAACAACAACAAATGATGATGGTGATCATAAAAATAGCATATCAAATCAAACCTTTGTGTTTGGTCTGCGTCCTGTTGCGAACATGATATGGGAGAAACCATCAACAGTCCCTTTGTTAGTCTTCAGAGACAATAAGCCATTTGGTGCTTTTATGATTGCCTGTGGTGATTCCTCTGCATGGAACTCAATTCCTCTAATAGACATCTGTTCAGCAACAAAATCTCTGATCTGTAGGAAAAATGAATGTGAGTAAAAATTCTCATACCAAATATCAGATATATCTAACAAAACAGGGAGTTCTCATGGGTTCCTCACCTCCTCATCAAAGCCTCTTAAAACTTTTTTCTGCCGAATAAATACATGAACCTCGCTTTTTAAGCCATTAAAAATACCAGCAAACTCCAAAGCAATGAATCCACCTCCAACTATTGCAATCTTTGTGGGTTTTGAACGCAAATCAAGGGCTGCATCTGAGTCTATAGCATACTCACTTCCAGGGATATCAGGAATAGAGGGCCGTCCACCAACTGAAATCAGAATGTGTCTTGAAGAATAGAGTTTCCCATCCACATCAATGGTGTGTGAGTCCACAATCTATGGATGTCATCATCAATATCCACAGAAGAAAATAAAAGAAAACAAAAATCAACATCACTAACATTTTTTGTAACACAACTTAGTAGGGAGAAAATATATATCTTTGAACTATAACCTGGTCTCTAAAGATCATCCAACCTTTCCACGTCCTTCTATTAGTGTAACCCCTGAATTTTTCAAAATGTTTTTGTAAATTCCAGTAAGGCGCTGCAACTCTGCATTCTTATTGGCCATCATGGTACTCCAATCATGCTTAGGGTCAGAATCATATTTCCATCCAAAGCCACAGCTTTCTTCAAATTCATGAGAATATTTGGATGAATACACTAGTAATTTTTTTGGAACACATCCCCGGAGTACACATCTGCATTAGACAAATAAGCCCTATAAGTATTACTTCTTATCCAGCAAATAGACAAGCACTCAATTAAGATGAGAAAAAGCAAGTACAAAAAATAAATTCTCATATTTTGCAATTATGGAACGTAAGACATTTCCTTTCTGAATCTATTTTAGATTTAAAAGAAAACCAATGATAAGTCTCATGAAATACATAGAAATTACCAAAGTCTCAGGCAACGGAGAGATTAATGGACCAAGAAGACAGATTCAACCTTTTTTCTACTTCGTTGTTGGTTAGCTCCTATACTTGTTCATAACTGAAAAATTAGCCTATCATTATTTTAAGTCTTCCCATATAATCTTTTAACCCCATAAAATAGAATATAAATCTATTCTTTATCATATGAAGGGGTTTCCTTGCCATTCAATATTTTAGTTCATCTATTTCCCTCCCCAAAAAAGCATCCATCTGTTCTTTTTATTAAATATCTCTAATGAGATCTATGACTCTGAATGCTCCGGTCCTAAAGTTCTACATAAATTAGACCTGACCTCACATGCAAGGAAATTGAGTCACTGCTTTTCGCCATCATGCATCGGCAATTGGTCCTAGTGACTGAAGAAACAGTAATCCAGTGTCAAGAGAGTTAATTCTATATATGGAGACACACACAGACACAGAGCACATGCATACACATACGCCCTATAACTTTTTCAAACAGAGAATAATGATGGGGAATAACAACATAAAAGACTGAACTGACCTACTTTGTGTTATTTACTGGAAGTTATTTAGCTTAACTTCCTATCACTTCATCTGCTCACAACCAAGAAATACTATGCTGCTCATCTTCATCAAGCACTTCCAAACAAGATCTTGATCAGCATACATCCATAATAAAATCTCATATTGGTTGATATTTATGTCATAACTTCAGGTTCTAAAACTCTAATATTATGAGCCACATGCACCTGCTTGTACATGTTTGATCAGAAACCACTCTAATATCAGTAAAGTTGATTAGAGAGTGAGAACTACACGCACTAGGTATTACTAATTATAACACTGAATATTCACTATAGAACATCAGACTCAAGAAACTGAAATGCTTACAACATTAAAACTACAGCCGTACCTATAAGAGAAAAATTCACAATTTCAGAACCCAAAATGCATAAGAGAAAAGCCCTCACCAGGCTAACCCACTTACCTCGTTGCTAAATTGAAAAAGGGCAATAATTTGTTTTTAATTGATTTCTCTTCAACTATCTCTGTCATTAAATCAAATTAAAGCTTCCATAAAGCTGGAAATCCATAAACCCAAAAGCATCTTGAATGCCCAAAACACAGACGAAAATAAAAATGAAATCTTTCCAACTTACGTTCCACCTACACCACCAGCTTTCTCGGAAGATATAGTATCGAAGGGAAGCTCGCAGACCGCAACAGAGGCACCATAACTGGCAGCAAAACGCGAGGCTCTCACACCACCACTCCCAGCACCAATCGTGAAAAGGTCGAAATCGAAGTGCCGAGGTTCCGCGCCGTTCCCGGATTCCGCTCGAACAGTGAAGCCCCGATACGGAGAGAAGAAACGAAACCCATGAGAGAGAGACTTCAGGGTTCTGAATTGAAAAGGAAAGCTCGACGAGAGAGAAAAAGGTGTTAGAGAAGTGGGGATTTTTCTGCAAAGACGATTTTGAAGGGTTGAGGAAGATGAGGTGATCTTTGGAGCTCCAATCGAAGTAGCCATTTGTTCATCCCTCACGCTGAAATCCGTGAGAAAACAACGACAATCCCTTCATTTGATAAAGATTTTGGATAGGATGATGCAACTGGTTCCAATCTTCAGCTCGTCATTTTCAAACCTCGGATTGGGTTCCTTGGATTTCTTGAATTCAACCGCACCGTGACACGTAAAGGCTTCTTTGAATGAAATTTTAAGATTTCTTGAACTAGGCTGTACCTGTCCTTTAACGACCTTATCTAATGGGAAAAAAAATTTAACATCTTAATTTTAGTTTTTAAACGAAGAAGTCAAAGCGTTTAAGAAGCTCCATTGTTGTGACGGATCAAAATTCAAAAACAATCGTTGATCTGCTGCACCATTCTACATCATCATTGGAAACAGAGACTTTTCAAAGCCCATTTTCATATTCGAGACGACAAATGGCCAGATATGAGAGGACAAATGAGATAGGCTCTCTCTCTCCAATTAGGTTTTTCTATTCTACATTTTTAGACTAGCTTCGCCAGTATTACAAAGAGCAATGGACATGTGGAGAGAAATACAAGAGCTTGCTTCCAATTTCCCGGGAGTAGAGGTAAGCTATAAAGACCAGAAAGGCAGGACCACAAAGCATAGGATCTTTTTTCCATCTTGGGGTTCTGCTATATCTGAACCAGAGCTCTTACCTTTTCCTTGAAGGACGCAAATGGTTACTGGGTCACCAAGATGATCGCCTAGTCATCTTCCTCCGGGGGTTCCTGTGCGGACTTGTTGCTTGCAATCAACACATGAGGAACGTCTGTGTGGCATTAGCTTCCGTCACTCCGACGATCAAGTCAGCTTTTTTAGTCAATATTCATTTTCTCTTTTTATTAGACGTCTTTCCCTTTATACCTGAGCTTTAGGCGGTTAGATGATAGCATGTTTTACTTGTCAGGAATATTCTAAGTTTGTTATAAAGTTGGCATAGGATACACGTGGTGGCTTGGTATTGGTAGAACCTCTGTATCGCCCCTTATCTATAACCACCTCTGGTCTTGACCATGGTTGGTTCATTCAAATTTATTCGAGGTCATCTCCCTCCGGATGGTCATTCTGCCACTTGACTCTTGGTCTATATGGGTCTATCCGCTCGGTCGGTCATCCATCTCTTGGTCTATCACCTAACGTTCATTTGGTCATTAAGTGATCGATTGGTTTGTCGTAATCTGCCCCTGACACTCGATTGGATCGCAATTGGTTTGACGCTCATGTGGTCCAACTAGTGGCCAGGTGTTTGGTTTCGATGATAGTTGGTTTAACCCAGACAGGTTGCCCAACAGATGGGTTAAACCTGAGTGGTTCACTCGACCAGTCGTTTTGGGCTAAATACATTGTCATCATCTACCCCTCCATTCCCTAGCCCATCGGTCTACTGGAGCATTAGGAATTTAGAGCGTCACCCGAGATGATAAGCATGCCGTTGTTTTGGTTTTAGCTTTATTGAGCCCCGCCCCATTAATGACGGTATGACGCATTACGTTTGCTGCCAGTTTTTCTCAAACTATGCTCTCATCTGACGATGGGGGTTAGTTTAGACAATTCGATGGTTAGTGGTGTGATGGGGAAGCCTATAAAGGCTGCCCTTATGCCTTTGATCTGTCCATTTACGCTTGAAGCTTTTCTTCCTCTGAAGTTCTCATTCTTGCTCGTGTCTGACACTGTCTCAAGTAGTATTTGTTGTATCTTCATCCTCTCGTTTGTCCGGATGTACACTTCTAACCTCTTCTCGTTAATTACCTTTGATTTCAGTCTTCTTCTATCTCCCCTTTTTTTCTCCCCCCCCCTTTTTATGTCCACTCGGCTTTTCCTTCATTTTCCATCCTTATAGTCATATTTTATTATTTTTTATCATTTGACCCTAGATCCCTTTATAACTCCTTTGGGTTTCCATTTGACTCATTTATGTTTCTTCCTTAGAACACGTTAGCGTCTGCCTAACCTAAGTGTTCTTCTGGTTGAGTTTTCTTTCCTCAACAGAGTCTTTAACGAGCTCCTAGGAGTCATCGGTCCATCGGTCGGTGTCATCTACGCCCTCAGTCAAATGAGTACCCATTTTGATTCCTCTGAGTCTATTATGGATCTAGACCATAATCTTGTTAGGGAAGACACCCCTAACTCGGCTCAGCCTTCAGAGACCTCTAGGTGGTCCCGCTTCAATAACATCCCTTATGCTTCCAATGGTGTCTCGTCCATGGTGTCGGGCAGTAGACTTAAGGATCTTCGTTAGTTTTTTCAAATTCCCTCCCCGGTCGTCCTGAGAGTCCCCGCCTTTGAGGAGTGGGCTTGTGCCTATCTCACCAACGAGGTCTCCGTTTTATGAGTAGGCATTAGAGGTGGGTCTCCATTTCCCTATCCCTTTGTTCGTCTGTCAGTTGCTTTCACAACTTTGCCTCGCCCCGGGTCGGATTATGCCCAACGGGTGGAGGATCCTACTTTCTTGCATGGTGTTATGGCCTGCTTGCAGTGGTGGTCAGGACCACCTAACCATTCCCGAGTTCCTTTACTGCTACAAAGCAGTGGAACTTTTCTCTGGCTGGTTGTACTTCACCGCTCAGACACCTGACCAAGTCTTGATTACTGGCCTTCCAACTTCAAATAGGGGTTAGAAGAAGTGATTCTTCCTTGTCTCTTGGGACGGATGAGAGTCTTGTCCTTGGGAAGAGCTGGCTGACCAAGTCTTCAGTGTCCCCAAGATATAGGAAGGGCCCCGTAGAGCAGGTAAATTTTGTTGCTTCTTTCATTTTCCTTTCGTCTCGGTCAGTCTACTCGTGATTTTTAATTTTTAATTTTTAATCACTGTTTATTGTAGTTTTGGTCAAGCATCCGTTGACCGAGGTTGAGTTGACTAGATTGGATCGTGCCTTCGCACACCCTGTCAAGGATTACTCCCTACTAGTGACTCCTGAGTCTTTGTCCCTCTATTTGTTTAGCCCCGAACCCCTATCCTCCGAGCCCTCTGAGAGTCTTGTCATTCAGCTAGGTTGTAATCTTTTTTTTGCACTTATATTTTCTTTCTACTTTCTTTTTATGATCCTGACACGTTTTGTACTGTCTTTCTCAGACATCTTTGGGTGACTATCCAAGGCGGCTTTGACGAGGGTCTTAGTGAAGAACCCTACCACCACTTCTCACAAACGCCAGAAGTTCAACCATCATTATTGGCTGAAGAGGGCAAGCCAAGCGAGGCGCCCCCTGTGGTCAGCACCTAGATCACCCTAGCCATTCCATCCATTGTCAACCTGGAGGCAACGTTGGAGTCTGCACCTAAGTTCTACAAGTGTGTGGCCGACCTCCCATCGTACGTGTCGAGCGGTTCATCCATCAAGGGCAAGGAGAAAGCCCTTTCATCTCTCCTTCAAGACGAAGACTGAACAGTGGCTCACTTACCCTCGGTGCTCTTTAATGGTGACATAGAGAGCTTCAAGGACACTGCCCCAAGTGCTTTGGCAAAAAGCACCTTCTACAATTTGGGGAAGGTAAGAGGGTATCTCTTTTTTTTTAACGCCTATCTTTCGTTTATCAGGTGTTGACGAAGGTTGTGACTCTCTCCAACCACCAACTCAGTTTGGAGTCTTACATGGGCAAGCTTCGAAAGAAACTTGCCAATGCTAATGTCAATCGGTTGGCATTGGCGAGAAAACTAGTTGAGACCGAGAATGCGCTAAAGGGGATCGAGAAGACTCTAGAAGATGTCCAAGATCATATTAAGGGGGAGAAGGCTAGGGCAGTTGTACTCCAAAGGTCCTTGGACAATCTAAAGGAAGCTTGGGAGGCTGAAAAATAATAAGGTCACCAATGATGCGATCGTCGCGTTCAAGGGGCCCGACAAATTTGACGACACCACCTCGGAATACTTCACCAGTGGCTTCGAGACCCTTCGCCACTGAATCCTCTAAGTGCACCTAGACCTTGACCTTTCCATGTTCAAGGCTAACGTAGAATCCAACTCAATCAGGCCCAAGGCAAAGAAGAAGGAAGCTGAAGGGGAGCCTGAGAAGGATGATGCCACTTCCTAAGGACGATGCCCCCTTTTTTTTCTTTTTATATAGGCCAAGGGCCATGTTTTTTGTTGTTTTTGTTGAATATGTAGGCTGAGGGCCATTTACCTTATCAATGAATGCTACTTTCTTCACCTAGTATCTTGCAAGACATCTCTTTAGTATGCTTGTTGCACGTTCGTAGCCAATTAGTGGGCTGTTTGTAGGGCGTTTATAGGATATTTTCTGAGGGATAGTCACTTTCCAGACTTAGCCATACCTGTGACTAGTTCGCTCCTATGACACTCAGGTCTTGTCATAGGTAGTTTATAAATTGAGGGTCATTTTTCCGAACTTGGCAATTTTCATGGTTGGTCCGTCCTTCCGACACTGCTCAAGACTCATTGTAGATTGTTGTAGACCGAGAGTCATTTTTTTGGACTTAGCCATTTTCATTGTTAGTCCGTTATTTCGACACCGCTTGGGACTCATTGTAGATAGTTGTACACCGATGGTTGTTTTTTTAAACTTAGCCATTTTCATGGTTAGTCCATCCTTTTGACATCGCTCGGGACTCATTGTAAATTGTTGTAGATCGAGGGTCATTTTTTCGGAGTTGGCCATTTTCATGGTTAGTTTATCCTTCTGACACCGTTCGGGACTCATTGCAGATCATTGTAGAATGAGAGTTTTTTTTTAGACTTGGCCATTTTCATGGTTAGTCTGCTCTTCCGACACTGCTCGGGACTCATTGTAGATCGTTGTAGACCAATGATCATTTTTTCCAGACTTGACCATTTTCATGGTTAGTTCGTCCTTCCGACACTGCTCGCGACTCATTATAGATCGTTATAGACCAAGGGTTATTTTTTCAAACTTTGCCATTTTCATGGTTAGTCCGTCCTTTCGACACTGCTCGGGACTCATTGTAGACCGTTGTAGACTAAGGGTCATTTTTCTAGACTTGGCCATTTTTATGGTTAGTTTGTCTTTCCGACACCGCTCGGGACTCATTGTAGATCATTGTAGACCGAAGGTCATTTTTCTGAACTTGGCCATTTTCATGGTTAGTCCATCCTTCCAACACCGCTTGGGACTCATTGTAGATCATTGTAGACCGAGGGTTGTTTTTCAGACTTGGTCATTTTCATTGTTAGTCCATCCTTCTCATACCGCTCGGAACTCATTGTAGACTGAGAGTCATTTTTTTAGACTTAACCATTTTCATGGTTAGTCCGTCCTTCCAACACCACTCGGGACTCATTGTAGATCATTGTAGACCGATGGTCATTTTTTCAGACTTAGCCATTTCATGGTTAGTCCATCCTTCCGACATCGCTCGTGATTTAATGTAGATCATTGTAGGTTGTTTATGCTACACACATTAACAAACATAAAAATTTTATTATTCAACAACCAAAATTGCATGCTCATTGGTAATACCTTTTCAAATGCTCAATGTTTCATATTCGGGGTAGAGGTTTTCTCTCCAAGGTCTCCAAGTAGTAGGTACCCGCTCGTGGGGACCCACTCACTCGATATGGCCCTTCCTAGTTAGGCCCTAGCTTGTCGTCATTTGGGATTTGTGTCGCCATGATCACCTTACGGTGTACCAGATCCCCATTATTGAATCCCCTCGGTCGGACCTTTACGTTGTAGTATTTCATCATCCTTTGTTGATAAGCCGTCATACGGAGTGATGCTTTAGCTCTCTTTTCTTCCACAAGGTCTAGGTTCAATTACAGCTCTTTCTCTACTTGCTTAGTCTCTGGCTATTGGGTTCTAAGGCTTGCTAGACCGATCTCAATGGGTATGACCGCTTCACTTCCGAAGGCTAAAGCGAATGGCGTCTCTCCAGTGGGGCTTCGTGGGATAGTTATGTACTTCCACAGGACCCCAAGTAACTCCTCAGGTTATGAACTCTTCGACGCTTCAAGGCTAGTCTTAATCATCTTTAGTATTGTTCTGTTGGTTACCTCCACTTGACCATTGACCTGAGGGTGTGCTGGAGAAGAAAAATGGTTCTTGATGCCTAGCTAAAAGCAAAACTCTCGGAAGTGTTGGTTGTCGAACTGTTTTCCATTGTCTGTGATTATCACTTGTGGTATGCCAATCTGACACACTATAAACTTCCCAACAAAGTCTCATATATTTTCCTCAGTGATGGTTCCCAACATCTCAGCTTCTACCCACTAGGTGAAATAGTTAACAACTACTACATGGAACTTTCTTTGCCTCTTTGCTATCGGGAGGGGACCCACTATATTTATCCCCCATTGAGCGAAGGGCCACGGTCCCATGATGGGCATAAGCTCCTCAGTGGGTTACTGGGGGATGTTTGCAAATTTCTAGCACCTGTCGCACCTTCAAACATAATTCGTCGAATCTGCCTGCATGGCCGGCCAATAATACCCCGCTCGGACAAGCTTGTATACTAACGATCAGCTACCTAAGTGATTTTCATATATTCCCTCATGGATCTCCCTTATGGTGCAAGTCACTTCGGAAAACGACAGATACGTTAGGAATGACATGGTGAAACTCCATTTATAGAGGGTGTCATTTATCAGGGTATATCGACTAGCTTTGAGTTTGATCTTTCTAGCCTCTCTTCTATCCAGTATGAGTTCCCTCGTTCTGAGGAACTATATGATCGAGGTTACCCAACCGTCTTCCATCTTGCTCTTTCAAACTTTCTCAACTTTCACACCCTCTATGTTTGGTTCAGTGAATCAGCCCACTAGCAGTCGGTTTATTGTAATGTACTTGTCATCGGACGCCAATCGGGCGAGTCGGTTGGCATGTTCGTTCTGATTTCTAGGGATATGCCAGATTTTGAACTTGTCAAATCAGGGTATGAGACCTCTTACCTTGGTTAGAAACCCTTGCATCTGGTCCTCTTTAGCTTCATACTCACCCATCACTTGTCCTTTGACCATCTTGGAATCGGTGTAGACAGTTATCTGACTAGCTCCAACATTGGAAGCAGCATTTAAGCTTGCGATTAATGCTTCATACTCTACTTTCTTGTTAATTACCTTAAACCCGAGTGGAATCGCATAGTCGATCTCAATCCCTTTCGAGGTAGTTAGGAGTAGGCCAACACCATTGGCTAAGGCGGTTAAGGATCCGTCCATGTACAGGGCCCAACTCGCCCCCGGTAGGGTTCCTTCATCTGGTTCTAGTGAGGTTAGCTTTGCTAGGAAATTTGTGAGTACTTTCCCCTTTATCGCGGTCATCGAGTGATAACGAATGTTAAATTCTCCAAGCTCTACAACCCACTTGACCATTCACCCCGAAACTTTCGGCCTCTGCAATATTGCTCTTAGCAGTTGATCGGTTAGCATCACTATAGGATGAGCCTAGAAGTACGGTCTAAGCCTTCTCATCGTGGTCACCAGAGCGTAGGCCAACTTCTCCAAAGGTGGATACCTTAGCTCAGCGTCGTGGAGGGCTGTACTAACATAGTACACTAGCGACTAGGTATGCTCCTCATCTCGAACTAAGACAGAGCTCACGGCTACCTCGGACATTACCAAGTACAGGTAAAGGTCTTCTCCTTGAACAATCTGACCGAGGTGAGGTAGGTTCACTAAATGTTCTTTCAAGCCTCGAAATGCTCGTCAGACTCCTCGGTCCACTCAAACACTCTCTTTAAAAGGCAAAAGAAAGGAAAACACTTATCTATCAATTTGGAAATGAATCGACTCAGAGCTGTTACCCGTTCGGCTAACCATTGCACTTCTTTGGTGGTATGCGGGGGCCTCATGTCCAATATGGCTTTTATCTTCTCAGGATTGGCTTCGATTCCTATGTGAGATCATAAAGCTTAGGAACTTCCCTGCCAACTCCCCAAATGCGTATTTGGTTGGATTGAGTTTCATCTAGTACCTTCCCAGTGTGCTGAGAGTTTCTTCTAAGTTGTCTAAATGCTCTTTGGCTCTTAGGCTAATTACCAACATATCATCCATGTAAACTTGTACATTCCTCCCGATCTACTCTTCGAACACCCGATTTACCAATCTCTTATAGGTGGCCCCTGTATTTTTCAATCCGAACGACATGACTTTGTAGCAGTATATCCCTTTGTCATGAATAACTTTTTTCTTGGTCTACTTTCTCCATTCGGATTTGGTTGTACCCTGAGAAAGCATCTATAAAACTGAGTAGTGTATGTCCTAAGGTAGAGTAAATTAGTGAATTTATCCTTAAGAGCGAAAATTTATCCTTGAGACAAGCTTTATTGAGGTCGGTGAAGTCTACACACATCCTCCACTTCTCGTTGTTCTTCTGGACTAGGACTACATTGGTTATCCAGTCAGGGTAGGTGACCTCCCTTATGAATCCGACCCTTAATAGTTTGTCAACTTCCTTTGCGATGGCTTGGTTTCTATCTGCCGTGAAGGTCCTCTTCTTATTCTTAACTGGTTTCGCTGAAGGGTCGACGCTCAACTTGTGGGTAATCACCTTCGGATCAATTCTGGGCATGTCGGCATGGGTCCATGCGAAGGCATCTTTGTGCATGGTGAGGAGCTTCTACAAACGGAGCTTAAATTCCCCCAAGAGCTTCTTTCCAACTCAGATAGTTCACTCCAATCTGTCGGGGTTAATGTTCAACTCCTCCAAGTCTTCCATGGGTCTGGTCTGCTTTTGTTCAGTGTCTCTCTCTTCCAGGTCATCAATGGTGAGGGTCTCCTTCAATCCTTTGACTCTCAGAGATGCCGTATAACATTCTCGGGAGATTGTTTGGTCGCCTCTGACTTCTCCAACTTCTCCTTTAGTCGGGAAGCGCATCAACAAGTAATAGGTGGAAGTGATGGCTTTCATTTGGTTTAGTGTCGGTCAGTCGATGATGGCATTGTATGTCGAGGTAAAATCAACAACTAGGAAGTCTACCGCTTGGTTACTTGTCGAGGGCTGACCCCGGCTGTAACGGGGAGCGGGTAGGAGCGTGAGCACCCTAGTGGGGTATAACTTGTCCCCAGTGAAACCCACCAAGGGTGCCGTTGTTGGTCAAAGCTTATCTTTTTCAATTCCTATTTGCTCAAAGACAGACATGTACAAGATGTCAGCTGAGCTTCTGTTGTCTATAACTACCCTCCTGGTTTAATGATTGGCTATGACTAGCGTGATTACCAAAGCATTGTCGTGTGGGTAGTGTACTCTATGAGAGTTCGCTTTGATGAATCTGATATCTTGTTAATCAACCCAAGGGAAGTTTCACAATATGTCCATTAAGTAAACTTCTCCTTGTGACGCTCTTACTTTCCACGAGTAAGCTTTTCGAGCAGAGTTCGATTCCCCACTTCATGTCGGTCCATTGGCGATGACCTTTACTTCCCGCAATACCTCCGGTTCGAGGTTCTTATTACCCGAGGGAGCTTCGTCTATCTTTAGGTAGATCTGAGGATGGCCGACCACAATACGCCTCAACCTGCCCCGTTGGATGAGCGTCTCTATCTATTCTTTCATGTCAAAGTAGTCTTCCGTGTTATGGCCGTGGTCTCGATAGAATCAACAATACTTTCTTTGGAACATCTTCTCTGGAGGGGTTTTAAGCTTCTTGGGTCATTTTAATGACGGGTCATCCCGTACGTACATGAGGATCTACTTGAGGGGTGAGTTGAGGGGAGTGTAGGCTCGAGCACGTTGGGCTAGTATCTCAGCTTCCCTCGGCTTTGTCCCTTGGTCAGGCATGATTCTGGCCCTAAGCTCTAGTTCTGCTATTTTCGGTCATTTGTCTCTTCTTTTCTTCAGCTGCTCTTGACGCTTAACCCCTCGATCTCTCCAGGCAGCCATGGTGTCTTCCGCGTTCATGTGTTTTTGGGCTCGAAGCATCAACTTGACCATGTTGCTGGGAGGAGACTTTAAGAGGGAGAATATGAATTTGGTTGGCAGTAACCCACCCATGAAGGCTGTTAGCAGTACCTTCTCATCAGCGTCATCCACTTACAACACCTTCTGATTAAATCTGGAGACATAGTCTTTCAACGACTCTCCATTTGTTTACTTGATGTTGAGTAGGTAGGTGGCTGGCCTACGATAGCGTCTCCCTCCTATGAAGTGACTGGAAAATGATTGGCTTAGTTCATAGAAAGAGTCAATGTTGTTTGGTTATAGGTTGTTGAACCACTTCCGTGCTAAGCCTTTCAGAGTGGTTGGGAAGGCTCAACACATGATCCTGTCCGAGTAGGTATGCAATAATATCAATGTCTTGTACGTCTCAAGGTAATCAAAGGGGTCTCGGTTCCCATTGAAGGCCTTCATCTGGGGGATTCCGAATTTCTTGGGGAGAGAGAAAGCCATGACTATCGTAGAGAAAGGGTGATCGGTCTTCTGTATTAGAGCATCAACCGTGGGAGAAGCCCTTCCTCTGATAGTTTCATCATGATGTCCAGCTAATTTTGCATCTTTTTCATCCTTTTTTCATGCTCAATTGTTGCTTCTCCTCCTCCCACTCCATTGGTTTGATGGGATGTCAGAATGTCAAGGCCATAGTTGTTCGCTTGCTTTTCTCGTTCATCGTCCAGTTCCTCTTCATGCCCCGGGTAGGTAGCCTCATGTGTCTCATCGTCACCAGAACACTTGTACTCTTCCCGCATCATGAGCCATTGATTCAACTCTTGGTTTTGTTGTGCGATCCGCTCTATGCTCTGGTTAAGGTTTTGTATCTGATGCTCTAAAGCAATGATCCTGGTGACCTCGGCCTCCCTTCTGCCTAGGTTACCTTGGTTATGTGTCGATGAAGCATTCCTGCGAGCCTCCATTACCCCAGACCGTGTTTCGACCATGCAACCTTTGTCTTACTGAGAATGCTTTGAGAGATTCTCACAGATGGCGCCATCTGATGATACCTATTCCTGGGTCACCAAGATGATCGCCTAGTCATCTTCCTCCGGGGGCTCCTAGCGGACTCGTTGTCTACAATCAACACGTGAGGAACGCTGGTGTGGTGTCGGCCTCCGCCACTCCGACAATCAAGTTAGTTTTTTGGTCAATATTCACTTTCCCTTTTTGTTAGACGTCTTTCCCTTTATACTTGAGCTTTTGGCAGTTAGGAGATATCATGTCTTACCTATCAGAAATATTCTGAGTTTGTTAGGAAGTTGGCATAGGATACACGTGGCGGATCGGTCTTGGTAGAACCTTTGCGTCGCCCCTTATCTATAACCACCTCTGGTCTTGACAATGGTCGGTTCATTCGAATTTATTTGAGGGTCATCTCCCTCCGGATGGTTATTCTACCACTTGACTTTTGGTCTATTCGGGTCTATCCGCTCGGTCGATCATCTGTCTCTCGGTCTATCACGTAACATTCCTTTGGTTGTCAAATGGTTGATTGGTTTATCGTAATCAGCCCCAGACATTTGGTCGGATCGTAGTTGGTTTGACGTTCGTGTGGTCTTACTAGTGGCCTGGTGCGTGGTTTAGGTGATAGTTGGTTTAACCTAGACTGGTCGTCAGGCATACAGGTTAAACGTGAGTGATTCGCTCGACCAATCATCTCGGGCTAGATACATCATCATCAGATACCTTACTACATGAGTTTGTAGACTGACAATGGGGAGAAACCACTGTGCAAATAAAAAATACTCAATTTAGGTGCGCCATTAATCACAAAGGATTGGGAACACTCCCCTTAACTAACGCTGACCACTGCCCCCTATCAGGGGGCGGGCACATCAGCGCTGAAAAGTGATATGCCCCCCCCCCCAAAAAAAAAGTGTAAATCACTTTTTGGAGCTGATGTGTCTACATCGTGTCAGGGGGCAAAGGTTAGCAGACACAAACCTACCTCACCATTAAGGGCTTGGATTATGTGAGAACGAATCTTGTGAGAACCGTGAAAACGACACCAGAGGGGCTAACGCATCAGTATCGAAAAGTGATTTGCACTTTTTGGGGGGCACTTATCACTTTTCGGCGCTAATGTGTCCGTATCCTAATGCCGTTTTCACAGTTCTCACAAGATTCGTTCTCACTCAATTTTTAGTGCACCATTAATGGATTCGGACTCATTGTAGTTGGTCAAATGTATTTTGATGATGTGAGCGAATGTTCAATTCCCAAATCTGTTTGTTCCTGTGTATTCTCCCACACACACACACAGGGATAAAACCATAAAAACGGTTTTCAAATGACAAAGTTGGTACCCAAAAAGAGTGGAATGTGTCAGCTCCCCTAAAAACCACTAACCTCCCCTCAATATCAAGGGGCCAACACATCAGCACCGAAAAGTGATTTATACTTTTTGGGAGGGCACATATCACTTTTCGGCACTGATGTGTCCGCCCCTAACACCGAGCATTGGTTAGCGTTAGTTAAGGGGACCAGACACTATCCTCTTTGCCAAAAAGAAGGGTGTATGGAGTTAAAATTGTATAAAAAAAGTAGATACCTAAAAAATAGATGGGATTTGGTGTGAACCCTTAAAAACACTTAAGGTCCACCCTGCATCAAGGGTGGACACATCAGCACCAGAAAAGTGATTTATACTTTTTGGGGGTGATTATTACTTTTTGGCGTTGATCTGTCTACCCCTATGCAGGATGGACCTTAGGCATTCTTTAAGGGGTCACACCAAATCCCCGGGGCCTAAAAAGAGGCACCAAATTCAAGAACACATCACGTGCCAGCCTGTGGTGTGGAAAACATGAGGGACATAAAAAAAATCGGAGAATGAATTTTTGTAACAAAAAGTGTTTATGAGCCTATGTAAACATGCCACATATGGACACATGATATGTTTTTTTTAATTTGGTGCCACTATTGAAATTTGAACACCTATGTTTTAATTGAACACTTTTTTGACATTTTTAACCCCAAACACACCACATGTGTCCTCACACTTTTTTATCAGATAACATTTGTTTCCGTCGGTTTTCTATGCATCTTCACTTTTCAAAGTCCATTATTGATGACGATGACAACGACGATGAAAGGTGTGGCAAATCAACGGATTTTTTTAACCCTTTAATTTACGAAACAAGCATCCACAACAGTGGAGAATCCTAAATACTTCAACTACTACATTTAAAAAAAATAAATTTAGACATTATATTTTTATATAAAATAGATGATGTTAACGATGATAGGTTGTCATCGAGAGAAGATATCCGTTTAGTATTTTTCTTGCCATAGAGTGACACGTGGCACAAATAAGGCAATAAAGTCACTTACACTGTGTTTGGCTATGCTAATTGACCTTTTGTTGCAATTTATTCCCTAAAAATAGCAATTAATAGCAAATATGTTGTTTGGTAAAAATTAATAAACTAGACAACAACTTTAGGTTTGAATATTTTTGTTGTGTGTTTTTCATTGATTATACTTGCTTATATACATAAGGTACATACCAGATCCCTAACATTGGGATCGTGATTGAAGGAGGGAATCATACACCTATGGAAATGTACAACATGATATACATTAGTGGAATGGAAACAAACGGACTCTCTGTTGTAGAATAAAGCTATGAGATTTATATGGAATGGCAACCCTACTGTAGAATAGAGCTATGAGATTTGTATGTAATTATCACGGATGTTGAATATAGCTGTGGGGTTGCGATATGTTCATTCCCAATACTCCCCTTCAAGTTGGAGTGTGAAAATTATGGACACCCAACTTGCATAAGGGATCGTGCAATTGGACCTTAGCAAGTGGTTTAGTAAACAAATCAGCAGGTTTTTGATGCATAGGTATGTCTGAAGTACGAATAATGCCTGCTTGAAGCTTTTCCCGAATAACATGTTGGTGTGTTCATGGAAAATAGGATTGGTAGCAATGTGTAAGGAAGCCTTATTGTCACAAAACATTAAGACAGATTGAGAATGTGATATTTGTAGATCGTGTAGGAGATAGAAACACCATGTAACCTCACAAGAAGTGGTAGCCATAGCTCGATATTCTACCTTAGCAAATGATTTGGAGATTGTAGTTTGTTTCTTTGATATCCATGAGATGATGGAAGAGCTGAACATTAGACAATATCAAGTAGTAGATTGCCGTGATTCAGTACAACTAGCCCAACTAGAGTCGCAAAAGACATGTAACTAAAATGACTGGAAGATGATAAGAGAATGCCTTGACCAGGAGGTTGTTTTAGATATCCAAGAAGTCGATGAGCAGGATCAAGATGAGTTGTCTGGGTTTGTCCATAAACTAAGTATTTGCATAGTGAAGACAATGTTTGGGCGCATGATTGTGAGATAAATAAAGATCAGTTAGGAGATCTCCATCTGATGATGTTAACTTGAGATTCTATTCTATGGTAGTCATCATAGGTTGTGATCTAAAAAAACCAATATCTTCCAAGATCTCTAATGCATATTTATGTTGAGAAAAGGTATATTCCCTGCTTTGAATGAGCTACTTCAATGCTTAAGAAATATTTGAGAGGCCTAAGGTCTTTCAGTTTAAATCGTCTATTAAAACAACTTTGAGAGTAGTGATAGTTGAAAGATCGTTTCCAGCTATTATGATATCATTGACATAGACAAGCACAACAATCAAAGGACGAACCTGAAAGCCATGTAAATAGAGAATAATCTACCTTGGATTGAAAAAAATCCACATCCATGAGTGTAAAATAAAATCTTGCAAACCATTGATGTGATGCCCATTTTGAGTTCATATGATGATTTGTTGAGTTTGCAGTCCCATGTCTCCCCTGTTGAGTTAATCCAGGAGGTATTTGCATGTAGACTTCTCCAACTAAGTTTCCATATAAGAAGGCATTGTTGACATCTAACTAGTGGAGATGCCATTGTTGGATAGTAGCCACTGCTAATAGAATACAAACAGTGACTAGTTTGACAACAGGAGCAAAAGTTTCTTGATTATCTAATCCCTCATTTTAATTGTAGCCCTTGGCAACAAGGCGTGTCTTGTCCCGTTCAATGGATCCATCAGAGTTGTATTTAATCTTGTATATCCATTTGCAGCCAATGGGTTGCTTGTGTGAAGGAAGATGAGTTAGTGTCCAAGTATTTTTGTATTCAAGGGTCTTGATTTTAGTCACCATAGTCTCATACCATTTAGGATCACGATAGTAGAGGTTGCTATAGAGAATGCCCGATAAGGAAAAAGCTTAAGTTTGGTGATAGTAGAGGTTGCTACAGAGAATGCCCGATAAGGAGAAAGACGATCATAAGACAAGTAATAAAATAAAGGATGAAAAGTGCTCTCCTAAGGGATGATCATTGAGATTGGCGACAAATTAGGGAGAGGTTGCATGGCCAATGTACAGTGATAGTCCTTAAGATAACTCAGTGGTTTGATGGGATGGGTGGAGTGGCGTGAAGCTGGTGATGATACCAAATTGGGTGTAGCATTGTGTTCAATGGAGTGTGTGGTGGTGGAGGGTTCAGTGTGATCCATTATTGGCCAGGGTCTTGGAAAGTTTGTAGACTCTGTAGGAATTGTTTGAAAATGAAAAAAAAAAAAAAAAATTGAAGTCTATAACGAAAATATGTCTTCGTGAAATATAACATCACGAGAGACAAACATTGTTTGTGACTCAAGATCATAAACTTTGTAGCCCTTTTGACAATATAGGTATCCAAGGAAGATACAATACTTGGCTCGTGGGTCAAACTTGGTTCTTTGAAATGCATGAGTTGAAGCATAGCAAAGACATTCAAATGTTCACAGGTGAGAATAAGATGGCTTGCAGTTAAATAATTTTTCATAAGGTGTATGACTAGACATAATTGATGTTAGAGTACCGTTGATTAAATAAGCAACATTTATTATACAATCTCCCCAAAACTTGATATGTAGATGAGTTTAAAATATCAAAGCTCGAGCTATATTTAAAAGGTGACACTGTTTACTCTCTACAACACCATTTTGTTGTGAAGTCGCAACACAACTTTGTTCATGTATCATCCCTTTATTAGAGAAAAATAGGATCATGTCAAATTCCACACCATTGCTAGTTTGGATTTGCTTTACCCTCTAATCGAATGGGGATTCAATCAGATTAACAAAGAATTTGAGTATGGATCTAGTTTCTGATTTGTGTTTTATGAGATAAACCCAAGTATTACCGATATAGTCATCAATAATTGTCAAGAAATAACATGCCCCACTTATAGAAACAGTTTGATACCCCCCTAAATGTCACAATGAATTACTTCAAATGATGCAATAGAAATAAAGGAGCTTAAGGGATAAATGTGCTTGTTTGGCAAGTGGGAAAATAAGACAATGATATTCATTAGAAATATAAATACTAGGTACCATTTTAGAAAAAAATTTCAAGCACTTATTGGACAAATGCCTTAAGCATCTATGTCGAAGGTTGAAAGAAGAAATTGAATTAGCCAAATTACAAATTGTGGTTGTAACACCCCTGAATCTGGACTCGGATATGAGATCCGTATGTGCCATGGATTTAGATCGTTACATTGATTCGATCATCAATGTTCACAATCTGATAGCCATAATTTAATAACCATATTCACATTCTAAATCCGATAATTACAGAAGCGTGTTCATATTCAATAGATTACAATAGTCCAATAAACAATAAGCCGCACCAGAAAATATTACTATAATCTCCAATATAAATCCAAAATAAGACTAAGACATCCACATATAATAGAAATCACCAGTCTACATTAATGGGGTGCCCTTTCACCCTAAATCACAAACAAGGGAAATTGTTACACAATATTCCAAAAGTATGGACCAAAATAAATGGTCACATATATGTCCGAAACAACTATAAAAGAATAGAAAAAAAGCTAAGAACATCGTAGCAAATCGCTAAAATGGAAGACTTGTAATCATAGTCAGTCTGAAAAATAATACAGTTGAATTAGTCTCAACCTATAAGCAATCTAACTGACTATAGACAATATGAAGCAAAAGTATAAATATGAGTACTAACAAGTCCAAAGACCAATACATAAATAGATAGAAATTGAAGCAATGAGAATAATCATGCTAGTATAAATAGAATAATAATTAAATCTAAAACTAAAACCGAAGGTTCAATACAAAATTCTAAATTCAAATAAAGAATTATGACTTCACAATTTGGAGTTCAATGCTAAATATTGAATGAGAATTGGTTCCCAAATAAGTAATTTAATACGAAGATCAAAGCTCATGAATTCAATGACATATGTTAGTTTCAAAAGTTTCGATGTTCAATAACTTGAAGTGTTCATAATTCACTATTTCAAAAGATCTTAAGTTCACATGGTTCAAAGTTCGATATTTGAAGTGTTCAGAGTTCAATGATTCAAAGTGTTCAAGGTTCAATGTTTAAATAGTCCAATGTTCAATGTTCCAAAGGTTCAAAATAAAGTATTCATATACCATGTTCAACCCCACAAGTATGGTCTAGATCTCATGCCAAACTCCATGAGTAGAGCCAATAACCTTATTGTAACCCCAAAAGTAGGGTCCTAATCTTCTGATGATCCTAAAAAATAAGGCCAATATCCGTGAACCAAAGAGCATATCCGAAGTACTTTCTTATACTTAGCCTTGTGAGTAGGCTCAAAGAGATAAATGACACACTTAGCTCGGTATCAAGGCCCATATAGTCGATGGTCACACTTATCCCTGTTAAGGGGCCCAAAATGGGTCAAAAGTTTGAAGTCCAATATGGTTTACATCAATAAGTTCAAAGGTTCACACAGTTTCTATAATCAGAATATTTGTATAATGCATAAAACAAACATAGGCATAACATTGTCATGATTCAATAATTTCAAACGTAAATGATTCATTTAGATTTAATGTTAGTACATGATTCGATGTTCATAAGACCGAAGTCATAATTCACTAAGATTGCACACAAAATTAATGGTTTAAAGCGTGTAATTAGGGTTCAATGGTCCACATAGTTCATATGATCACATAATGAGCATAAAGCTCATTAGAATCAATGGGTTCAATACAAATATACAGAAATACAAAAGTTTAAATGATTTTCCAATAAATCTAATCTTAGAGATCAATAGAATATCACATTTAATGTCTAAAACAAAGGGTAATGTAAGATTACCTATTAGTTTGATAATTAATAGTATAGATCTTGAAGGATTCATGATTTCACACAGATTTTCAAAGGTTCACATGAAAAAAATTCAAATTTTACATGATCTATTGGATTTAATGTAAGAAATCAGTCCACACAATGTTTAAGAAGAATAATCTTTCACAAAATAGGTGTAGATCTAAAGATCAAACAAGATTTAATAATTCAAAGAATGAATCTACAGAATTTTTAGAGATCCCAACAAGAAATAGGTTTTACTAAGCATAAAGAGCGAAATACATATAAAACAAGCTAGAATTCATGGATCTAGAATGATTGTATGGATTGAATTCAAGGATTTCTAATAATCGCAAAGAATTTCATGGATAACATCAACATAATTTAAAAATCAAAAGAGGAAAACACATCACATCTCTCGTAATAAGCAAGATTACCTACAATCCCTTCTAAATCCTTTGTTCTTGTCAAAATTCTTTCACTTCAATCTCTCAAATCACTTTGTTCTATAATATTATAGTAGAACTAACATCAAATGAAGTATTTTATGGAAGAAAAGAATCTATTCTGGCAAAAATTCCCAAGAACAGGTTAAACTTACTAAATCTGAGAATAATTCATCCTTCTTCCTCCCAAATCTCACAATTTCTCTCTCTCTCTCTCTCTCTCTCTCTCTCTCTCTCTCTCTCTCTCTCTCTCTTTCTATGTTCTAAGAGATCTAATAAACCTAAATGAGATCATAGAGAGGTTATAATTCATTACAAACGATATCTCACATGTGTGGGGGTTAAATAAGGACGAGCCACGTCATTTCTATACGTGTATATTTTTTCCAAGTTTTCCAATCCTGACCGGTCAGGGATTTGGTGACCTGTCAAGGCTCTGATCCATCTCTTGACCGATCATGAGATCAGTCATGAACTTCCTAAGGGTAATGCCCTGTCTTTTGATTGGTCATGACACCTGTCTTAGGTGCATTTTGAGTTTTCAGTTCAGACACCCTACGGTAAAACAATCACAATTTTCTATAGAAAACTTCGATTCACACATGGTTTGAAGCATTAGAAAGTAGACTTCTAGAGATTTTTAATGATATATGATTTGTACTCTAATTATCTCGGTATTGGTATATGATTGCTTATAAATTTACTATAATAACACACTTGGAACGACTTAGGATTTGACGAGTTTAGGACTTGACTTTGTTCTCCACACTTCTAATTCATTCTATTGAGTCCCAAACAACTAAAATGACTTTCTAAAAATATTTGAAGATGATTTTACCTTTACACATGGTTAGTTACCTTTTTACCCTTCCAACGCATATCAAGGTATTATAGTGGTAGTGGGACCTAGGAAGTAGTATAAGCCATCCCGCTCTCTACACGCTCCAATTGTTATCCTTGAGGACCGGTCATGTATGATACAAGAAATCGAGTAAAAAATGATTGAAGAATTGGATACTTGTGTGAGCTTGCTTACAGAAATAAGGTTGAAAGTGAAAGTAGATACACCAAGGAAGTAGATAAAACAACTATACCCACATGAGAGACGGGAACATGATGTCCATAAGGTAATTTAACAATGGATGAACCAAAAGAAGAAACAAATGCAAATAATGACACAAAACCGACCATCTGGTTTCTGGAACCAGTATCAATAATCCAAGAAGGTTGATTTAGAGTTGAGGACAAACTCAAGAATAGACTTGATAAGTTTGTAGGCTGATGAGTGATGAGTGCTACTTTTCTGATGTGCCATAGCCTGTGCAAGTAATTGACGGCACTGATCTATAGTGAAAGGAAAATCACTAGAAGATGATTCATTGCACTTTTGATCACTTGTTGAGGCTGCCACCTGATTAGCTGTGTGTAGAAAATTATTGATTTTATGAAGTCTGTGACAATGGAGATATCCATGTTTCTTGTTGCACTCATGTTTCTTGTTGCACTTATCCATGGTATGGCCAACCCAGCCACAAAACTCACAAGTTGGTCTCTCACATTTAGCACCTTTATGTGAATTCTTCTTCTTGTTGCTTTGGATAATAGAAGAAGAATTTTAATTATTGTCTGTGTTAACAACCAACGCAGTGGTGTCAATGATTTGGGGAGTTGTAGTAGAAATCTTTCGTTGTCGTTCTTCTTGTAACACAAGTGAAAAAACTCAATTAATTGATGGGAGTATGTAAAAGTAGAATCTACCCACGAATACCAGTATCGGACTCATTCAAACCCATTAAGAATTGTATTGTCCTATTTTGGTATTAGTGTTCAAGTAATGTTTTGGAGGCACCACATGAACAAGTAGGAATGGGTCCTAGTATGAAAGTTCGTCCCAATAGCCTATCAATCGTGTAAAATAGGTGGCAATAGACATTTTCTCTTGGATAAGAGAATATATACCTTTGGATTTGAAAAACCCAAGGAGCATTAACTTGAGAGAAACGTTCATTTAGATCCATCGAAATCTCACGAGACTGCTCAGCATAAATGACACTAATGGCTAAATCCTTGGAAAAAGAGTTGAGTATGCAAGAATTTACCATGTTATCACAATGAATCCATTGAGCAAGATTTGAATCTTTAGGGTCTAATAGATTACGAAAAGATTCATCCATGAAACTGACCTTGTTCTTGGCATTGAGAGCCATGATGATGGATCGTCTCCCTGTTGAATAGTTCTCACCAGTGAGTGGTTGAAATACAAATACGATAGCGGGATTGTCAAGAGTGGTGAAGAAAAAGAGGGTTGTTAGGGTTTTCTGCCTTACTATTTTCCGAACTCGCAGGACTGGAACCATGATAGATGCTTGAAGGTGAGATGATTGTCAAGATGAAAACCGGTGTGGTGGAATGACCACTAGTGATGAAAACCGGGTGGTGCAAATCTGCTGAAGTGACAATGGAACTGAAACAACGTCAAAGAACCAAGACCTAAAAAAAAATGCAATTAAATGCCTATTTAATAAGATATAAGTGACCTTTCGACTTATTTGATAATCATGATCTATTACACTTAATTGCTCTTAAAGATGATCGCTTTGACTATTACAATTTTGTTTTTTCAAGATTCTAGCAAATGGCAACAAGTTTGGGAATATCTTGTACTCTCACAATTAAGTGCTTATTTAATAAGTGACCTTTCCGCTTTAATTGCTCTTAAAGATGATCGCTTTGGCTATTACAATTTTGTTTTTTCAAGATTCTAACAAATGGCAACAATCTCTCTCTCTCTCTCTCTCTCTCTCTCTCAACAAAAAAATAATCATTTTAAAGCAATTGAGGCTAAGGGCTCATAGGAAGAGTCGAGGGAGAGAAGAGAGCACAACATCATGAAGTGTTGGTTTTAGTGCGCTCAAAATATCTCTAATTTGTTACCAAAGTTGTTCAATTTATCAAACTCATTAATCACATAATGAGGCGGTGGATATAGGGTTTTAAAATTAGGATAGAACCTCTGCCTACATACCTAGTTAAGTTAAGGGATCAAACATTTTTGTTAGCTGATCCGAAACATGAAGGTATTGTTATCACGTTTTCTAAAGATAGTCAAGGCCTTTCATTTGATTGTGCAATGGATCATGGCCAAGCTAACAAGATACAACAACAACGGAGCCATATTCTCTATTATGCTTCCATCATACTCCACAGTGCCCCATTAAGGTGGAAGTGGCATGTGTCCTCCACATAACAAAGATCAAAACGAAGAGCAACGACGACAAACAAACGGTGAGAAATGTAGAGGACACATGCCACTCACACCTTAATGGAGCATGATGGGCGCAGAGCAGAGGATACAGTTCCAAAAAACGCCCAATAGTGATTCACTTTTTTCGCTCACATGCCACGTGGCACCATGGTGCTTCAGTTTTGCTCCAAGAAATCGGACTCATATCTTCTGCGCCACCCTAGGGTGAGTCACAAACACAAAAGGGGGTGGGGCCCATAGCTCCCAAGAAATCGACTTTGTTTCTCAAGGCTAGGGCTACAAACAAACCGGATTTGTAACGAATATGAGTATATCCATATCTTATCCTAAATCTAACAGATATTATGAAACCATATCCGTATCTTAACTGCTTAAATACATCAGATTTCGGATATCCGGACACAAAAAAAAAACAATTCTATAGATGTCATCACCGTTGCCAGTGCAGTCTTTCCTAACCCATGTCCATCCTCGCCAAAATCTTCGATGCCGAATGGCCTGGCAACGATATCAGATGGAGTAAAACACCATCTTTTCTCCTATGTGGTGGGGGTGAACTTCCACAGCTGCAGCATAGTTGTGGTAGTACCTGTGGGTATCGCCATGGACCAAGAGAGAACAGTTATGAAGTAAAGAGTTTATATATTTTTAGGGTTTTAGTTATTAGGTTATTTAAGATTGTTGGATTAATTTTAAATCTAACGGCATAGTCTCTATATTCTATACATTGTTATATTTAAACAAAACGGATATTTAACGGAACGAGTAGGCTTATTTTGGATCAGATGCGAACTGGAACACTGACATTTTTCGGATAACTTGCAGCTCAACTCAAGGCTCATCTTATGCTCATAGGCTTTGTGGGCGATGTTTGCCTGCACAGTTTTTATGCTGCTCGTAGACTTTGCTTGTAGAGCCATGTTGGTTCCTGGGTCTAACCCAACCTGAGAGATATCAGACTCTATGTTTTGTCCGATCCGACCTCCCATAGAGCTAACCGAAAGTCTTCACTCTTTGCAAAACCGTTTCAGAACAATTTTGTTTTAAGCTTGAAAATTCATTTTAAACCAAAATTTAAAACACCATTTCCCTAAGTTTCTACCAAAGTCATCGACAAGGCCATCAGTCTAGCTAAAACTAAGACCAGTGGATGTGCAAAATTAGTGCCGATTTTTTTGAGAGCGGCACGAGTAGTATATATAGAGAAAGCACGAATGCACTGCCGTGAGTGATGAGAGCACTTGTAGCAACATAAATAGCAGTGTCAGAAAGCACTTACAAAGCAAATGACTGGAAATGGGAAGTCGAAGTCGACCGAGCTATCCCAGCAAGAGATGGGGTAATGGGTTTGAACCATTTCAGATTGCTGAAGAGGTTAGGCTGTGGTGATATTGGGAGTGTCATATCTGCCGGAATTGAGTGGCACGAAGTGTTATTTTGCAAAGATGGTTATAGACAAGGGCTCTCTAGCAGGTGTAAGAAGCTGTTTCGGGCCCAAACGGAAACAGAGACCATTCATCACATTCTTCAACTCAGATTTTTGAATTGTAACTCAGAATTCAACTCCACTCGGGAGTCAAGTCATGACATTTATTATTATTATTATTTATAAAATATACTAAATATTTTAAAAATTATTAAAAAATTACATATAATATTTTGAATAAGTATTATCCATTTATGATAAATAGAAGCATTTTCTAGTATCATAAAAATCCAAAGAAGAGCTCAGCGTTCTTAAGCAGTTGTGGGAAGTGTCGTTCTCGGAATCCCCTTGTTCTCTCTCTCAAAGAAGAGCTATGGAGCAGCAATCATGGCAACGGAAGAAAAATAGTCTCTCCTTCATATACCAGATGCAGATTTTGCTTCAAAACAAAAGAAAAAGACGGTTGTCTTTTGGGGTTTAAAAATTTTATTTTAACACTTAATTTGCCCAACTTTTTGTTACGTGGCAACAGCTGGTCATCATCTGAGCGGGCCGTAGATATTTTGTCTCACTTAACCACTGTATAGAAGATGTGTTGTATAAGATCCTGTGTAAAAACACACACTGAAGAGGGGAAGTTAACCAAGCCTTTGAAGTTCTATTAACATAACAAAGATAAAATAAAAAGGCTTAAGAGTCTTTGGATTTGCCCTGGGCCCATAGTGAGAGATAAAAAGCAATTTATCAGAGAGAAGAAAAGCAAGCAACCAACTACAAAGGATCACCAAAGGTGAAAAGACCCAAAAAGATAAACAGAACAAAACAGCAAAAGGATAATTGAGATATTGAGATCCGTAAGACAAGCTTTACATTTGGTATAATTGGTAAAATTGGGAGAGGAAGATAGATTCTTTCAGCACAAGATGATTAGATGACCTAGCCAAACCCTGATGACAGTGCCCAAACCAGCAATTTTTTTTGGCTCAGACATTGCACCATCAAAATTTAGTTTCATGATATCTTTTGAAGGAGTTCCATTGATAGAGACCCTTGTAGGTTTGACTATTCAGGTTGAGGAGAAAGACTCGCTGCATCTCTTGGGTTAATCTGCGAAAAGAAGCAAGAATATTGTTTAGATTCATGTCTTCCTGATTAAAAAGATATATGCATTACAACTTTTTCCATTTCATAAACCAGTCTTTAAAAGCAAACCCAGCGTCCCCCCCCCCCCCCAAAAAAAAAAGGTCTTTAAAAGGGTTTGGAAAGCATGAGTAGCTCTGACATGGGGGGTGAAAAATCAGGTTGCTCCACTTGGGGCCTTGAGGGCACAATATATAAGATAGTGGTAAGTGGATCTTCTGGGGTTCTACACAAAAGACAGGAAGAATTAATGTTAATCTTCTTCTTCTTCTTCTTCTTCTTCTTATTTAATCTAATTGGGAGAGCCAGATGAAATGCTTTATCCATAGGGTAACACATAGACCCGACTCTTTCCCAAGAGAGAAGAGCTTTGAACTGGAGACAAATCCAGTGGAGAATTAAGAAGATGATATGCATAGTTTTACCATAAAGATTCCATTTTTCAGTTTCACTGTCAGATTGCCTATCATGGGGGTTACTTTCACTAATTCGAGGATGGACTTGGGTTTTGAACCTAGGCAATGGATTAAAAAATAATATACCACATTCATTGAACAGGTATACTGCAAAGGGTGATGTGTCATATTATTTATCCACCACAGGAAGCCTTTGTTAGAGGTAGATAATTATTGGACTCCTCCTTAATGGCAAATGAATGCATTGATTCATGGCTTAGGCAAAAAGAAGAGGGAGTAATATATCAGATAGATATGGAGAAAGCATAAGATCATGTTAGTTGGGCATGCCCGGATTACATCATGGCATGGATGGGTTTGGTCAAAAATAGAGATGGATTAAAATGAGACTCCACAGTGTCATTATCAGTTTTGGTGAACGATACATCTGAACGTTTTTTCAATACTAGTGCGGGGTTGAGGCAAGGTGATACCCTATCACCTTTTTATTCAACATGGTCATCAAGATTCTCAACAAGTTGACTGAAAAAGCCGGAAGTTTGGCGCTTCCACTGGAATGTAATGTGGCTACCGAAGAGCCAAGGGCCCTCTATTTTTTTGTTACAATATGTTGATGACTCCCTGTCCTATTGAAGGCTGCACCAAGCAATTTGAAGAATTTAAGAGAAATTCTACTGATTTGCGAAGCCATTATGGGTCTAAAGGTTGAATTAAGGAAAAGTAAGTTGTTTAGGGTTGGGAATGTATCTAATGCTGTTGAATTAACTGCTATACTTGGTTGCCAAGTGGCGAAACTCCCTGCTACATACTTGGATTACCACTTGGTGCAAAGTAAAAGTCTAAAGTCATAAGGGACCCAGTTATAGAAAGAATAGAGAGGTGTCCATTGGTTTGAAAAGGAAAATAACTATTGAAAGGGGGAAAGCTCACCCTATTGAGGAGTGCGTTGTATAGCCTCCCCTTGAACTTTCATTCATTATATTCAGCTTCATGTGCGGTTGTCCAACAAATGGAGAAAATTTGTAGAAACTTCATTTGGTAACGCCAAATGACAGTAATGGATTTCACCTTGTGGAGTGGAAGAAAATATGCACCCCGGTGGCGCATGGGGGTTTGAGGCTACACCCCCTAAAACTCATAAATCAAGCTTTCTTGGCCAAGTGATTATGGAATTTTGGTGAGGAGAAAGAAAGCTTATGGAGGATGATTATTGAAGCCAAATATGGGGTTCATAATAGGGTTTAGGACTCAATGGTACTGAGAGGTTCATATGGTTTTAGAGTCTGGAAAGGCATTGTCATGATGTCTGAGCATTTCATTAAAAGGTGGTGTATAAGGTTGATGAGGGATCATAGGTTAATTTTTGGACGGACGTGTGTTGTGGTAATTCCCCTTTGGCAAGGGAGTTTCCAATGATATACCAGCTGTCTTCATGTAAAGGTGGAACCGTGAAAGATCACTGCAAGATGGACTTGCACCTCCAAAGGTCCCTAAATGATTGGGAGATGGAGTTAATGACAAGGCTTATAACAATACTGATGCAGGATGACTAACTACTTGCTCTAAAAGCTCGAACTTATAGCCCAGGCCAAGCCAGGCTCTCCGTCGAACCCTCCTTCGTGAGCCCCACCTCTCATGGGTCCCGCCTCTTACAGGTCACCCCGCCCCAAGTGTGCCCTCATCTCTCACAAGCTGCTCCACTTGAGCCCAGTGTGAAAATGTCCCTGCATTAATCACCCCCGATGAGGAGTTTCGAACACAAGACTTTCTACTCTGATATCACTTTGATGCAGGATGACTAACCACTAGCTCTAAAAGCTCGAATTGATAGGAGGTAAAATCAATACCTTTATCTTATAGCCCAGGCTAGGCCAGACTCTTAGTCAAACCCTCTTTCATGGATCCCACCTCTCACGGGTCGCCCCACCCCAAGTGTGCCCCCGTCTCTCACAGGCTGCCCCACTTGAGCTTAGTGTGAAAATGCCCCTGCATTAAATACTAGAAGGAGTTTCCATTGAAAGCCAAGGGGAGGAGGATAGGAGGTAATGGAATGCGATGTAGCACACAAGCGCTAGTACCAAAATCTATGCAACATAATGGAGATGATACCAAAATTGATGTATAGCCAAGAATCTCAATAAAACCCAAGTTATATAGCAAAAACAAGGATAAGGTTCAAGAACCCAGAATTGAACTTTAAGCACTCTTAAAGTAATCAAAATTTAATGAAAATAGAAGAAGAAACTTGATTAGAGGGGTTTAGAAGAATTGAAACAATAAAAGATGGAGAAAATAGGAGAAAGAAACCCAAAAGGGCAATTCTATAATTTCTAGGTAGAAACCCAAAATTAGCAAAAACCCTTGGTCATGCATCAAAAAATTCTAAAATTTAACGAGGTGATTCTGACATATATGAGGAATACATATACCAAATTTCAAGTTATTTCGAGATTTCTAACTATATGAAATTATATAAAAAAATTAGGCTGCACACAATTAATTTAAGAAACCAAAAAAATGAAAAATAGTAAAGAACAAAAGAGAAAAATAGAAAAGAAGAAAAAAGGAGGAGCAGAAGAAGAAAAAGAAAGAAAGAAGAAAAATAGAGAATAGATGGAAGTACCGAGATGTGGGTAATCACCTACCTTACAAGCCCTTGGACATCACTATCCTTGGGTTCAAGTTTAGGCATAAAAAACTTGAAGAAGATAAGAAGTTCCACTCATGAAGAGCAAGAAACTAACCAAATTTTTTATTAATTTCATCATGCCAATACAAAAACATGTAGCCCTATATATAAGCTCACAAACTCAAGAAAATAGCAAGAAACCAAATTAGAAACTCCTAAACTACTAGCTTACCCGCTACATAACACTTTTGTAAACTCAAAATTATAAAAACACTTGACTTTCTAAAAACAAAAGCTACAAAAATCAAACCCTTTAAGAGGATTTCAACCAACACTCTAAGAGGGCCCCATTTTTACTTGTTAACTCTCTAAAAGAAATACCATTGATAATAATGTCTTGTTACAAAAATACCAAAAAAATAATAATAAAAAAATGATACCTATGTCCTAAACTCTAATAACTCAAGCTATTGAGTAAAACAATTACACTCAAATAAAGACTAAAAAAACTTCATCATGTATCCCGAAAATGTTCCTCCATGTGTCTTCTTGTGTGGACCCCACCAAGGCCATGTGTGGGTCCCACTTGGCCCTAATGTCCGCAGCAAGATGGGGGATCGCAATGGAGTTTTTTCCATAGCCTCATACTACACATTTAGCAGGAATAGGGATGGAGTTTATTGCAGAAAGACTCGTATGTAGGGATGGGCATAGGTTGGACCAGCCTGAGCCCGGCCTGATTAGGGCTCGAGCCCGAGGGAAAAGCGGCTCGAACCTATATATATATGTGTGTGTGTGTGTGTGTGTGTGTGTGTGTGTGTGTGGCTTTTATCTCGGGTTGAGCCAGGCCAAGCTCGGGCTAGCCCGACCCTTTGTGCAGCCTAGTATGCATGGGCAAGGTACTACCTATCAATAATCTTATGGTGTGGGGAATGATAATTCCAAACTGGTGTTACCTAGGTTGCTCAGAATTTGAGATGGTGACACATCTATTTTTGCATTGCACGATAGCGCACACTCTGTGGATATTCTTCTTGGGCCGCTTTACAAAAGGATGGGTGATGAATGCTTTCATGAGGGCATTGTTGGAGAAATGGTGCCAAGGGGTTCAAGCACATTTGATGACCATGGGAAGCTGGTGTGGAGGGCAATAACAATGATGGTAGTATGGTGTTTATGTAAGGAAAGAAACCGTAGGATCTTTGAAAACACAGCCTTGGACCTATGAACTATGTCAACCCAAGCTTTGTCCCTAATGCATGTTTGGTTATCTCATCTAAAGGCTTTCTCTAACTTTCCGTTACATCAATGGATCTTTGATTGAGATCTAATTGTATATTTGAAATCTAGTTCCTCCTAGGGGTGTAACTCTCTTGCATCCCTACTTGGCAATAAATTAATAAAAAAAAAAAACAAAGAAAGCAGTCCAATTGTTGCTTTATGCAACACACTCACCTCAAACGATTCAAAAAAATTCCTCTACACCCACCATGAAATGGGACCCAAACCATCATAATCAAGCGATCCCTGCCAACAAATGCAAAAGAGGTTAGAGAAAATCTTGATTTGCATAGGCACCACCGCAGAAGCAAGTATGTCCTGATAAATCTTTAGAAATCATGCAAACGAAACCAAGCAGTGATAAATTATTATCTATATAAACTACCCCCACAGTATATCAAGTTCTAGATGGTGAAAACAAAACCAAGATGTGCATTACAAACTTCCAATGAACAAGCTAACAAGACACTAACCACAAAATTTACTCTATGTAATAAGCATGAACTCTTCCCTCATTTCTATCCCAAGACATACTAAATTGTTAAAGAATGGAACGTAATCTACCTGAAAGTAGCAGAAGACCTAGGAAGCATAGACACAAGTACGATACAATATGGATACAACAACACGGCAATTCTTGAAAAACTAGGATACGACATGACAATTAATTAATTAATATTTTTAGCAATATTTTATATTAATTTTATGCTTAAGAAATAAATAACATGCATCAAAATGTTTGAAAATATATCTAAAAGTAATAATACATAGCAAAGACGAACATTCATACCCATACAATGATGTTTAGTTTTAGAGTTCAAAAAAAAAAAAAAAATGAAAATGAAAAAGAAAACTAGCAGAAAAGAGAACCATGTGTTGCATTTCTCCATGGACTTTATCCCTCTCATTTTCTTATTTTTCTTCATTCTTCTTCTTCTTTTCCTTCCTTATCTTTTTCTCTTCTTTCCTTCTCTCTTTCACGGGGTTGCAGTCGTCGGTTTTGCAGTCCAACGCCTCCACCATTCCCTTCTTATTTGTATTTACTATAATACCCTTTTGAGTATTTCTTCAATTAACCCCTATTCTTCAAGCAATTTTACCAAACTCCCTAGAATGCCATATCCCAAACGTGTCCCAAAAAAAAAAATTTGTTTTCCAGCATGCCATGGACACACATGCTGAGTTATCCTTAGAGTGTCGGTATCCGATACGTGTCAGACACGGACACGCCAAGGATTTTGGAGTGTCCATGCTTCGCAGCAGAAGACTCATCGGTGTGGCTCCATAAGGCCATGCATGATAACTTTATTACTCTATTTTAATTAAGTGATAGATTACTATCTATATAAACTGCCCCCATAGTATATCAATCTACAGATGGTGAAAATGAAACCAAGATGTGTATAACAAGTTTCCAATGAACAAGCTAACAAGAGAGTAACCACAAAATTTACTCTATACAATAAGCATTAACACTTCCCTCATTTCTATCTCAAGACATTCTAGATTGTTAGGATGGAACTTAATCTGCCTGAAAGCAGCAGAAGACTCATCTGTGTGGGCTCCATATGGCCATGCATGATAACTGTATTACTCTATTTTAATATTGATATTATATGCTTCTTGTTGAAAAAATAAATGTCTGAAAGCATCAGGACTCATTCAAGATTATACCAAATGCTTATGAAAATAGCAATTCTGTTAGCCCTTAAAGTAGAGCACAAAATAATGCAACATGGAGAAAATCCTCACAAAACAAATGTCAAAGGATGCACAACAAATCACTACCTCCTTTAATCAGTAACTTACAGTAATCACCATAGGAGCAAATGGTTTTGCTTCTTTTTCTTGGTCAATTGGGATGGGAGGATAGCTGATACTATGAACTCGGAATCGGATCTGCAATTGAATCACAAAAGTTAATTTGCACATGACCTATGGGCATGAAGCACCAGATTAAATTAAACTTGAAAAATTTCCATTACTGCCAAAACAGATCAGTTTAGACCTCGTCCTTCCCATCTATAGGAAATTGTTCATCTTGAAACTCCCATGTCCATCTAACTTCATTCCTGTAATAATCCTCAAAATAAATTGAGAGAATGGTATTATACAAACGAAGGAAGGAAAAGCAAAGTCATGAAACTTCACACAATAATACTGCAGGATTGGATAAAAGCTTGAATAGTTCTAATAAAAGCGCTAGAATATAGGTTCTTACTTATTATCCGGGTCGGGCAGAAGATGAGATGGGTTAGGCAGAAGATGGACAGGTACATAAATGTCTTCAAAAAACCCTAGGGACACTGCCATTACAGATTCAACATCAGCATGTCTGTACAACTATGAAATTGTTCATCATAATAACGTGAAATGGAATAAGAAGCATGCAAATCAATTGAAAGCAAGAAATATTTTTCCATGAATGAGTAAGATGAATTTATAAAAAAAGGGCGACCCAGTGCACGAGGCTCCCGCTAACGCGGGGTCTGGGGG
>JAOXJP010000006.1:5903673-5928462 GCA_025762735.1 Platanus orientalis | reverse complement strand
ATATCATATCTTAGTACTACGATTTGTGTTGGTATGTTGTTTAATGTATTTGTATCATTGGCTTAGCAAGGTGGCCTTTTTTTCTATTTTTTTTTTTAGTTAATGTGGACCAAAATAAAATAAAAAAACAACTTGTACTACGTACAACTTTGTTTATCATTTTTTGGGTAAAAGCTAACCACATCTTTCCGATGAAGAACTAGAAGACAGATGATTTTTACCCAAAATAAAAATGAAAGATGATATAATTGAAAATTTTCTTTTAGGTTACCCGTGCATTATATTAAATGCGGGAATCAATATTTTAAAGTTCTGATTGCATTGGCTGATCGTACCATCTGATCTAGGTGTGGAACTCCTAATTTCAGTCTAACCATGGATCTATATTTGCATTAAACCAAGATTGAACCCAAAAAAAAAAGATGTTGAACCGGATGAGTGATTAACCTTGACAGTTTGGTTGAAACCAACTAATAATTAGACAAAAGGTTTTTTTTTTTTTTTTTTATGAATATAATTGGAAAAAGGCTTTGTACAACGACGAGCCACCTCTGCAGGTTTTTCTTTTTTATTTTTGTAAAGAGAAAGAGAAACAATATTTACAACAGGGTAGTCTTCACTAATTATATCCCATATCCATCTAGGAGTGTCTGTGTCAAACTCCGAGACAGTAAGTTAACTTTGCGAGAGCATGGACTGTTCTATTAGTCTGTGATGACACAGACCTCTGTAGACACATGATGTATTTTTGAACCTGGTCTCTTTTTGGACACTTAGGTTTTCAACTAGGCAATTTTTTTTGGACATTTTTAATCTTAACATTGGTGGAAACGGTTTTAGCTAGTAAAAATGCCTAGATTGTTACAGTGCTTAGATTTTCAAATCTGACTATTTGGATATCTTTGAAACATGTATCAGTTTATAAATCACCATTGACACTACATAACTTTTTCATCACAAAACATGTGGGTGGATCTATTACCATGACTAGAAGATATTTTGTCAAAATATGACTGTTTCAACTGTAGGCCATAGAACGCTTTAGCCTATGAGAGACCAGTAAGCGGAGGTGGTTGATGACCACGCTGGAGGTGGTTCATGACCACGCTCGTATCACCTTCTAGGATGATACTTTTAAAACAATGGTGGATTGTATCCGCTCCTCTTATCTTATGCTCCTCTCTATCCCCTGTCAGGCGGCGGGCATATCAGCACCGACAAGTGATTTTCACTTTTTGGGGGGGTGCATTTCACTTGTCGGCACTGATGTGCCCTCCCCCTAACAGGGTGCAGAGAGGAGCATAATGTAATGTGTGAAGTTTGATTTGGGTTAGCATCATATTTTGTTAACCCGAAAATGACCCGGATTATAACCCGAAAAACTTGAATATGGAAAATTTTCGGGTGAAGCACCCAGAGAAAAAAAAAAATAAAAAATTGACCCGTTTTTATGGTTTTATGTATCGGATCGGATCCAAACCGTATCCGCCATGTATTAGGGTTTTTTGGAGTATTTATATGTTTCGTTCTAAGGTTGTGTACAAAGAGGTAGAGATTCCAAAAATTGTAATCGTCTTTGACGAAGGTTTCCAGATAGTGAAAGTTTTCTTTGTGGCTCCGTGGTTTTTCCCTAAATTGGGGTTTTCCACGTAAATCTTGTGTTGTGCATGATTTTCTTTTTCGTTTTTCTTGTTGATTTTATTGCATCATGTTTTCTTCTAAGTGGAAGAAGGTAATTCGGTCCTAACAACTGGTATAAAAACGAGGTTTGGTTTGTGACGCAGCGGAATAGCAAGGAGAAGAACACGTCATCTCCTTTGTTGGGAAAAACCTTAAACTTCATCAAGGAAGAGAAACTCATTCTAAAACTTTTATTAATGAAAAATTGAATTGCCTTGAAGGCTACAATGCTTTAAATAAAGAAAAGAAACCCTAATTCATGTTAGGCATGAAATTAAGCTAATTTGGTAAATTTTACCAAAAATAGAAAATTGAGATAATAATATAATCAAATACTATTATCACTAAGAAACATCCTAGAACAAACGAGATCTTATTTTGACTTCTAAATAGAAAGTTAGCGAAAAGGAAAATTACTAAAAATAGCAAAAATGCTGATTTAAGGGCCTAAATGAAGGAATTTATGCGAAAAGTGGCGGTGCTCACAGCAAAGCTGTGAGTTTTGATTCTCGCGAAATTTTTCTTAAGCTCACCAAATTTCATGAAATTCCATTCTCGGGGCTCATGATTTCTAGTAGAGCTTTTTTCCTTTCTTATGTGTAACTCACAAAACTGCTTATGACATCTGTCCTACATCAGAATGTCTTGGCATATTTGTCGAGGGCCTTGGTGGGAAGGTTCTAGGTTGGACTTCCTTGTAACTCCTGGGGTCACACTATCTAGGGCCAGGGTCCCGGAGGGCTATTAGGGTCTGTTCAAAAGGCTCTTGTATGGTCTTCCCTATCAGTTGCCCCTATTTCCAGGTCTGAATCCACGATGCTCGGGAATATGAATTGTCTATATTCACTACTTACTATTTTGGCATAGGCAGCATGTAGTTTCAACTGCAGAAGTGACACTAGATGGGGATGAGTGCTAATAATAGTCTTGCATTCAATGAGTTTGGATAATCAAGAGGGCATGCCGGCGTTAATTACGAGTCATGTCAAGCGTCATGTCGCTACAAATCCCCATGCCATCTGACAACTAGATTCAAACATTTAAACCTTTTTTGGGATTTACGCACCATTTCGTTTCTTGGGTCTATTTCGCCGACCCTCGGATTCACAACACGTGTAGGGTCGAGAGTTTTTAAGGTTTCTTATCAAAAACCTCTTCCGGTATTTCTCAAGTCTTCCTTTATTTTTGTTCTTCATCTTCAACCTTCGGCTACTGACGATTTTCAACGATCCCACAGCATTCCCGCCAGTCACTATCTTCGGCTTTGCTCATATCTGTGCTTCTGGGATCCTCATCTGATAGCCATCTTTCCTTACTCTAGCGTTTTTCTTAGGTATCCCTATCCCTCGTCCGTCCTTTTTCATCGTTTTGTTGCCTTTTTTTTCCTCTTTTACTGCTTGTTGGTGTGTATTTTTTTGTTTTCTTGTGTTCTGGGGCCTCAATTTTGGTTATCATTTTTCTGTGGTTTTTTTTCTTTCCCAGCGTAATCCCGCCCATGTAGTTTTCCTTTCACTTTGTTGTCATAGTTGTTAAAATGGTGTCCGAAGATTCTATTGACCGCATGGTTGATGGGGCTGATGACCTTTTTGAGGTCCAACAAGATCCCCTGGAGTAGGCCACTGAGCCAGCACAATCTAACACCCAGGGGGCTACTAGGAAGATCGCCCCCAATGAGAAATTCAAGGCCGCCTAATACGGCTCTAAATTAGGGGCAAAAACCCTAGCTCAGTATCGTTTAACTTACCTTTTCCTCTAGGGGGTGGTACTTGTTGCTGCCGGGGAGGCCCGGGCCTTTGAGGCCCCTACCAACAGCTTGGCATTGTACAAGCAGGCCCTAATGATGGGTCTCCAGTTTTAGATTCCCTGGTTCTTTAGGTAATTGTTATTCTACCTTGGTCTGGCACCCAAGTAATTGATGCCCAATGCTTGGAGAATAGCCATAGGGTGCATGATCCTATGGGAATTGACTTTTAAGGGGAAGCACCGGCTTACCCTTTACGAATTTTTTCACTGCTATCAGCCAAAGGAAAAAGAACCAAGATGGTTCTTCTTTACCAATTAGGACCCAACACTCACATTGGTGATGGCACTCCCGAGTTCAAATAGTGGGTGGAGAACTTGATACTTTTTTGTTTCTGGTGAGGGTTGGGAATACCTCCTGGATAAGGACCCTGCAGTGAAGTTCAATCGGGCACGAGCGTCAGTCATCAACCTGATAGGTAAGCTATCAATCAACTGTTTTTACCCGTGCTCTCTTTCCCCTTTGGTGTGTCTTTCTAACTGGGTCTCCACCTCTTTATTATTTATTTCTTAGCTCTTGAGGCGGACGAGGTGTCCTACGAGGAGGAGGCTTACATCCGAGAGGTGATAAACTATCCTTACCACTCCTACTCGGACCTTGTCACTCCCGATCGGCTTTTTCAATGTGGATTTGGTCCTAACCCGGGTAGATAGATTTCTTTATTGTACTCTTTATATATATATATATATATTGATCTTTGATCTCGGGTTTGTTTTCGTGTAGCAATGAAGACCGATAGGAGTTATCTCTCCAAGGCCAAGGAAATCAGGGGTGTAGCCAACGACCACCCGAGCGGGGACATCTATGACCTCAAAAAAAAGAAATGCCCTATCATCCCCAAGGGTCCTTCTAAGCCCCGCACTCCCGAGGTGGCCCTGGTGCCTCTGGCCCCCGCTGCCACCCCTACCGCCTTCCTAGTCGTCGACCTGGACAAGGATGCTGAGGATCCCTCTTCTCCTACAGTCAGGGTCCCGAGTGCGGCTTCTCAGTCGGCTACTCCCCCAACCTCCTCCAACGCCCCTATCATGGAGGTTCCTACTGTAGCTCCGGTGGCTCCTTCTTCCACCCTCGTGATTCCTACTTCTATCGCCATGGCATCGACCTCGGCTCCCCTGACTCTACGTCTGTCCTGACCTAGGAAGCAGATGACTCCCTCCTCGAGTCAGACTCATGGTTACTAAGGACCGGTCCCTAAGGACACGCCTTCTAGAGAGCATTCCTCCTTCTAATGTCGAGTACCTGAAGAAGCACATTTCCCTGACTGGCATGCATAAAGACATGATGCACTACATGGACAAGGTAAAAAGTCTTGTCGTTAGTATTTTTGTATCTTTCCTTGTACTAATCATTTGATATTTTTCCTATTTTACTTGGGGGCTAATCTTGTAGCCTGAAGTCGTCAGTCTGGTCATCCTCGTGACCTAAGGGTTAGTCTTGTAACCCAGGGTTAATCTTATAGCCTAAAGCCATTAGTTGGGTCATCCTCTTGACCTGGGGTCATCATCGTGACCTAGGGGTTAGTCTTGTAACCTGGGGCTAATCTTGTAGTCTGAAGCAGTCAGTCGGGTCATCCTCGTGACCTGGGGGTTAGTCTTATAACCCGAGTAAGGTAGTTTTAACTGTTGTCGACCCTATATAATTCAGAACATTCCATTAGTTAAGAGTTGTAATCTCAATTTTATTGATAATATTTTCTTAGATGTTCTACATTCCACGGTCGTGGTAAGGGCTCCCCTTGTACAGTCTCGAGGTGGTAAGTCTCGAGCCTATTACATTGTGTCATCCAGTATGGTCCTTCCCAGTTTGGATTTAACTTTTCCTTTGTTGGGTCTTACTTTGCTAGTGTTACTTTTTTTAGGACCAAATCCCCAACAAGGAATCTCCTTGCTTTAACTCAAGAGTTGTAATACTTTTCCATTTTTTGCTTATAAACTGCTACTCATAAGGCAGCTTCATCTTGCTTCTCCTCCAATAAGTCGAGGTTGTTTCTGAGGCCCTCCTCGTTCTTTTCCAGGTCAAAGTTTGTTATCCTGTGTGTAGTCATCCTGATTTCCACCGACACTACCGCCTCAGTCCCGAAGGCTAATGAAAAAGGCATTCCCTCATCGAAGTTCTTATAGTAGTGCGGTAGGCCCATAGGACGCTTGGTAGTTCCTCGGGCCAAAGGCCTTTTGAGCTTTCGAGCCTCTTCTTAATCAAGTTCAAGAGCGTCCTATTGGTAACTTCCACCTAGCCATTGGCTTGGGGTGAGCTAGTGAGGAGAAGTGGTTTTTTATGCCGAGCACTATGCAGAATTCCCGGTATCAAGTATTATCGAACTACTTCCCATTATCGATAATAATGACTCTAGTGATACCACATCAGCAGATGATAGATTTCCAGGTGAAGTCCTAGATATTTTTCTCCGTGATTTTTGTCAAAGCTTCAGCCTCCACCATTTAGTGAAATAGTCGATGGCTACTACAAGAATCTCATTTGTCCCTTCCCCCTGGGGAGTGGCCCAACTATGTCGATTCCCCACTGCATGAAGGGCCACAGCTCGGCTATCGGGGTTAATTCTTCTGCCGGCCTCTTGGGGATATTAGTGAACCGTTAGCATTTATCACATCTTTGGGCGAGGAGGGCGGCATCCTTTTACATGGGGGCCAATAGTATCTAGCTCTGATCGCTTTATGCACCATAGCTCTGCCTCCTGAGTCAGCTTCTTCCTTAGACAAACATCTAAGCAGGGGGAGAGTGAAGCTCCTTTTGTAAAAGACGTCACCGAGCAACAAGTAACGACTGGACCATGTCTTTATTTTTCTTGATTCTTCCTTAGATTCCGATAGCTGGCCATTCTTCAAGTATTTTATGATCTGACTAGCCCATTTAGGCTCGGGGCTGACCATGTTGACCTTCCTGTCCTCCTTCACTTCAATACTTGGCTGAGGAAGGTGTTCTATGATGACCCCCGGGGTCAGGTCCCCAGAGGCGGATGATGCAAGCTTGACTAACCTATTGGCATCTTCGTTGTTCTCCTGGGGGACTCGTAATACGATGAAATATCCAAATTAGGACTTCTCTTTCTCCACCATGGTGAGATACTATTTCATTATGTTATCCTTTTCTTCGTACTCTCCATGTACTTGGCTGACCACCAATTGGGAATTGCTCTTTACTTTTTCCTTCTTTGTCCCAAGCTTGTGAGCAAGGTGTAGTCCTGTGATCATTAGCTCGTACTCGGCCTTGTTGTTAGTCACTTTAAACCCAAACTTTATAGCATATTCGAGCTTAATCTTCTCTACTGTAATTAGGATGACTCCCCCTTCGGCGGCAATGCTAGTGGAAGATCCGTCCATATGCACGACCCATTCTTCTTGGTCGGCTTCTTCTTGCTGCATATCTTGTGCCCCGATCTCAACGTCCTTATCATAGGTGTATTCGGCGATGAAATCGATAATAGCTTGGCCCTTAATTGCTCCTCGAGGGAGGTACTTGATATCAAATTCACTCAATTCTATCCACCACTTCACTAGTCATCTCGAAGTCTCAGGCTTGTGCAATATCGTCCTGAGCTGTTGATCCGTTAGGACCCGGATGGTGTGGGCCTAGAAATAAGGTCTCAATCATCAAGCAGTGACGACCAAAGTAAAGGCCATCTTTTCTGTCCTCAGGTACTTTTCCTCCACCTCCCTAAATGCTCGGCTAGTGTAGTACATGGGCGCTTACACACTGGCCTCTTCCCTTAACAACACCAAGCTTAATGCCATTTCTGATATTGATATGTATAAATAGAGCACCTCCCCTTGCTTTGGCTGATTGATCACGAGGAGGTGGCTAAGGTGGTTCTTAAGCTCATGGAAGGCCTTCCTTAGCAGGCAGAAAAAGGGTGAGCATTTATCAGTGGCTCGAGAGATGAATCAGCTCAGAGCGACAATCTTGTCGACCAGGCGCTAGACTTCCTTCGTGTTTCTGGGTGCCTGCATATCGATGATCGCCTTTACTTTCTTAAGATTGGCCTCTATTCCTCTCTGGGACACCATAAACCTGAGGAATTTTCTGGCTGACACCTCGAAAGTGCACTTGCTGAGATTGAGCTTCATTTTATGCTTTCTCAAGGTTCGGAAGGTCTCGTTTAAGTCTGAAAGGTGCTACTCAACTTGAAGGCTCTTCACCAGCATGTCGTCTATATACACCTCAACTTTCCTTCTAATTTAGCCCTTGAACATCTCGTTAACCAACCTCTAGTTGCCCCGGCATTCTTCAGTCCAAATGGCATGACTCGGTAATAGTAGAGCCCCCGATCAGTGATGAAGGTGGTCATCTCTTGGTCAAGCTCGTACATCTTAATCTGATTATATCCCGAGAAGGCATCCATGAAGCTAAGGATCTGGTGGTCGGCTGTTGAATCCACCAAGGTGTCGATACTCGTGAGTGGAAAGTTGTCCTTCGAGCATGCTTTGTTTAGATTAGTGAAGTCAACACACATTCGCCATTTTTCACTCAACTTTCGTACCATCACAATATTTGCTAGCTAGTTAGGGTAATAAACTTTCCTCATAAAACTGGCCGCCAGTAGCTTATCTACCTCTTCTACAATCGCCTAGTTACATTCTGGGGAAAATTTTCTCTTCTTCTGTTTGATGGGCCTCAAGGTCGGGTCCACATTCAGCCTATATACGACCACCCGGGGATCTATTCCCAGCATGTCCTCATGCATCCAAGCAAATACATCTTAATTCTTGATCAAGAAATCTTGTAGCCAAGCCTTAAATTCCCCCGATAGGTCTAACCCCACCAGGGTTATTCCATTTAGCGCATTAGGGTTGAGGATAATGTCTTTCAACTCTCCTCCTGATTTGGCTACTACTCAGGTCCTTTCATCTCGAACCTTCAGGCTGTCAATTGACATGTTCTCTCTAGGGGCTGGTTCTCCTTTGAGTGAAGCTACGTAGCATTCCCTGACCCCCGCCTGATCCCCTTTAACTTCTCTGATTCCCTTCTCTGTTGGGAAGTGCATCAATAGGTGATACGTCAACATGACAGCCCTTAGTCAGTTCAACGCAGGCCTTCCAAGAATTACGTTGTAGGCTGAGGGGAAGTCGACCACCAGAAAATCTATCACTCGGGTCGCTTGACATTCTCTTGTGCCGACTGTGACAGGAAAACTAATTATTCCTAGCAGGAGCAACTGATCACTTGTGAATACCACCAACGGCATTTAGACAGGTTTGAGTTTATCTCGCCCGATTCTCATCTGATCAAAGGCAGAGAGGTACAAAATGTCTTCCAAGCTTCTGTTGTCGATGAGGATGCAATGCGTAAGATAATTCGAAATGACCAATGTCACCCCTAAAGAGTCATCGTGTGGTTAACTCACCCCCCGAGCATCCTCTGCCGAGAAGGTAATGAGCTGGTCCCCTGATTTGAGTTGTTTCACTGGCCTTTCTGTCATCATAAGTTGTTGATCCCTTTATGCACAAATCTGCCTCACGTATGACCTCCTTGCTGAGTTAGACTCTCCTCCCCCTACGAAGCCCCCGGGTATTACCCTTATCTCCCCAATTGACCCTTCAAGTCTTTTTTCTTCTTGGGTTGAAGGGTCTCGATGGGTGTTTTCGTGTCTTATCTACTGTCGTCCAACAATATACCTCTATAACCAGCCTCGTTAGATCAAGGCTTCTATCTGCTCCTTTAAATCAAAACAGTCATTAGTGTTGTGGCCATGGTCCCCATGAAAGCAACAGTATTTATCACAGCTCCTCTTCTCTGGCAAGGTGTAGATTCTCTCAGGCCATTTGACACTTGGGTCGTCCCTGATGTGGACAAATACCTATTCCACAAGTGCATTAAGAGGGGTGTAGTTCTGAAACTTACTCGGGGAAAGGTTAACCCGTGGTCTAATCCCGTGACCTCCATAACCCTCTCTTCTCTAGGTGACTTGGTCTTCCCAGGGCGCTTGTTGTTATTCCCTCTTCCATTTGTCGTGCTACAAACTAGACCCGACATCTCATTCTCGCCTAACATTGAGGGTATCTTCAGCATTTATATGTTGTTGTGCATTTACCATGAGGTCAGCCATTCAGGTCGGGGGATTCTTTGATAGGGAGAACAAGAACTTGGAGGGCATTAGGCCCGCCATCAGGGCCACCACAATTATCCTTCCATTGGCATCATCAACTTACAGGGTCTCTTTGTTGAATCAAGACATATAATCTTATAACGACTCCCACTTGTTCTGTTAATGTTCAAGAGATGGGTTACGGGCTTCTGGTGCCTCTGACCACTGATAAAATAGCCGACGAATGTCGGCTTAACTCCATGAAATCGGATATGCTTCTAGGCTTTAGCCGACTAAACCAAACCCTGGAGGGTGCCTTGATTGTAGTTGGGAAAGGTCGGCACATTATTTCATCAAGGGTCACCTGGAGGTTCATATGTGTCTTGTAGGCCTCCAAGTGGTCTAATGAGTCTCAGTTGCCGTCGAACATCTCCATTTGCGGCTGTTTGAACTTTTCAGGGAGGGGTCTAGCCATTACCTCTGGGGTGAATGGGTGGTCCATTCTCTGGATTAGCTTGTCCATGGTAACCAAAGCCTTTCCTTTTAGGGCTTCCTTCATCATCGCCATCTCCTTTCTCACGTCTTCCATTTTTCCCTCCCAAGAGCCTGGGATGGAAACTCTCCCTTCATGGTGATTTGTTCCCCGAAACCTAGAGGCCGAGATGCTCAGAGCTTCGTCTTCACGCTTGTGACCATGGCTTTGGGTTGGAGGGGCGTGAGACCCTGGCTGCTCTGTCTCACCATTGCCTAGTGCAATCCTTTGACCTCTTAGCTCTAGTATGATCTCCCAGTTCTGTTCCACTAGCAGCTGCACATTCGACGTCAAGCCCTAGATTTTCCACACAATCACGTCTACCCTTAGGGTTCTAGGGTGCTCTCCGTCAGAGACAGACGCTTCCAATCTATCAACTCCATTAACGTGGTTGTGTTGAGCCACCATCGACCTGGTTTCAACCATACAAACCTTAGATTCTACCAAAAGAGAAAGAATTCCCATAAATGGCACCAACTGATGGTGTATCCGATGAGGGGCCTCCCTTTATGCCAACCAGATGGTCCACGATCAACCTGAGTCCTTGGAAAAATGCTTCCTACACATACGAGACAATAGAGGATCAGGGAGCTAGTGCCGATAGGGTGCCAGCTTCTAGCTCTCTGATAATCAAGTCAGAGAGATCAGGGGGCTGTAGAAGGAGCTCTCTCCTATTAGGGTTTTTAGAATCTCATACCTGAGTGGCGAACTAGTGTTTGTATTTATAGGCTCAGGTTAGCGTGTCTCATGGCAAACCTTGTCTATCGCTTTCTTCCCCTGCTCCCGTATGTCGCTGCCCCCCCACTTTCTTACTCATTGTTGTCTCTCACGTTCTTGGGTGAATTTCCTTCTGCCACGTTGTCATTTTTTCAAGATTAACAAATCTATTGGCAGGTCTATTGCAAAGATCATGTGATTTGTATAACGGTTTCCAGATCATGTTTATCCTTAGATTGAGTAGTTGGGATCTCAGGTGGTGTTAACATTTAAGTGAAGTAGTCGTGCAGCCATGCCTCAGTGGGTCAGGGGGTTTTAGGTTCTCGGGGGCTCGAGTGGCCATTTAGGCCTTGGTTGCTAGGACTATCGGCCAAAACTATTGATAGGACACCTAGAGCTGGATACTGAGGGAATGTCTCAGCTTATTTGTCGAGGGCCTTAGTGGGAAGGTTCTGGACTGGACTTCCTTAGAACTCTCAGGGTTACATTATCTAGGGCCAGGGTCCCAATGGGCTATCAAGGTCTATTCATGAGGCTGTTGGTATGGTCTTCCCTATCATATTTGATGGACATAAATTTTATGACAAGTTTGAGTGGAAGCTAGTTTTCCTAAAGCATTATGTCCCTCATCACATTATAAGTACCAGTGAAGCCGATGAAGCCCAAAAATAACATTTCGTCCTACCTTTTGTTAGACTCAAAACCGTCTTTCTCGACATGTAATTCATGGATGAAGTACAAGAGAAAGAAAATGTCCATGAACATCATCCAGGAGAATTCTGCGTCTTTGGGGATGTTCTATGCCCATTGGTATCGATTCTTGTGTTTAACTACCTCCTCTTTAAATGGGTGGTAGTAACATTCTATGCCTTCAAAGCCATTAATATAGAGTTTCAATGCCAAGAGCTTGTATTGTTGCATCTATTGAAGGTGGGGTTTCCCATGGTGGTAAGGGCCTAATGATACCACCGTAGCATTGGTGGCACGCTTGAGATGCGGTTCTTTGTACTAATGACTCTGTCAATGTAAATCCTCCAATAATGAGAGAGTTCTGATGGATCAAGTTCCTCTATAGGCACATCTGCTACATTACTACCGCTTACCATGTTAGTTGGATTGAGCTTCTGTACTGGCACATCCTCCATTTTGCTGCCACTTGCCATGTCTACTAGAATGATCTCCTCTCTTTGCACATCCCCTCCACTGCTGCCACTTTAGCACGGACATGTCGAGGCATGGGGCACAGTTGGCCTAGCATGTGACATGGTGGCATTTCCATAATAAGGTATAGTATGATTTTCTATACCTGGTGATGTTCCCTTTTGGCAATCCCAAAAAGGCTTAACATACACCTTAAGGAAGGGTGGGTACTCTAAGGCACCCAGGCCCTTGACATGGGCTGGAGGCATGCCAAGGCATAGTGGGCACGATAGATTGTGGCTATGCGTAGGCGACATGCTCCTAGCCTACATGAGCTTAAACTGCGAGGCATTCCCCAACGTGGGTTGGGGGCAGCTCTTGGCATGCACAGAGGTGGTGCCATGAGTTCCCTTGGAGGTTGGGTCCCCTGATGGGACAGTGTTTGGGAGCCTAATGAGGCGGTACTATGCATTCACCTGAGGGTGAAGGTTAACCCACACGGGTGCTACTAGCATGCGCTATGTGACAGTGGTAGCCCGTGGGGAGCCGAGTGGGCTATCTCGTAGCCTTGGTGTGCTCGGGTGTGTCTTATCCTTGTGCTGGGCAAAATCCTAGCTTGACCTTGGATAGCCACGGTGGTGGATGGCAAGACTCAGGGGCGAGGCTTAACATACACCTTGAGGAGGGGTTGGTGTCATGAGGCACCCAGGCCCTTGGCATGGGCTAGAGGCATGCCAAGGCATAGTGGGCACAACAGATTATGGCAATGCGTAGGTGGCATGCTCCTAACCTGCATGAGCTTAAACTGTGAGCGATTCCCCAACATAAGTTGGGGGCGGCTCTTGGCATGCACAGAGGTGGTGCCATGAGTTTCCTTAGGGGTTGGGTCCCCTCATGGGACAGTGTTTAGGAGCCTAGTGGGGCGATACTATGCATTCACCTAAGGGTGAAGGTTAACCCACACAGGTGTTACTAGCATGCACTATGCAACAGTGGCAGCCCGTGGGGAGCCGAGTGGGCTATCCCGTTGCCTTGGTGTACTTGGGACACTACGCATTCACCTGAGGGTGAAGCTTAACCCACACAGGTGTTACTAGCATACGTTATGCGACAGTGGCAACCCGTGGAGAGCCGAGTGGGCTATCCCATTGCCTTGGTGTGCTCGAGTGTGTCTTGTCCTTGTGCTGGGTAAAATTCTAGCTTGGCCTTAGATAACCACGGTGGTGGCATGGCAAAACTTAGGGGCAAGGTCTTACGTGGAAAGGCATGGTACGTGGGCAAAGCGTCATGGCCTTTGGTGGGCATATAGGCAGAGCGTAGAGGACACCGGGGTCGTTTGAAGCGCTCTTCAATGACGCGACATGGTCGCCGAAGTGGCTTAGTAGTCATTGCACATGGGGCATGTCGATGAATCAATTGAAGGACTCAGATAGCTGAAAAGCTGACCTTGGCTAGGTGATAGTTGAGGTGCCACACGATTTTAACAGAGAAAATTCTGGCCGTGACAGCTTGCCATGGCTCTGCTTTATTAATTGCAATTTAGATGCTTCTTACAACCAAGTTTGCTGCTCAAGTATCCTGATTGGTTCTCGCATTCAGGAAAGGTATGTCAGTCGTTACATAGGAAAATCGCAATAATAATATCTCTAATATTTATTTACCAAAAATACCCCTACTATGGGTGTGCATGGGTTGGGTGTTAGTAAACCGGGGATAGGGCCCGTCATTGCGTATTATGGAAGCCCAAACTTAAAGGCCAAAGTAGAGCTATTAAAAAGCCCATAGCTGGAGGCCCAGTTCAGAAACTTATAAAGGTTGGGCTAGGCTGCATAGACCGGGCTGGGCTTTGTAGGCCAGTACAAGTACTCGTTCAAGTCTAGGCCAAGTTCCTTCACCCCTAACCCTGGCTCGAAAGCCTAAACATTCGGGCGTCCTGAACAAACAGCCAGGCCGAAAGCCCAAACACCGAAATTTGATTTTTGAATTTTGAATTTAAATTTCAAATAGGCACATTTCTCATATTACATTTGTAGTGACCCCAAAATTCTGAAATTAGCCACCGTTACAGTCAAAACTTTAGAAGAATTTTAGTTAAGATAGGTGGCCCAAGGCCCGGCCCGAAGCTTGGTATATATGTCGGCTGCGGGCCAGATCAGCTCAGCTTAAGAAATTATCTGAGTGCTCAGCCCTGGAAAGACCATTTGGCTAGTTCACCCTAACCCGGCAAGTTCTTACACCCCTTAGGTCTGAGCATGGCCCAAGTTAAATCTATAGGCCTCGAACCAAGTCTTGGGCTGACCCAAAGCTCATTAATTAAATCATTAGATTAAACTTAAAATTAACACCAACCCCCCCACCCCAAAAATATATATATATATATATATATATATATATATATATATATATATATACCTGCGGAAGGAGGCAGCGGCAACGGCAGGATGTCTGACAGGACTGGGTGGCGCTGGCTGGAGGCAGGAAGAGAAGAGGAAGAAGAGAAGAAGAAAGGAGGAAGAGAAGAGAGGAAGGGAGGGAGGAAGGAAGAGAGGAAAGAAATAAGGAAGAGAGAAGGGAGGAAGAAGAAAGAAAGAAGAGGGTGGTCTTACGCAGAGAGAAAAGAGAGAAGGGGGGTGTGGTGAGAAAAAATGAGAGAATTGGAGGGTTTAGGGTTAGGAGGGCATTTTAGGTAGGGGATGGGGTGTGGCGAGCAAAAATGGGGGGCTGGTGAGCTCAGGGGTGTGGTGAGGATTTTTGGGGGTGGCAATAACCCAACCCTATAATGAATTGGCCTTGGTCTTGCCTGAGACCCATAAATTCAAGTTGGGTCACGATCAGGCCTTAATGCCTGAAATTTTCCTGGTCCCAGGCCCAGTTAAAGACCCGGCCCGTTCATGTCACCCGATAGATGATGGATATCACGGCCACCCCCAACCCAGAGCTGGTGCATGGAAGTTTCCAAGCTCACAGATAGAAGATATGCAAAGTCCAGTTTCTCACACTAAAGCAAGAGGGTACCACACGAAGAAGTTTGTGGTAAAGCAAACCCCAAATATATGTTCTGAATACGGGAGGGAAAGACGACATCTACCAATAAGTCGTCATTTTCCTTGCAGCTTTAGATGGTTAAAGGCTGTAACACAAATACAACTCCTCTAGAGAGCTTACTTTATAAGACTAACAGATATTGGATATGAATATAGATATATCATATTACACTTTCTGTTAGAAATGAAGGTTGAGTGGTGACATGTTTTGAGACTGAAAATCTGGGGCTTGTGAGAGAAATGAGATTGTTGGTAACAACAATAAGAAGCAGCAGAGACTAGAACACACTAGAGAAGAGGAAGATGTTGGAGATTTCTGTGTTGCTAATTCAAGAATGGAGGTAAAGATGACAACAACTGTGATAAAGATTACAAAGATAATAACAACCTCGTAACTATAAAGATGAAAAATGATGGGTGGGGTTCAACCAGAGAAAGGATTTGGCTAATGCAGTTTCAGCTAAGAGTTTGGTACTAATATAGAAACATTTAACAAGAGCAGATGTATATATATATATCTATATTCAGTTCATTTATAAGCAAATATTTGTTAAACAAAACGTATATTTAAATGATTTGGAAATAGATGCTTCAGTGCTTTCCCTTAGCGGATCAAATATAACTGAGATACAGATGCTTAAGCAGATAGTTGACAGCCCAACACCTGGCTGAGAAATTTTCCATCTTACCATGTGAGGTGAAGAGAAGTCCTTGGAAGACAACTCAAGTGAACGATAGTTCAAAGTTACCAACCACTGGGAGTGCACACACTTGGTAAATCTGATACGAGCAATGGTAGAAATCTTCTAACAACAAAAACTCGTAATTGCTTCATTACCTTGAATGGCTTAAAATCAAGGTAATGAAGCAACTCAAGTGAACGATAGTTTAAAGTTTCCAACCACAGGAAATGCACACCCTTGGTAAATCTGGTATGAACAATGCTAGAAATCTTCTAACAAAAAATTGTAATTGCTTCATTACCCTGAATGGCTTAAAATCAGTCAAAATATTAAGATGCACCTTACTGTCAAAAAAAAAAAAACACAAAACAAAAAATACAATCTGGTGTAAACAGATGCAAGCCAGTATATTACTCCACACCCCCGTCAATGCAAAGTTCATCACATTAAATAAAAGATTCGGCAAACTTCCATTTTAAAAGCAGTCTGTGGTCCTGCATATAACCCAACCAAACCATTTCACTAAAGTGCATGAAAGGCACGAGTATTCAAAGGGAAAAACATCCCAATTCTGAAAATCATCGTCAAAATTTTAAATAGTATTCTAACAGCAAAATTATGGGAGAAAACCTAATATCACCATAACACATGAGCTTGATCTCCATCACAGTGTAGGGTTCTTGATCTCCATCACAGTGTAGGGTTCTTGATCTCCGTTAATGGATACTCAAACACAACATCTTTGCCTGAAAGCTTCCTGTAAACTCCAGCAAAGGTTTCCAACTTGTATTCAGTGTTATTCCGTTCTTTAGGGTCCAAGAAAATCTGCCACAAACCCAAAGTAAAAAAGATTTAGTATAAAACAGACGAAAATAAACAATACAAAAGTGTGATAAAATGAGAGGTTGGAGAATACAAATAAGAAAAAAGAATTGCCTAACCCATTTGGCTGCAACAGTCTTTACCTTCATTATTTTGGATCCATCAATCCGGTATCGGATGCGCTTCCCAACAATCTCAGCAGGATACACAATATCCTCCAGCATGGCATCATGAACAGAAGTTAGCGTGCGGCTGCGGGGTCGTTGAACAGCAGAACCTTTTTTGGGTGGCCTCACTATCCTTCGGGTTGCAATCACAATCACATCCTATCATATGATTATGGATTAGTCACAAACAATAGCAAATTTGGCCCAAGAACTCATTTAAGGAGAGAAAACTTCCAATAATAGTTTTAGTATAAAATCAGTGTTGAAGCCAGATTGACTTGGAACTCAGAGTTGCAAGTCAGTCCAACAAAATCCAAATCCATAAAAGTTGTCCAACTGTCCTATAGCTCAGTCATAAACAAACATACAAACTTATTCTAAGATGAAAAATAATATTTTTCTGTAATGTTTAATTTCTGGAAACTGATTCAAGAAAGAATAAAAGTGAATAGTGTTGTGTGAACAGTAACTTACAGAAAAAAGTAAAGAACGAAGAAAGATAAAAAGATACCAATAGAATAAAACAGATAACACAAATGGCCTCCCAGGAGTCACACCTAGGTTGAAAGCATCACACTTCAAGATTCTGGAGTCACCAGAGAATAAAACAACTGTAGCCTTATCAATCTTCATTAATAAAATTTGAGTTACAAGCATATATATATAAACTTTACATTCTGAGCTTTCCTCTTCCTAATCTCATTCTAACTAAGACTTCTTAAAAAATAAAACTTCTAAATTAACTAAATCGCATCATCAAGCTAGTATCACATTGGATTCTCAAGTTCGTCGCCTTGGAAAGGTAACTCAATAACATTTCAAATGGCACAATCAGCCCAAATGGGTATGCTTTGACCTTCCAAAATAAGGCTAAAAAAAAGTGACGGAAATACATGTTTCCGAAAAATTAAATAAAACCTATTCTATTTAGAAATAAATAAAAACCCTTAAACTGATTGACAAGAAACTAGCCTACATAAACTTAAAATTAACCAAATAAAAAAATACCATACAAAAATTTTTAACCCAAAATTCTCAAAATACCGCTGCACAAACTCATCAAATATGAACATGGGCTCTTTCTTATTCCACATGCACAAACCCATCAAATCTAAATATGGGCTCTTTCTTGTTCCACATGCACAAACCCATCAAATCTAAATATGGGCTCTTTCTTGTTCCACATGCACAAACCCATCAAATCCGAATATGGGCTCTTTCTTATTCCACATCATTCTCCTCTGGTTCAAAAAAACTCGTCCTTGAGTTTTATAATGAGAAAGGATCAACAACATCAAGAAGCTTGAACTGCGTAACCATAAGCTATATCCTCCATAAAGCATGTCTTGTTATAGAACCTTCTTCTCATAAGAAGCTGGTAATGAAAAGATCCCATAATACATCTCCTCAAACACCTCATCTGTAGCTAGCTCGAACTCATGAGCTGGTGTAGCTATCATAATGAGCTGTACTTTTTCCATAGAGAACTTGATCTACACATGTCAATTGGTCACGAACTGGGGTAGCAATGGGGCACTCATATGTGATCACCACTTGCTCATCAAGGAACTCATCACTAGTCCTATCAACACCTTTCACATCAGTCTCCTTTCATCTTCATCTCTAACCTCCTCTTTGAATGCATGGACTACAATCTTGGGCTTCTCTTCCACATTTGATGGTTCAACCTCATGCTTTACAATAGCGAGTTTGAAATCATCAAATTTTTCTAACTCGAACAAAGCTTATTCTTTAAGTTTTTTGACTTCATTCTTGGTCTCATTACCAATTTCAGGCACAATTACGTCTTCAAACCATCTCTTCTCATTAACCACAAAACTATGATTATCCTCAATAATCAGAATCTGACTATAGAGAAAATGACGCTGGTCCTTGAGAACAAATAATTCTCTTGGATCATAACTGTATCCATGCCTCCTTTCCCAATCTATGTAAGATATATCAATCTATACCTCATATAGTTCGACTCTAAGAGACTCTTTAGAACGATATTTAAGCTGCCTTTGATATGCTCCTAAAGAAGGTGGATTCCTAAAACTAATGATAAAATAAGTATGGAATAAAACTTCTCAAATTCCAGGGTTTCCAAAAATTTTGGGGTTTGGATCCTTTCCAAAATTTTAGGGCATGGAGTTCCTAGCAATTCATGGAATTGAGTTTCCAAGAATTCTAGGGTTTGAATTTCCAAGAACTTTGACCCATTTTCTAAGATTTTAGGGTTCTAACCATTGTCCATGTATTGTTATGACTGAAGAAGTATTAGTTCGTAAACCGAGATATACCCCAGAGTGACATTTTCGTTATCTTGGTTCGATCATGCACAAAGAGGGAGATATTGTAGATGATGTTGTTCATAGAATTAGAGCGGGATGGTTGAAGTGTAGAGGTGCTTTCGGAGTGTTGTGTGATAAATGAATACCACTAAAATTAAAGGGAAAATTCTATAAGACAACTATAAGACCAACCATGCTTTATGGAGCAGAGTGTTAGGCAGCCAACAAACAACACGTACATAAAATGAGTGTGGCCGAAATAAGGATGTTGAGATGGATGAGTGGCCAGGCTAGAAAGGATAAAATTAGGAATGAATCATTTCAAAATGAAGTAAAGTCGATTGAGATGGTTTGGGCATGTGCAACGAAGACCAATGACTGCACCAGTGAGGCGGTGTGAGGCAATACAAGTTGAAGGTGCTAGAAGGACTAGAGGAAGGCCAAAATTGACCTGGGTGGAAGTAGTATGGAGGGATTTGGTAGTTTGTAATTTAACGGCAGATATGACCCTAAATAGAGCGGAATGGCAGAATAGGATTCGTGTAGCTGACCCCAAATAGTTGGATAAGGCTGTTTGTTGTTGTTGTAGCAAAAAAAGAAAAATAACAAAATGGGAAAGATGAAAGAATTGAAGGACAATGAATAAGATCAAAGAAAGATATAAAAGAAGGTGGAAGGAGTTTTAAAGAAAGAAAAAGAAATTCTCTGTAAAAATCTTTAAAGAAGAAGAAAGAAGAAGGTGAAGAGATGAGATGATTGATTCAAGAAGAGAAGAGAAGAATAAAGAATATGAAGTATAATAGAAGCTCACCTCAACCATGAGAGAAATACCAGGGCAACCGTACGGCCCCAATGAAAATCTCAATTCTTTATTTCTTCAACTAGTCGTACAATGAAGTATCAAGACCTATTTATAATACAAATACCAAACTAGACCAAAATACCCCCCCATAGAGGGTTGCATGGCCAGTACGTAATTCTATCTTAAAATTCAAGTAAAACACTAAAAAAATTTCTAGAACTTGTCTAATTTACTCCTAACTCCCTACCCATGGCTCATATGGCCTTATAACATTAAATTCACTACTAAACCCTTCCCAAAACATAAAGAAAACAAGTAAAAAAAAAGCCTAAAAACTGTGGACAACCGCTAGGCTTCTTCTTTGCTTCCTTAAACTTGGTCTTGGGCTTTCATAAAGGTTGGTGCTTCTCAAGCCATTGAAGAGTTGCCGCATCAACTCCCTCTCAAGCTAGTACGCAAATATTTTTCACACCATCAATCCTACTAAAACTTGGACTACACAATCCTTTAGTGAACACATCAACTATCTGATCTTTAGTTTTCACAAAGGACATGAAAATTTGCTTGATTTGCAACTTCTTCTTTATGAGATGTTTGTCAACTTCGACAAGTTTTGTTTTGTCATACTGGTCCAGATCATGGGCAATGCTAATAGCGGCTTTACTGACGTAGTATAATGGTATGAGATGTTAGTGGAATTCCAACTCTCTCAGGAAGTCATGTATCCATTGCATCTCACAAATCCCATGTATCATGACTCGGAACTCTGCCTTTGTACTTGACTGGGCTACTTGCTACTCCAAGAAACAAGCTTACCTCCAAAGAAGGTACAATAACTAGGAATAGATCTTCCATCATCTATAAATCCTACCCAATCTATATTAGTAATAGCCTTAACTCGGAGATCATGCCTTCTATGATATAGGAGGCCTTGACTTGGGTTTTTCTTCAAGTAGCAAACAATGTGGTATGTTGCCTCAATGTGTTTGGTTGTGGGAGCATACATAAACTGGATGACCACTCCAATTGCATAAGAGATATTTAGCCTAGTCAGGGTTATATAAATTAGCTTCCTTACAATTCTCTGGTAATGTCCAATATCAATAAGTCTGTGACGCTCATATGCATGCATGCGATGGTTAGACTCAATGGGAGTGTCACGAGGTTGACATCTTGTTAAAACAATGGCTAACCTTGATTTGTAGTTATTGAGATCAAGATCCTGACAGAACTCATCTTTGTTACTAAAGCAAAGGTCTCCTGGTAGTCAATCACATAAGTTTGAGTGTATCCCTTGGTTACCAATCTCATTTTATATCGTTCAACAGTGCAATTCGGTCAGAACTTCATTGAAAATGCCCATCTGTGCCACACTTGTTCATTTCCTCTTAGGAGATCAACAACATTCCATGCATGATTCTCTTCCAAGTGCTTGCATTTCTTCCACCATTGCCTTTCGCCACTAAGGTTGAGATAGAGCTTGGGGAACACTACATGGAATAAAAACACTTGACAAAAAGGTAGAGAAAACCCTAAAATTGGGGAACAAAGAGTCATAACATATGTAATTAGCAATGGGATGCTTAGTGTAAGCATAGGTACCCTTTCTAATGGTAATGGGAAAATGAGAATCATCTGGAGGTACAATGACTTCGATGGAAGTAGAACTCGCTTCTGGTGACTCCAATGGAAGCCTCAACAAATAATGATGAGTATTTTGATGTAAAATGAATGCCTCTCAATAGGCTGATGTACCAATCACGTCCAGTTGTTGTGGAGAGCTCTTCTAGATGAAGATTTCATAGATTCACCTTGTTTAGAGCTATACTCTCTGAGCTTTTTAGGGTTTTCAAGGTTTGGAAACCGTATGCACAACTAATACAAGATTTGACAATAAAGATCAACAATCGGGTCGTGTATAAGCTTTTCACAAGAAATCTACATGATCAGAGAACAAAAATTCTTAGAAAATCATGTGTTTTTCCAATATTTCTTCTTCATTCTTGTGTTTTGTTCTTTGTCACATTATAGCTTTCAACGAAATATCATCTTTAAATAGAGAGTTGAAAACCCTAATTCGAGTCTCTCAAACTGTCACAAATTTTTGAAAAGATATGCGCAAGGTTGGTAAGAATTTTCCAAATTCGGACTCTGAATCGATCCAGGATTTTCTTGGTTCTGTTGGATTGATTCAGGAACCTTTTGGATTGATCCAAAAGTTCTGTTCTGTTGGATCGATCTGGGAACATTCCGGATCGATCTAGACTCATGGATCTGTCCAGTAATGGCTTGGATCAATCCAAACTTGTCAAAATCAATATGTTTTACAATTTTTGTTCATTTTTGACCAAGTTTGACTTGTTATGAGTGAGATCTTACATTTGATGGTTTATGGATGGTCTTCCACAACTAACTTATGGTTTTGGTTTAGTCTCATACTCAAATACCACTTACCATTGCAATTTTACTATTTTTACCTTTGTGGCTCTGATGGTAGATACTTGATGAGCTGCTTTGAGAGACAACTTGAATTCTTCACTGTAGGCTTAGTGTCTTTTGTTCTTGTGGCTTTTATTCATTCGGCTTAAATGTTGTTCCTCTTATTCTTCACTTGGACTTGGACTTTCATGACTTGTACATTTACAAATATATAAGCATATATGTAATTCTATACAAAATCATCTACTTTTAAACTCTCTTTTGACATGAAATTGACAATCACAAACATAATAAATTAATAGACATACAGTTCATAAGTAAGCTGTAGTCTGGAGAGCATCAGCCCAAAAAATCTGGGGAACACGCATATGAAACAACACGGCATGGGTGATCTCAATGAGAAGTCGGTTCCTTTTCTCAGTAATCCCATTTTGGTTGGTAGTATTAGGACAAGTAGTTTGATGGAAGATACCATGCTGAGAGAGGTAAGAGGAAAAAAACATGAGACATATATTCCCTCACCATTATCAAAATGAAAAACCTTGAGCTTAATGTTAAATTGAGTTTTAACTAACTTGTGAAACAATTGAAAGGCGGAAAACACTTCATTATTGTATTTCAATAAGTAAATTTAAGTAGCTCGAGAGTAATCACCAATAAATGTTATAAAATAATGAAAACCCAACAAAGAGGTAAAATGAGTAGGTCACCATTCATCAAGATGAACAAAAGAAAATGGACCAGAACTGTGACTCATACTTTGGGAATCGGAGGAACGACAATGCTTGGCCCAACTCATAGGTTTTGTAGTGGAAATCTGAAATAGAAGGGCATAAGTCCGGAAAGAGTTTGCGTAACATAAGAAAGGAAATGTGGCCAAGACGAGAATGCCACATAATAAGCTGATCACATTGAAAACTGGAAGGTGGAACGAAAGGTGAGGAATACTATTGAACTTGAAAGGATGAAAAGGGTGTTTGCTGACCTATAAATGTGTAAATAAACAACCATTCATAAGATACAACCCTTGATCTTCATGGCCTCTATTAATCGTCCTCCCTGTCTCCAAGTCATGGAAAATATAATAGGAAGGAAAAAACATAACATTGCAATTCAAAGCTTTGATAATATGACTAACAAAAACTAGGTTCAACTGAAATTTGGGAACATGAAATATAGAGAACAAGGACAAGGAAGATATAAGAGGAATGCAACCAATACTAGTACCCAAAATTGCTTGGAGCCATCCATAGGGGTGGGCATGGGCCGGGCCGGCCTGAGCCCAACCCTAAAATTGGCCCGAAAAGCTCGGCCCAAGCTAGGCCTGATAAGGGCCTTAGCCAGGCCTGAGGTTCAAACTTTTATTTAGGGCCGAGCTTGGGCTTACCTTCGCCTGGCCCAAGGCCCTAACATTTACATATATAATATATATGTATTACATATAATATATTAAGTATTTAAAAATTATCAATATTACATAACTTAGTTGATAAAAATGTTTTTTTTACAATAAGTATTAAGTTCAAATCTTAATGACATCAATCTTTCTATTACACTAAATCAAAGGAGGTAACTCCCTCTACGTTTAGTATTCTTTTCTTCATTTCATTTTAAAAGGCTATGTGGACCTTATTTTGCTCCTTATTTCAAGTTATTTGTAAAGAAGTTATTTTATCGAGAATTTTTGAAATTCTACTTCAACATTTCCAACGTAATTCTTTAAAACTCTCAATATCTCTTAAATTTTTGTTCTATTCTTTGTTTAAAGACACGTCTCTTATGTAACGTTTCCTAATTAAAACAATATTAGGTATTTGTCCCTTCTTCAATGATAGTCACGTCATTTATTCTATTTCTTTTTTTAAATTCAATTTAAATTACCTTATACGTATACACCATCTTTTATTCCACACAACATTGTCCCTATCTCCTCTTCACCCCTACTCAGACTACATTATTCCATTGAACCAAAAAATAATAATAATAAAGACATATTTATTGGCGAAAACCAACAGGTATGCACTTCTCTTTCTTTCATGATTTCATTTTTTACTTTTTTATTCTACTTCTTTTTGTTTGAACAAAAAATCCTAGAATCTCTATAATTCAAATGTACTAATCTCTTAGAGCAAGCCATCTCTAATATCTCTCATTTTTAATAGACATTAATTAAATAAAAATTTACACAGTTGTTTAATTAGTTTTTTCATCCCCTTTTTAACAATTGTCTATTATTTATTTTTATTTTTATTTATTTTTTTATGTGATGTTCGGGCTTGCACGGGTTCACTCCCTAGTATTTTTTAAAATAAACAATCCTTGGAATTTAAATATATAATTTTTAATATTTTTTAAAACTAGTGAAATTTTGTAGTTCGATTAGGCTATATTTGGCAGTCACCTATAATGTAATCATTTCATTTGAGTTTCCCAAGGCTTTTGTAACCACAATGGGATGGTTTGTAATGAATTCATTTAGATTTGCACTAATTGATGCTTGATAACCTCAGTCATTTCATTTTATAGAAAAACTTAAAATGATTCATTACTTATTGTTGTTAACAAATCAGTATAAATTTGAATGAGTTCATTACAAACCATCACCTCATGGCTACAAATGCTTTGAGA
>JAOXJP010000006.1:5879844-5903573 GCA_025762735.1 Platanus orientalis | reverse complement strand
TCCATCAAAATCGAAATTTTGAACCTTGGATAGGTCTAGAGTTCAAACCTACATCTCAACATTAATTTTTTTTTTAATTCATGGGTCGGCCAAAGGCCCGGTCAATTAACGAAGGCCGGGCCCAAACCTCAGCCCAAGCCCGGTATATAATTATAGGGCCAGGCATGGGCCTACCATGGCCCGGTCCATGCCCACCCTTAATCAGCACCTGTGGGCAGCAACCTAACCTTTATTGGTCTCTAGGTCTAGGATCATTTTTCTCATCTTGTCTAGTGTGTGAATGTGCAAGTAGGAATTTTGTTTATGTTTTATCATTACTCTTCTAATTTTATTTTTAACTCCTTGTGCACACACCCACTAGCCTATATGCATGTTGCATCACATCTGCAAACGGTTGTGCCCTTGCTGGTAAGGATGTTCAGTTAACTCAATCTAATGTAGGAGCATAGCATCAACTTATGTGATAGGCAAGTAGACACATGTCATTTGTTATGTGTTCAGGTGTCTTATCACTGTTATTTGTGCTTAGACAAATTTATGATGTGTAGTTAGTTACGGTAGCATCTTAGTTATCTGTAGCTAGGAAATTGTGTTTGTTATTTAGTAAATTTTATTTGCGTTGGAGATTGCCAAGCATTCATTGTAAGTCTTGTTGGTCAAGTTTTGTAATTGCCTACAAATATCAATGAGAAATGAGAAGAGAAAGTGACTTTGATTCAAAAAGAAATTTTGCAAGTGTGTCTTGCTTTGGAGTTGATTGATCCCTTCTATTAATCAAGCGTGTGGCTTGATCACGTTGAGTGGCATCTGTTACTCCTGGTTGGAAGGTGTTATCCCTCTCGAACATGATGATGGAAGTCTTGATGGGGGATGAAAACGTGGTAGCTATGTCCAATGAACACTTTTTTGGTCTACTTGATGTATAACATCCTCCATCAACCAATGGATTTGGAGGCCTCGAGCCAAGACATGGAAGTCTAAGATGCCTTTGAAATCAAACTTTCTTCTTTGGCTGATTCATTCTTACAAAGTGTTAACATTGGACAATATCAAAACGAGAGGTGTGCAATTGGCAAACAAATATTGTATGTGTGGGCACTTTAAGGAATGAGCAGCTCACCTTTTCCTTCATTGTAACCTAGCCAAAGAAGTGTGGGGAGAATTCCTCTAGAGATTTGGGATCTGATGGGTTTTCCTGGAGACATTTCCCATGCTCCCTGCCTCGTGATACTAGGGTCCTTGTGGAGCTCTCTTAATTCAAGGCTCGATAATGTGGAAGTGTACTCTGCATGTTGTCTAATGATCTCTTTGGTTGGCAAAGAATGCTCGCATTTTTTAAGATAAGTCATTTACCATTCAGCAAGTGAAGACCCATGTCACAGCACTCTTATACCGGTGATTGTCTCATCTTCCCCAGTTTGTTGATTGTACTTTTTCCTCTAGGTTTTTGACTGGAATGCCCTCTTAGCCTAGTTGTTGCGGGCTTAGAGTTGGCGTGTATCTTTTCCTCTTTCTTCGTTTTTCTCTAATTCAAGTTTTCTTTACCGATCAAAAAAAATCTGCTACCCCCAGTTAAGTGGCATCCCGGAACTATCCCCCTTCCCCTGGTTGAATCCTTCGTATTTAACCACCCATTGCAAGTCTCAGCCTGCATCAAATTGGTATTAGAGCAAGATTTCTTACTGTGGTCTCCAAGTTCTATCATTGTGACTATTCAATTTCTAGAAAGTTGTTTACCGTCCTACTTGATTTTTTACATGCTCGTGCGAATTCACTTGGCAAGCCATATACCATTGGAAAGCTCGTTTTGCCTAGTTTCCAACAAAAAACGGTTCGTATTTTTGAATTTTCTGGTGGGAGATAGTATCAATTTACTACATAAAGATCAGTTTGCCAGCGAGTTGCGAGATTTTGTTATATTTGTTCGAGATGGTTCCACAACGTCGAAGGAACCCAGAAAATGCTAATGTGCAAGCAAAACTTGCTAAGTTAAGGCAATCGAATCAAGCTCTTCATCAAATAATGAATGAACTCCTTCAATAATTTCCAACCTCTCCAACTCGAAGTCAAAGGAACAAAAGTATAGTTTTTTGAGATAAAGGCTATGTTAATGATGTTCGTTCATTTTCTTCTAATTATGCTCCAGAACCTGTTGTTACAGCTCAATGGTCTATGGATTGTTTGGCTCGGGCATTACAAAGTTTATATCAAAGTATCCAAGTTAATGTTTCAGACTTGGAAGGGCTTGATGTTGATAAATGTTGACTAGATAGCGATGGTTAGAAGCTTTCTTTGAATGGAAAGATTTTTTTAATGAGAGGAAAGTCAATTTGTGGCTAAAAAGTTGAAGGGTCATGCTCTGATTTGGTGGTTACAATTTCAGTGTAGCAAAGATTGAAGGGGAATTCCAGAAATCAACACATGGCCAGAAATGAGATTGAAATTGGATTAGAAGTTTCTACCCTTGGATTATTGTCAAACACCCTACTAGAAGTTCCACCAATTGCATCAACATGTTGATTGATCCGTTGAAAATTATATGGAGTAATTTTACAAGCTTATGAATATGTGTCAACTTGCATGAATCTAATGACTAGCTTGTGGACGAGATATTTGAGTGGATTGAAAATACAGTATAAAATGAGAACTTATATTGCACTCTTTTTATTCTCTTAAGGAAACATTATCAAATGGCTTTGAAGGCTAAGGAAAAGTTGAAACGAAGTTTATACCGAAAGGCCGAAAATTCAAAGGTAACAAAGGAAAAGGCTCAGAAAGGTGTTGCACCCACCTCTAACCGTCCAAACCCACAAGATGGGAGAAGAAATATGGAGCATTGAAATGTTGTTTTATCCTTTAACAAGTGTTTTAGGTGTGGTGAAGCAGGGCATACGTCTTATGAATGTCCTAAGAAGAAAGTTGAACTACATCTAGTTGAAGAGGAGCAAGAAGAAGAAGAGAAATAGTTAACTTATGATGAACCCGAAGGAGTTTTGAAAGAAGAGCATTGTGAGGATGAAAGTCTTGTGATCCGGTGTATCTTAAATGTCCAAAAAGATGATTAATGGTTGAAATACAATATTTTCATAGCTTATTGTGTCTCTTATGAAAAGAAGTGTGTTTTGATGATTGATTCTGGAGGTAATGAAAATATGATGTCAAAAATAATGGTTGACAAGTTGAAGCTTTCTTGTGAACACCATCTGAAGTCCTATAAGGTGTCTTGGTTTAAGAAGGGAGGAGAGATCATGGTGACACATAGATGCCAAGTAAAATTATCCATTGGCAATGGGGTCTATATTGATGTTTTTCCCATGGATGTTTGTGATTTATTCATTGACAGTCCTTGGCAACTCGATAAACATGTTCAGCATGATAGAAGGAAGAATTTTTACACTCATATAAAAAATGGAGTGATAAATCCATTGAAAGATGTTCTTACCAATGTGCATTCAAATAGCCAAATCCCCTTACTGTCTTACAAGGAGTTCAAGCAATCATACAAAGAAAATGGGATAGCATATGCTTTGGTTGATGTGGGAAAGAATAAAGAAGTTGTAAATGAGATTGCAGTTGAAGTTTGAAGCTTGTTGGACAAATTTAGAGGGTTAGTTCCATATGAACTTCCAACTGGTTTGCTTCCACTCCATGACATGTAACATCAAATTGACTCTATTCCAAGTTATATCCTTCCTAACTTACCTCATTATAAAATGTCTCCTAGTGAACATGATGAATTGTAACGACAAGTTGAGGATTTGGTGAAAAATGGATTGATTAGGTAGTTTCTTAGTGCTTGTGTTGTTCTAGCCCTTTTAACTCCAAAAAAGAATAGAACATGGAGGATGTGCATTGATAGTAGAGTTATAAATAAGATCACTATGAAGTATAGGTTTTCCATTCCATGGCTTGATGATATACTTAATGAGTTGGTTGGTGCTAAGATCTTCTCTAAAATTGACATACAAAATGACGATCACCAAATTAGAATTAGAGAAGGTGATGAATGGAATACAGCTTTCAAAACCAAAGATGGCCTCTATGAATGTCTTGTTGTGCCATTTGGGCTGTCCAATGCCCCTAATACTTTCATGAGGCTTATGACTCAAGTCTTGAAGAAGTTTATAGGAAACTATGTTGTGCATTTTTATGATATCTTGATCTACAACAATGATGAAATTCAGCAGGCTCTTTTATGACTCAGCAGTTCTCTTTTATCACCAGTAGATGGCATGCAAATGGATGATGAAAAAGTAAAGGCTATTCTTGACTGGCCTACTCCTAAACACCTAACCGATGTGAGAAATTCTCATGGCCTAGCATCATCCTACCGATGACTCGTAAAAAAATTTAACACCATTATTGCTCAAATAATAAATGTTTTAAATTAGAAAGAGTTTTAATTGACTAGTGAAGCCAAAAAAAGCATTCAAAAATTAAAGTCTAAACTTGTTGAAGTTCCAATGCTAGCAATAACAGATTTTTCTAAGCCATTCCAAGTGGAGTGTGATGCATCTAATGTGGGTTTAGGTGTTGTCCTTGTGTAAGAAGGAAGACCATTTGCTTATTTTGGTGAGATGCGAAGTTGAAATATTAGACTTATGAAAAAGAGTTGTATGTCATTGTCCAAGTTTTGCGGCATTGGGAGTATCATCTCATTGGTGTGGAGTATGTTCTGTATTCTGACCATGAATCTTTGCAGTTTCTCAAGGCACAAAAAAACTGAACTCTAAGCATGCAGGTTGGGTATCTTAGCTAGAGAAGTTTTATTTTGTTCTACAACATAAGGTTGATTCATCTAACAAGGTAGCTGATGCATTGAGTCTAAGACACAATTTGTTGACTACTCTCATGTGAGATCACTGGTTTTGATCTCTTATCAGAATATTATGCAGAGGATCTTTTCTTTTCTTAAGTATTGCAAGATTTGAATGATGGGAAAAGTAATGATTACTTGATGGTCAATGGCTATATCTTTAAGGGAAATCAGCTATGCATACCCAAAGGTTCAGTTACATTGTTTGTCGTTGAAAAATTACATGGTGGTGAACTTGATGGACATTTTGTGCGAGACAAATTTGAAACTCTTGTAAAGTAATCAAGTGAAAAACTAAAGAAGTTCTATCAAATGCTTTGGGAAGATTCGATTTTAAACTCAGTATCGAGTTCTTCTCAAGCAAGGGAGAATCATGCAGAAGCATAGCATCAACTTATGTGGCAGCCATGTGGAGACATGTTAATAGTGAATTAACCAACTCTCACAAAACCTAAAGGTGTTAGGAGATAAAAGAATTAATATACTTCAACACCCCCCCTGCTCCTTTCAGGAGGAACACTGTTCTCTCCTAAAAACACTTGGGGAATTAGGTGTGAGTCCACAGCTCGTGCACAAATGTGTAATACTACACCTGCAAGACTACTTGTACTTCCACAGGGATTCAAATTAGCGTCCTGGCTTGGCTTTGATACCATGTTAATAGTGAATTAACCAACTCTCCCAAAACCATAAGGTGTTAGGAGATACATGAATTAATATACTTCAACACGTGTTTGCTTATGTGGCAGCCAACTGGACGACACATGTCATTTTATTTGTGTTCAAGTGTTTTATCATTGTTATTAATGCTTAGTTAAAGTTATTTATGATGTGTAGTTGGTTATAGTAACTACCTAGTTATCCATTCCTTGGAAGTCATGTTTGTTATTTAGTACTTACGTTGGAGGTTGTCAAACATTCATTGTAAATCTTGTTGGTCAAGTTTTGTAATTTCCTACAAATATCAATGAGAAATGAAAAGAAGAGAGACTGGTTTTGATTCAGAAAATTGTTTGCAAGTGTCTTACTTTAGAGTTGAGTGATTCCTCCTATCAATCAAGCATGTGGCTTGGTCGTGTTGATTGACATCCGTGGTTAGTAGCGTTGAGTGGAATCCTAAGACTATCCCCCTTCCCTTGGTTGAATCCTTTGGGTTTAACCACCCTTTGCAGGTCTCGGCCTGCATCACAATCCTTCCCTCTGTGCATTAGCCTTGTTGACTTACGATGAACTAAGAGGCTTCAGTGTTTGCAACAGGATCTCTTGTATCTATCATTAAAAAAAAAGGTCCCTTGCATTGGTGGCTCTAGATAAGGTAGGTGCATGCTGGAGGCAACTATTTGGTTGGTCCTCACAATGCCTTTTTCCCATGGAATGTGTTCTGCGGCTACTGCCACAAGAATGAAATGTTCTTCTCTTGGCCCAATGATTCTAGCTTGGCTTTTTAAAACACACAAGTTGGATTCTGGCATGATTTTGTTAGTGCCGAGCTAATATACTCTGTACCAGTTCCCTGTTCCAAGACACAAGGGGGTGTGGGGCCCACACTTTTTGCATGGGAGCCCACCCCCCTTGTGTCTTGGAACGGAGTACCAGTACAGAGGATATGGCTCTGTTAGTGCTACAGCAGGAACAACTAATGCAGATGTGTTGGCATTATATGGTTGGTACAGTCTTTTTAAACATTTGGTTTTATTTTGAGACATGATTATCCTTTAGTCGTCTAGAGTGTCCTTTCTTCTTTGAAAGGTAAACAGTATGAAGAATCATGTTGATTTCTCATTGTGAACCATGTTCTCTTAGCATCACTTTATCTCAGTTAGCTGTAGATTGGGAAAATTGAGGAGATTACTTCCAAAGCTGTTTACTGGGAAAGCAAATCTAGGAGTTGCTTTTTGAGAACGATACCCTATGAGAAAATAATGAAATTGGTTTTCTATTTCTATCAGTCTACTAGGGTGTGTAATTAGAGCAGGTTTATCCATTGTAACGCATTTTACACACTTGTGTTTCCTGTTTCCTTTTACATCCCCTATAATCGTTCACTCAATGTAATTTGCAGCAAAATGGATCTCAGAAGGGGCTGAACACCGTAATCTCTTCCTCCCCTCCAACTTTTCCTTTATTTCATATTTACTCATTTGTTCATCACTTTTTTCTATCCATGGGTTGGAATTTCAATCTATAGGAAATTATTCTGATGTCAACAGGGGTGTCCAATTTGTAATTACTCCTTGTTTTATGCAATTGATAGTGAAATGAATACGGGAGGGGGATGAAGGCCCTAACCTTTACACTTTCTCTTATTTTTCCACTTTACTCGTCATAGTGTCTTGTTTTTATTCTTACTTTCTTCCTTCCATGTTTAAAAATTTGATTGACAGGGGTAAAGGGATATCAAAATGTTACACGTGTAAGGGCCATATTGACTGATTTCAATGTGTGTGATAAATTTTGTTAGGTTTCTTATAAAATATATTAGCCATTTGAATGTGAATTGAATACACATTCATGTCTTGTTCTAGTGGTCAACACACATGTCTATAAGTATATTTTAATCATGCTCTCAGATTGTTCTCTAATTTTGTTGAACAAAGATACTTTCACCCAAAAGAAAAATGGTAATGAATGGAGAAAACCCTGCTTCTGTTGAGGTAATGTACATGTTACTAGTACAGCCAAAGCTTCCAACAATTGCACAAGTATGGTGCCTTGTCAATTGTGTATCATTGATAAACCAGATGCTACCTGTGTGTTTAACACTTTAACATCAAATCTCTTATTCAAAGCACAAACCTGGAAAACATTTTTCTCTATATACCTTGGAAATTTTTCTCTTTCCTTTTATCCTTTTATGTATTTGTGGATTTCAATTTGTCTCATGGTTATAATTTGTCTTATCATAGCCAATGACTTTTGGTTCTTAAAGGGGATATAAGGCTATAATCCTTATCATAAATTAGGAAATAAAGTTGTTATTTTGATGGATGTTATCTTCTTTGCGGATGTACAATACCAGTTATTACAGGGGTTTCCTTATCAACCATCCAATCTACTGATTCCATACCTAACCTTCCTAAAGCTCTCAGACATGGTTACAGAAATGGAAGCATTTGAACTATAAATAATAAATAATGAGAATGGTGACTATTCTACAACTTTCATTTCAAAATCTCATAAAAAACCTGAATAGAAACAAATAAATATATACACTTCTTCCATTTCATTTCTTGTCAGCTTCCATCTTCTTATTTATAAAATGGTGAAGATGATGTTCCATACACAAGCTTAGACCCATGTTGGTTGTGCACAGATGTAAAAATCCATAGCATGATAAAGAAAAAGTATATCAATAAATAACAACTCTAATTCATTGCTTAGTAATTTACATCACCTTGAGGTCAAAGGTTGTAATCAAGACAAATTCAGTACTGGTTCAGGCTGATAATTTGAGTCTTTCTTATAATGATGACGCATGGATGTTTGACCATTTTCTGAGCATAATCTGGGGCCGAGAGGCCTAAAGGATCATAGATATTTTTTAATAATCAAAAAATGGTTCATAAAAAACATTTAATGATAAGGTAAGAGAAACAGTTAAAAAAATACCTTACATAAACGGGAATCAGCTGATTTCCCTTAAGAAACCTCTGACTGGATTTTTAACTTATGGATATTAGGTGAAATTAAATATAATAAAACAAAGACAAAATACTTAACTGTCATGTTTTGTTTGCACCTTTATAGCACTTTGAGGTCAGCATGACTGATGAATTGCTAATATTTTTCAGGAGCTTAAGGATGTGCTTCGTACTATTCCTGAAATTATAGGACTAGTTGGTAGTGATTATGCAGACCAAGTTTTAAATATCAATCAGCACGATGAGGAGAAGAAAGTTAAAGCCATTCTGCAGTCAATCTTCACCCAACTTATGTCAACAAGGGACACTACAATTTCAGAGACAGTTTTGAAAATGAAAAATCGTCTGAACATGGAAACTAAGGTATTTGAAAGTTCTTGTCACTCTTTCTGTTTAACATTCTGTGAGAATTATTTATTGGTTATGAACTTATGATTGCGTGCTATCTTCACATTACCCACCAGAATAATCTCTTACTAAATGGGCTAACTTTTTTCTTGAAAAGTTCTTTTCTCCTACCGCATAAATTCAATATATTGCCACATCACAAACATCTTTGTGTTTCTTTTGCTATAAAATCATAATCTCTGACAGTCGTTATTATTCAAACCTGGGGTTGGAAGAGTTATCTTGTAATATCGACAACCAAGTTCTAGTTGCTATAATCCAACAGGAAGAGCAAAGAAGTGTTTCCCTTTGTCGAGAATATTGTGTTTAAATGGTTAGGTAAATATTTTACTGCTCATTAAGATATTGAAGAAATACACTTTGATGTTTGTGATTTTTTTTTTTTGTTCTGCAAAAATACAGATACAATTCTGAACACATTTTTCTTTTTAAATTATATTTGCAAAATGCTATTATATTATAGTTAAGCTGAGAAGCAAAGCCATATTAAAGGAATTAGGGATTTATTGGTATTTGGTATTAGAAATGCTTGGGAATATTACTTAAATTCACGAGGATTATGAAGAATATGTTCCATAAATTATCCATATGCATTCTTTCATGTTCTCTGTTATTCAAAGAGATATAGACACATTCCTACGGTACAAGTGCTAACATCCTTTCCAGTTGCTGATTGATACTGGTGCTTCTCAGTTTCTGGTCTAAGCCCCCTTTTTTTGTAGCCAATAATGGCCATTAAGGCAAGTACAAGTTCCCTGGAATTTGGTTCTCTGGGAATGGCTAAGCTATCCTCATTCTTTTTGGGGAAATTCAAAGGTGTAAATCTTTCCCTGTGCATTATCAATTCAGTCAAATGTGATCTGAATATTTTCTGTGGTCAATCTGAAAACTTGGTTTTCCTTTATATTCACAAGAACTACCCTTGCTTTAGAAGAAAACTTTCAGAAGTGTTTATAGTTATTTTTTGTGTTAACATAGATTTTTTAGATATCAGTAGATCTGAAAGAAGAAAAAAAAATTAAAATTACGTCAATATTTAGATAATTTGTAATTTTTGGCATATGATGAACAAGTTAAATACTGCATGCAATACTTTCAAATGCTAAGGCATGACCCAAGGCACTCAACTTGCTGAAAATGTGAGGCATAAGCCTCAAAGCATGGAGCATATGCCTCGTGAAGATGTCTTTTTCATGAATAAAATTAATACATAAAATATGTAATATTCATATTAGCAAGAAAAAATTAAAGACTAAAATGAAATACATCACAAAAATGTCATGAAACTAAATAAAATATGAAGGGAATACATGATAAAAGTGTTTTTTTAATCAAATTAAGTATAAATAATAATTTGTTAAGTTTTTGTACATTTTGTGTATTTGTGAAGCATGACCCTAAAATTTCATATTGTGAGGCACACTTGATCCTCAATCCTTGCCTTACTTTTTATGGCAAACCTTGCTTACATTTTGAAAGCTTGTCTTGTGATATAAATGTTAAATGGTGAGTTCTTTTTTATTCATTCCATGTTTAATGTGACCTGTCTTTTACTTCTCATTTATACTTTCTTACCAATCTTCATGGTGTTTGTTTGAGATCTGGATCAGGTGAGGCAGTTGTCAGACAAGGAACAGTTGGTGTTGCTTCTAGAGAAGCAATATCCAGCCGATATTGGTGTTATATCGGCCTTGTTTTTAAATTATGTGAAGCTTAGCCCCGGTGAAGCATTGTACCTAGGGGCAAATGAACCCCATGCATATTTATGTGGTGAATGCATCGAATGCATGGCAACCTCAGATAATGTTGTGCGTGCAGGCCTCACCCCCAAGCACCGAGATGTTCAAACTCTTTGCTCCATGCTTACATACAAACAGGTAGATACCGATTTGACTAGATTTTACTAAATTTGAGCTTCCAAAAGGCAGGAGTAATATCGGTTGGAGGAAGCAAAGTTTATGTTCACAAATTTGTGCTTTTTCCCCATATTATCACACCAGACTAACATGTGATGTGTTTTTGAATTTGGTCTCTTCTTGGATGCCTACTTTTTTATTGAAAGATTATTTTATACATTTAACACTATACACCCCCACGTGTCACCTGTGGTGTGGTAACACGAGGAGAGACAAATTTGGGAATAGAAAATTTTGCCTCGGTTGAAAATTGCTGCTAGATTTACATTCCCAAAAAGAGAGTGGATTGTATCCGCTCCTCTTAACAAACGCTCCTCACTGCCGTGTGTCAGGGGTGGGCACATCAGCGCCGACAAGTGAAATGCACCCCCCCAAAAAGTGAATAACTTGTCTGATGTGCCCGCCTCCTGACATGGGGCAGAGAGGAGCGGATACAATCCACTCTCTCCCAAAAATTAAGGGTAATTATCAGCTGGAATGCCATTACACTGGGGGTTCTTAGAAGGATTTACAACCACAGTAAGGTATTGGATTGTACTCTATTGTCTAGCCATCTGATTCAGAGTTTGGCTGCAGGGTTTTCCTGAGATTCTGCAAGGGGTTCCCTTGAATCCATATGTAACAAGGTATCTCCCACCTTTTGATGAGTTTGAGGTTGATCGATGTGTTCTCCCACAAGAAACATCCACAATAATTCATGCAGTCCCAGGACCATCCCTTTTTCTGATCACAGCTGGAGAGGGGACTATGCAAACAAGCTTATCTGGTGACGATATGATTGCAGAAGGTGCTGTTATTTTTGTGCCTGCCAACACCGAGACTACCGTCTCCACCGTCACAGGATTGCACCTATATAGAGCAGGGGTGAGCAGTAGATTTCTTTTCGAGAATTGAATGGATGGAAGTGCTGGCTTGTAGCTTTGCATGAAATAAATGGTGACCAGCTTCGGATGCCATATGTGAGAGTCAAATCATATACTCTCTCATGTAGGGGCAACAATGTTGAGTTACAGACCAAATATAAGAAAATCATTACGTTGTCGAATCTTCTAAATCTTCTGTGTTTGCGAAATGAGATTTATGGTCCATTCGGAGATATATTTTCTGTACCCAAGACCAGTTGATCTTCTGGATGAACCATACCCAGGACCAGTTGTTCCTGCGGATGAAAATAAGGCACCAGCTGGGTAGTCGTTAACAGCAACCTACTGAGTAGATAATGCACATAAAATACATGCCCAAATTGGATGAGGGACGTTTAATGTCGACAATTACCCAAAAATAATCATTTCAACAGTGGAACAAAGTAATAAATATACTAATTTTAGCCTCATGAGCGATCTTTATACTGTTGCTTAAGAAGAATTAAGTCCAACATTGGTTAATTGTGCCCTGGTTCAGCCAACATGAATAGGTCTTGTTGCGCTAATCAGTCATGCAGCATATAATCTTAATTGCGTTTTATCAAAATAATAATAATAATCTTGTGGATTACAATAACCTGGTAGTAAAAGGTAGCTAGCACATCCAATATTACCAAAAAGGGAACCCCAGCCAAGCTACATTACCATACAATGATCAAGATCCAGGTTGACCAGGTGCAACATCTCCTCAAATATCAGGAATCAAGATACAATGCAGCTAGGATCAATAATTCAATAATATACACTCGATGTGTTTATTTTTATGACTTTCACAGCTTTGTTTTTGTGAGAAAAAAGGACTAACTTCATTCAGAAAGAAATAAGAAGTGCAGCAGAGTACATAACTGCTACATGCTTTCCTATGGCTTTTCTCATCCAAACAGAACGGTTATGGAGCCATATAGATATGGAGTTTAAAACTCCAAATTTGTTTATGGAATGATCCACGCTGTTTGTTGTTCTTTCACATGGTTAATTTAAACACTACAAAAGGAAGGTATCATAGATTTGCAATTCGGAATAATAGCTTCGTATCGGCAAGGCACCCGTCCCAAATCCCCTTTTATCCAATAGCCTCTTTGGCCGTCACTTGTAATGTAATCATTTCATTTTAAATTCTCAAGGCATCTGTAGCCATGGGGTGATGGTTCATAATGAACTCATTTAAATGTTTATACTGATTCATTAACTAAAATTAGAAATGAAGTCATCTTAGGTTTTTTTGTAAAATGAAATGAATTAAGTTATCAAGTACAACTCGCCACAAATCTGAATGAGTTCATTTTGAACCATCCCCTTGGGCTACAAGCACCTTGGGAAATCAAATGAAATGATTTCACTACATTCCAAGTTCAGAGCATCTCCTTCAAGGATGAGATTCTCAGAATCAATCTATGCTGCAAATCTTAAGCCCATTAGAGCCACCCGACATTTAGTATCTTGCAGAGATGCTAAACCTTGTCTACTAGCTTTGATTGCTACAAAAATAGCCACGTTCAACTCTGATTATGGTACGTAGTCCTGCACAGCTATTATAAGACCTTCATCCATGTTGAAGGAAAGCTGTTTGATCATCTTCCGTAAGCCCACAAGAGAATCAAGATTTTATTTCTATTGAACCTAGTATTATCAAAAACAATATAGTTAGGGAATGTAAGTTTGTTTTTGTGGCCCTTCCACTCATTGGGCAGGTTGAGTTTACATTCAAGTTTCTTCTATGAAGATTCTCTTGTGGGGAGTGCATTCTTGCATGACGTCAACATTAGGAAAGATCATCTGCAGCTGGGATGTGTCCAGCATCAATCAAGCATAAATTCTTGCAAAATTAATGTGTGATTGACAATGGACACATCCAGGCTGGAGAGGATCAGGGCTGCTTCCACATTAGTATTTTAATTTTTTTTTGAGAGATATTAAGATCCGCCGGTCTATACCGTGGGAAAACTGTAAGGGTTGAAATGGATTTGATTACCAGATTGGCTAGATATGGGTCTGTACGGTATCCTGATTTGTGTAATGCCCTCTGCTTTCGTAGGACCGAATCAGAATCTTTATAATTTCCTCCAAATCTTGTCTAGATACCCCAATTTTTAAGATATCCACACTTCATTCTTTACTCCTTGGGTCTATCAACTCGTGAACCTTATCTACAGGACTCTGGGTTGAAGCTTGTGATGATAATGATGATAATCTATAGTTTGGAAGAGTTGGAACCCAGGGGTTCTCGCATAAATTTATCAGCTGTCCGTCCTAAGCTTATTAACCGTCCATACCCTACTTGCCAGATCAGATGATTCGATAACGATTCTCTACCCTTAATTATACTTTTTAACCAGGAGCTATTGGATGCAGCTTTTACTTCCATAAAATCTTTGTTAGCAAAATAGATGGATTTGATGACACCTACCTAAGAGTATTTGGACCTGTAAGAGTTTCCAAGCTTATTTTGCTAGTAGGGAACGATAGAAATTATAAGTCTCCAAAGCCTAACCATCCTCCTTTGGGCTACCTTAGCTCTTCTCGTTAATCGTTATTTGAAGTATTGAAATGGTGGAGAGATAACTGACTTTCTAGATAAGACAACAAGGAGCTTAATATGATTTTTTCTAATTTTCCATAATTTATAATTTGACATGAGACAGCTTTAAAATCTTCCAGGTTGTCTTAAAAGTTATTATTTCATTTAGGTTAATCTTAGATTAGCAATCATCAACAAAACGGGATGAACCATGATTGGACTTGATATCTTTATCCTGCTTCCTGGTGGCGGTCGAAGAACTTTATCTCTAGCTCTTAATCTCTCTACAGTCCAAACGGTCAGGCTTGGACACGCATTGTGCAGGGATTTTGTGTGCACAAAAGCCAAGGAACAATGAAAGGTATCCTTCTTTACTACCAACCCTCTGCGGTCGTTAGAATAAGCACGAAGAGATAAAATAAGAAATAAAATAAAAACTGCTAGTTAAAACTCTTACCTGCCTGCCTGGATGTTTCATCGTCAAGAGGATTCTAATTAGATGTGCAATTTTAACACACAGAAGAATGCACATTGCACAGTGGAGCACGCTTTATAATGGGACCTGTACCCTGAATTGAATGTCTCCCCTTGCTATCAATCCAAAATAACAAGCCCCGTTCGGTGTCTCAAAACAAGTCAGCATCAATTGACCTTTGCCAACGAAAGATTACTCAACTCAATTAAAAGATCCAGCAAACTTTACTTTCTTTAAAGTATGGGGTCCAACAAACGAATTCAAGAGCATGTAGCCAAAGAAAAACTTCACAAATGCTTCCTCAACCAAAATGGCCCTCCTAGAACGTCAAAACTCAAAACCTTTAAAATAGTACCTGACAGCAAAATTGAGAGAGAAACCTTAATAAGGTCATAACACAAAGACCTAAGCTGCATTAACATTGTAGTAATGTTTCTAAGCCTCCTCCGCTATGGGATACTCAAACACAACATCTTTCCCCGAAAGCTTCCTGTAAACCACTGCAAAAGTCTCCACCTTGTATTCGGTATTGTTCCGCTCCTTTTTGTCCAGGAGTATCTGCCACGAGAAAAAAAAAACACCTACTTGTTAGTATAAAGCCCGAAAGAGCAAAATTTACACCATAGAGAAATGCAGAAACGAAAACAGAGAAGATAAAAGTTGTTTTCCCACCAGTATGGTTGAAATGAACCAGCATTACCTTGATTATTTTGGACCCATCAATCCGGTATCTAATGCGCTTCCCAACAATCTCAGCAGGATAAACAATATCCTCCAGCATGGCATCATGCACAGCAGTGAGTGTGCGGCTGCGGGGTCGTTGAACAGCAGACCCTTTCTTTGGTGGCCTCACCATCCTTCGAGTGGCAATCAGTATCACATCCTACCAGATGATTATATGGATAAGTTACAAACATTTTTTAAAAAATCACACCAAAAAAGGATTGGTCACCAAAACTTATTTCAATTAGGACTGTAAAAGGTAAATAGATCAGATCAGCCAATCGATTGAGATGGGTTGAAATCCTATCCATACTATTAAAATGTAGATCCGCATATAATTGGGAGAGGATCCAAAATATTTTTATGTCTACATAAAACAATAGAAACGAACGATTTTCTGTTGATTCTTTTTGAAGTGTAGTGGACCCAAAATGTTTTTATGTATGCATAGAATTATAGAACTATAGATTTTTTGTTTATTCTTTTGAAGTATTAGACTTACCATCTTGAATGTTGTAGGTTCAAAACTCGCACAAGACATTGTACTTTGATTCTAATTAAGATAAGGCATATTGACCCAATACAAATCCAATCCATTCCTGATCCAAATTTCTGTTAGGCATGGGGCCAATCCTCCTGCATCATGATCAAGGTAACTCCCAAATATTCTATTTTAAAGCAGTTCTTTACTCACCAGAATTGAATCTAAGTTCCTAGTCAACCTGAGGTTGCACTGCTTTAAAAATGAATAATTGGGAGTTACCTTGATCAGGATTCAGGAGGATTTGCCCCATGCCTGACAGTGTGCAACCTCAGGTGACCCAACTTGCCAATAATACTAATTAATTAAAAATAGAAAAAATACTAAAGAATATAAGTATTAATAATAAAAAAAATACTGATAACTGGAGCAGTGATGAAAATAATCTCATTGGTAAAAAAGAAGGGAGAAAATACAAAAAATGTTAAAACTGAGTTTCTAAGAGAGTTGACTCATACAAGTCACTCAGAAAGCTATAATGAGCTACCAAGTTAAAACCCACGATAGAAGGGGATGATCCAACCAATGACAACCCAAGTTTTCCAGTGCATGAAACACAACTTGTTTACATGACATCTTGTTCAACAGTCACTCTTCCCTGCATACTCCTTGAGCTTAAAAGTTACCAGTAATTTTTTCCAGCTCAAAAAGAGGAGTGAAAGAAAAGTTGGGAATGCACATGAAGAGAAAATCGTGACCAATGTTTTAAAAAAGTTTCTAATGACCCATCAACATATTCATCTTCACACAATAACTCATGTCATTTTCCATTAGTTTCACCACAGCAATAGTGATAGTTATACAAGTTTTTCCATTGATCTGCTCCTGAAAATAAGTCATAATCGAGTAATTCTCAATTATGGTGGGTCCCCTCTATTTTCTGATCTACGCTACGGCGACTGTGTTTGATTGGGAATCCATAGACTATGCCTAGGGCTGCCCGTTGGGGTATGTATTTCTCATTCATTATCTAGTGGTCACTCTCTAATAAAATTTTACCTTATCTATCTATCAAAAAATCAGAAGTTTTGCCATGAACACCAGAGTCAAAAAAGAGGGAAAGAAAGAGTTTAAAGCACCTTTCCGCTGAATTTCTTCTCCAGCTCCCTTACAAGCTTAACATGAATTTTGCGAAAAGCTTTCCTCAGTCTGTAGGGAACATGTATAACAATGGCCTTCCGGTTCCCAGAAACATCAATTTGACTACAGCAATGAACAGAGAAGAATTATTTTCATGGCAAGCAGGTATCAAGTACATAAATACAAGTGGTAACTGTCCCTACACTGCTGAGTTTATGTAAAGATCCTTTAAATCACTTTTGAGTTCCTGGTTGGTATTCTCCAAATCAAAAAATGACTGCAATGCAAAGACAATAGAATCAGAACAAAATCGCATTACAATACATTAATATATTGAAGAGCAAAAAAATAATAATAATAAAGAAGGAAAAAAGCAATAACCTGTGCAACTGACTCCTCAAATTCAGTTGGTTCAGCATCCTTGTCTTTCTGGATTTTTCTTCTTGCTGTATACATCTTGGCAGGATCTGGCTGCCGTATAGGAATGTTGGATCAGAGATGGTCATTGGACAAAAACTTAGAATCAAATCCGGACTAATCCTCCATCCATGAACAAGGTAATGCAAGTCTAGGAAGAGAACATACACACACAAATAACTGGATATTTTGTAAGATTCTATTTTTAACATATTTGAAAGCAACACTTTTATCCTTTTCATCAGTAAATAGACCCGCTCAAGCTATGGCTCACTAGACAGCATAAACACCCCGATAATCCATCTCATACAACTTTGGTATTACTATGGCAAGGGTCTTGGTGCTTCCTTTGCTGAGGATCAGGGTTGTGGTGTTTGCTGAATGCTGAATCTGTTGGTCCATGGCAATCATATATACAAGTTTGTGCTTTTATTACAATACACAACACCAAACTGCCATCTAGTTGGGAGTGATTGCCCACTTGAAGAGTTTTGCAGTTTTAAGGCATCAGCTCTCATCTTCTGGCAGCACATGTTTGCTGTTCTCTTTTGCAGTTTATGTAGTTTTCTCTCGCAGTTTATGATTGCATATGCTTTAAACTACTACATGTGTTTGATTTTATTTTATTTTTTTATGAATGTGTTTGAGATTATTTGGAATCTTTTAGCTTCAGGTTCAAGTATGGTGAGCAGCCACTTTGTGCAAAAAGCCAAAGGTTAGGCCTGTTTTCCACCCACCCCTCCCAGCACACCATACTTATGGGACTGGCACTGGGTAATGACCTCTTAGTTTACAGTCTATAACCAAACAATAGAATCCACAAAGAATCAAAAAGGTCCTAGATACCCATCAAAAACTGCGATTATTGATGCAAGTTCTGTCCATGTTCATTGAGAGCCTGACGCAGGAACCATCGAGGGAATAAAGAAATCACAGAAAATAGAGTAGCAGCAAATTGGGGGGTTACATAGAGGTTGGGATTATTAAGTGGAATGAATAGTTTATAAATAAACAAAAGAATTCAATAACCAGAATTTTTATTAAAACAAAATCAGTAGGTAAACATCAGCCGTGGATATGAACCAGAGCTGGAACATCAGGTTAAATTAGGGAGGAGAAGGTATAAGCTAGAACATATAAGAAGTCCGAATTTTTTAAAAGGTGGAAATAGCTAGAGTTTCAACAGTGGGGTAGTAGAGTATGTAGGGAACTGTTATGAACACTAAACAGAAAGAAAAGGGTGGATTTGAAGAGTACAAGGAGGTTGGCTAACATATATATTCAAAATATATCAAAAATAACTAAAACTACGGACTAGAGTTTGAAGATTAAGAAAATTCAGCAAATAAATATATAGGAAAAAAAAGAAGATGGAAAAAATAAAAAATAAAAGAGGATAAGGCTGCATTTGGCAGCCATCTGTAATGTAATCATTTCATTTGATTTTCCCAAGGCTTTTGTAGCCACAACCGGATGGTTTGTAATGAACTCATTCAGATTTGCAGGGATTTGTGTTTGATAACATCAATCATTTCATTTTATGGAAAACCTAAGATGACTTCATTTCGAATTGTAGTTAACAAATCTGGATAAATTTGAATGAGTTGATTAGTAACCATTACCTCATGGCTACAAATGCCTTGAGAAACTCAAATGAAATGATTACATTACAGGTGGCTGCTAAACAGGCTATAAACCAATGGAATCTGCACCACTACTGCTCTAGGAACAATTACTGGGTCATTTTACGATTATCAGAAGACCAACTTGCCAAATCCAATCATTTTAAGACTTAAACAAATGCTGCTTTGACTGTTGACTCAAGACATTGATAGGGAGGAAAACTAATCTAATTAGTAAACATATTCCTCCAAACTGACTGACAAAACTAACCCATTCACATTAATAACTAACTCACTAAATTAGCTTCTATTGTGAAGGAAAAATTTTAATCTAAACTTATCGAACCTGCCCCTACATTGAATCTTTTGGAGATATTTAATTTAATTCAAAATTCAAAGAAATTTTTGACACATTCACACATTCTCTCCTCCACAATCATCTGCCAGCTTCAGTGAACATCATTAGACCACTTGTAGGCTCCACCTGGCACTTGTGTATAAGCCCAAATATCTTTCTTCCTAGATTTCTTCTTGGAATGACCTCAGTCCCTGTCACAGTCCATCCACATATGATGGAATGAGCAACAACTCAAAAAGACTGGAAGTCCCTGTCACAGTCCATCCACATATGATGGAATTTGCAACAACTCAAAAAGACTGGAACTAAAGATGAGTGCTAATAAAGAAGAGGCAGGAGGTCATCTCGAAACCATATGAGGTCCATGCATAAATTCCAAAAAGAATATGTAAACAACGAGAAGATCAATGATGTATGTCACTACTATTCTCTTTTCACAAGCCGCAATTCATCTGAAGCAGAAGTCAGATAAAAACCAAGCTCACTTATCAAATACTCCATTTATGACCACAAAGAACTGCATTTATACATAATGTTTTCAAATTAATACAACATCGACAGAACTCCTAGCCATCAGAGCATTTTATTTAATATTTCCATTGCATTTTTAGTTTCTTATACATTAGATATCTTGTGCTTCACTTTCTGTAAAAGATAACCAGATCATACTCAATTCTCCCAAGGATTCCTTTTACACATATATTTAGCCAGTGCGCAAATAAATTAAGAGAATAGCTATCCTCTACCATTCTAATCCTGCAGGAAAAATGTAAAAAAATTAAAAATTAAAAAAAACAAATTCAATACCATGCATGATTCATTACTGAACCCTAACATTACAGATCACAGAACTGTTTATAGTATCTCCCATCAGCAAACTTAAAAACAAAACCATCCATCAACCCCCATAGTTACTTGAAATCTACACAATTTAATTCTAGTTCGCCCGGGAAAAAAGAAAAGCAATAACATCGAATTCTAATAATCTAAAACCACAAATCCTAACTGCTTCAACCAAAAAAAAAAAAAGTATAAAAGCAATAAAAGAAAAAAGAAAAAATGATATACAAACGAACCTCAAAACCGAGTTCACAAATTTACAGTGAACGATTCGCAAGAGAAACCTTAGAATATAATTTTTGGATGCATGTATAACTATAGAAATCAAAGGTTTGCAATCGTACCTGACCTCGGCCGAAAAATCGATCTATCTGCAACCAGGAGGAAAACCTAGTTTCGGTTTTACAGGTTTAGAGAAACTCTAATAAGGAGACAAGGGTTTAAAAGGATGACAATGAACGATTTGGATGAATACCCTATTATTGGACGGTCCAGATTAAGTTTATTTCTAGAGACCCAAAGATTACGCTCGACATCAAAGGGTGTGCATGGGCATGGCTCGGGCTGGGCCGTGATTGGGCTGGGCTCCACATGGGCCGTAATAAGCCCATGGATCGACCCGGGTCCTGGCCTGAACATTTTTAGAAACTTTATACAGTCCAAAAAAACACACCCTAGTCACCCGTGGACATTCTTGAATTTTACTTTTCAGCACCTAAACAACTTGGAGGGAATCGGACTCGATGATGAGGTTGGACACTTCGACACATCTCGCAACAAGAATACCAAGTCACACAGCTTCCATCTTGGCAAGAAAAACTTCTTTTACATATTGTCGAACTAGAACGTAACCACATATTCTACCTTGAGAGTCCCTAGCAATTGCACCTAATCTAACACTAGGGCAAGCCGAATCAACGTTGATTTGGAACCAACTTGGGTTGGGGGGGTGCCACAAAAAGCGCCCACCAGTGGCGAAAAAAATAGGGATGAGATAGCCTGCTCAAGGGGATGCCCGTGGGGGCTAAGGTCCACGTTCAACATGTAAAATACAACGACAACAACATACACATTATGATTAGCCCAAGTAAGCATTTCTAGCTTTCCAAATGAGTCATGAAACCAGAGTAATATCGCATAATAGATCATGTTTTGTAGCTTTGGCCAATTGAGCTATGTAGGCAACTGTAAAATAATCATCTGTCAAACAAACAAGGTTGTGAAATAGAAACGTAATGGTTTGGCAGCAATCTCTTCCAAATATATTTTACCCTTAAACAAAACAGAAAACAATGAATAACAGGATCCTCTTCCCTTAGGCAGAGAGGACACATATCATCTATTTGGAAAAAAACGAGTACTAAGATTAGCTCAAACTAGAAGGATGTTACGGCAGGCCTTATACATAAAAGACTTTTTATCTTATGAGGTAGAGGGGAGTGCCCCATAGATTTCCATAATGAGCTAGGGAATCAAAAAGTCCATTCGACTTGGCTCCCATCCAAGAAACTGTCAGTTGTTTTCACAACAAAACCCTCCATTCCAGGATAAATACTGTCATATATGCGTGTCCTAGTTCAAGTGGAGACTAAGAGGGATTTGAAGAATGGCTGCTTGATCCTCCTCGGAAATGTAAGGGGGTGATTGGAGCTATATCCCACTCCATCGATTGTGGGTTTATGAGACCCGCAACTCACTTGACCAAGATGTGCTGAAGGCGAGGGGAGTATAACTTGTAATTCTCTAACCCTAACAGGCATGGGTCATTCCAAATTTTATTGATCTGCTAGAGCCCACCCCCAAGTGGGTTCCTTTGAAGATAATTTCCCTTCCATTTAGCAAACTATGCCACCCCCCAAGACCCTACCTTTTTAATTGGACCCACGAGGGTAGTACATTAAGGACATCACCTTAGCCCATAAGGATTCCACGGAAGAGATGAGCTTCCGTAAGTGTTTGGCTAATAGAGCTAGCTTATTTAGGTGGAGAGCTTGGAATTTGAGACCCCATCAAATTTGCCATGTCTCGATTGATTCCACTTCAACCAATGAATCTTTCATTCATCCAATTTTTGCCCCCACCAAAACCCTTTTGTTAGTTTGTTTTTTATCAATGTTGTCACAAATGCACGTAGGCGAGAGGAAATAAGTCATTCATATGCAGGGATTGCGGAAGTGATGGATTTCAACATAATCTCATTTCCTATTGGAGAGATTAGATTTTCCTTCAAACTTTGAAGGTTATAGCTAATTCTCTATTCTATAAAGCTGAATAGCGACCTCTTATTTTTTTCCAATAGACGATGGAAGGCCTGAATACTTGCTTGGATTTGATACTCATTTGATATCCAAAATATAAGAGATTTGATCTTTAAGGCGATCCTGGGTATTTTGAAAGAAGAGAAAAAGGCTTGGTAGAATTTTCCTTTTTGAAGTGGTTTCAATAAGGAAGTAACAGTCATCTGCAAATAAGATAAGAGAGATCAAAGGTCTTCTCTGCCTAATATGGACTCCTACAATCTTCATCCTCTCGGCATTGGTCAACCATCTTGATAGGCCTTTGACACATAATAGGAATAAAAACGGGAAAAGGGGGTTTCCTTGGATAGGACCTCAATAGACATGAAAACTTTGCCCTAGGGAGCCATTGATTAAAACTTGGAAGAATGTTGGGGAGACACATTGGGAAATCCAATTCTACCACTTGACACTAAATCCCACTTGACACTAAATCCCATTTTTTGCATTATTGTCTAGATATAATTCTACTCATATCCACTTTAATAGCTATAAGACTCTACTTAGTACAATGGATCTACATGTGGTATAAGAACTCATGGGCTATGAGGATATTTTATGTAATTAACCTACCTTTAATAAATGCACTTTGTGCCGGAGAGATGAGATCTGTTATCACTTTTTTTAAGTTTATTGGCTAATACCTTTAAAATTATCTCGTACGACACATTGCATATGTTTATGGGTCTATAATGATTGGGTTTGTAACGCCCCAAAATTTCATTACTAGATAAGACTTTTGAGTGTTAATCTCTTTACACTCTTATTCTTCTTTCTCTTACTCAAGACTCTTTGCAGCAGGATATTATAAAAGGGTCATTAATTTTTTTTTTAAGTTTTTATATTTATTTAACTCATTTATTGCCATTCATACTTGTAATTAAAACCAACTTTTAATCCAAACCACTACCATGTGTAGTAAAATCTAACTTTTAAATCATTAACATCATAGTAGAAGGAAAACTAGTTATTTAAAATAAAATCCTTTCAATTAACTTATCATAATCAAACTGAAGTTAAACTTTCAAACCTCATAAACATATCATTCCTCAACATGAGTCCATAAACATAAATTCTAATAAAAGATATGAACATATAAATGAAATAAAGAACAAAAGTAAATCTTCTAATTCATCTTCTCTTTGTATTATGTC
>JAOXJP010000006.1:5862017-5872022 GCA_025762735.1 Platanus orientalis | reverse complement strand
ACTATATTGATCATACAAATGCTTTAACCAATCTCTCTCTCTCTCTCTCTCTCTCTCTCTCTCTCTCTCTCTCTCTCTCTCTCTCTCACTATATATATATATATATGATATTGCAGGGATGGGACCAAGAAACTTAACATCAGGTGTTGAATACAACTAAAGGAGTAAATCTCAAATCACTTGGGATCATTTCATATTTCTCCTTTCTCCATTAAAAGGAGAAGGGAAAATTCTGAAATTTTCATCTTCCACAACTTAAGTAAGTGTAAAACACTTCTTATATATCATATTTTAAATGGAAATAACTATTTGAATAACTCAAAACAGATAATTAATTAATAGGAGGTAAGTGATAGTATACTGATACTAGAATCTGGATAAGGAAATCATGTAATTATGTGTTTAAGTTACTCATCAAACTTAAGGTAGGCTAGCCCTATTTCATGGGAAGACTTCTGTTGACTTCTTTTATTCTTCTTCTAACCTAAAGAGTTATTATTATTATATGAAGCGACAAAAAAAACAGCAATAAAAGTATTTATCCACGCAAAAATAACTCCACTACTCCAAATGAAAAAAAAAAAAAAGTGTTAGGAAATTTCAGTTGTAATCTTTTTCCGTGTCCTTCAAAACCAACCCATCTCCCTTTTACACACCGCAATACCCACACCCCACCAACACAACCCTTCACACACAAACACACATCCAGCTCAAAGCCAAACTAGCTGACTCTGTATGAGCTCAAAAGTCGCCCGCTACCTGTCTTCTTTAATTTTCAGAAAAAGAAAAACAAAAAAAGAAATAAAAATTGAAAACAGACAGAACTAAGAACAAAAGAGTGCCTCTTTCTTGTATGACCCCATTTGTCAGTTTTTTTGGTTCTATGTTGAGAAGGGTGTGCGTGTCACAACAGGTTTTACAACTTCCACTCTTTGCTCAATCATAAAAGCCATCCTGAAACCGATTGATCGGAGAAGGATCCAAACGTTGCTGTGTCCCTACATAGCTACCACCCCAATTGAGTCCTTCCTCCTGGTTTCGCAGTGACCCGTCTCCTCCTCCTCCCCCCGATGCTGATGCCGACAAATCCGTCCCTCTGATCATAGCTCCATCTTCGGGCAAGAAACCGTGTCCCAGTGGTGTACCAATGCAAGCATAACTGGATTCGGCTGGACCCCCTGGGTAATTTTGATTTGAGCGTCTGTGGGAGTTTCCGGCGAGGACGTGGCCGACGAAATAATCATTCAAGGGTTGAGAAGGGTAAGAAACAACGCGGGAAGAGGAGCTGTAGAGGTACGGTGGAGGTGGTGGTTGTTGTGATGATAAGATTGAGGATGAAGAAGAACCCGGAAATAATCTTGCTGGGTAAACTGTTCTGGTCAAGGGTAGAGATGGGTCTCCCATGTTACCACTTGGCTGAAAACTTCCTGACGGGATTGATTGGGCGCCAGCCATTTGCAGATCTCTCAACCTGTTAGTTTCCTCAATTCAAGTAAAAGAAAAGAAGAAAAGAAAGGATGGAAGAAAAAGGTCAAGAAATTGGAGAAGAAAATAAGCTGAAGTTTCAAAGAATGTTCGACTGATGAAATCAAGAAGTAGATACCTTATGTTCCTTTTTTTTTGACAAATCTATATATGGGTCTTCTAATCCAGGATATTTTTTTTCTTTTGTTGGAAGGATAAAGGAGGAGAAGTGAATATTGTTTGGTTACATTACATACCCTAAATGAGGGACCCCCTGAGCGGCAAGGTTTTCGTTACTGAAAACCAGCTGACGAGCCCGATACAGAGTCTCTGTCTCCCTTTCTGGACCCAACAAAAACCATATCAAATCAAATCAATACCCACCAAAAGTTTCAGCAGCAACAGCTTTTTTTAAGAAAAGAGCCATAAAACAAGATGACATGACACACTTCATGGCAAATCAGTGAAGATATATCACCAAGAACTTTGATGTGCCAGTGATTTCCTTCATTATACGTAGCAGATTTTAGGTGGGAAATTACTTTCATTTTTGTTCATTTATTACAAAGAGCACTATTTATTACCTGTCACTATTATTAATATTCTATTTATTGGACTTGCCTTGGCGATGGCGGTTCATGTGTCCACCAAGAGCTTGAGATTTGCAGAACTTGAGGGAGCAAAACCTACACTCGTACACCTTTCCATATTCCTCTATACCATCTTTTCCGCTACTTTTCTTTCTCCTACAGCCTGCAACGTTCCAAATAAAGCAACTTACGATTAGACCCTTCATGAACAAAACATTAAAAAAAAAAAAAAAAAAAAAAAAAAAAAAAAAAAAAAAAAACAAAAAAATCAACTTACTATTATACCCTTCATTAAAAAAAAATAAAAAAAAAAAAAAAAAAAAAAAAAAAGCAAAACTTCATTGCCTTTCATCATGAATACTAATTTATAATAGTAATAATAACATTTAACAATATATTAACCCGACAACCTTCTTTGCTGTTTCATCTCTTCCTTTTCGTTACAGTTTTTATGAAAAGCTTCACTAAAGAAGATGAAGGAGAGAGAGGGAGAGAAAAGAAAATTTCACTTCTTAACAGTAGGGGAAGCCATGATAAGAGATTAGGTGTTGAATGAGAGAAAGTAGGGGAATCAATGATAGTTAGGAGTTGAATCTATCTTCCCTTAAAACTTAAATAAACCATGTAGGGTTTTCTTTATAAAAAAAAAAATTGTTAAATAAATATTGAATCCACTCTCCCTCCTTACGAGTGGTATCCAAAGCATCGGTACCAGTGGTGGAGCTCTCCTCAAGAACCTGTTTCCCCTCTCTCCCGAACTCCTCAGGCAAGTTGTTGAGGTCCAATGGGTTCCCCTGAGGTCTCCTGCAACCATAAAATAAGAGGTCAATAGATCATAGATGAGAAGATAAGGAACAGCTATGAAGGTTGTGGAGGCGCTTACATTAGTACCAAAACAGAGAAAGACAGAAAATATGTGATGAAAAGCTTTAGATAGATGATAACGAAAGCTTGTGAAATTATAAGACTTCAGTTTGAGACGGCAATATAGAGGCTAGTTGAGTGATGGTGGGGAAGGGAGCCTGAAAGTTCTCTATCAGTTTGTCTGCCAGCTCGTCTGGAGACATCTCTCTCTCTCTCTCTCTCTCTCTCTCTCTCTCTCTCTCTCTCTCTCTGTCTTTAATTTCTGTAATTGAAAGGGCAAGTAAGTGAAGGGACGTTGGGTGTCGCGACTTTTTTAGGGGAAGAGGATGAGAGGCTTAGGCAGGGAGTAGTAGTCTTCTTTGTGCAGGTTAAGAGGATGAATGAGAGGGACGTTGCCTTCTGTTTTGCCCTATACGAAGGGGCTAGATCTATTGCCCTATCACTGCTAGTAGTTATTTTATTTTGTTTACATTTGGTAAAGTCTTATTACTGATAGTATGTCTGATGATAAATGAGATGCCTGGATATTTGTAACTTATAAGAGATGACCATCAAAGTTCCTAGTTACTGATATTTAGGTCATTTTGGTTCTGCCCAAACCGAGTTGTTTTTGAACATGCTGGAGTTAATTCGACTAGTTCAAAACTTCTGTTTTGGTGGGATAGGTTTATAAAAAATTTCAGAGAATTAAGGCTAGTTTTGCATTGAATAGATGACTCAAATGAATCAAGTAACTTGCCTGAGTTACCATTTCTCACATATTATTTGGATTATTTCCATTAGTTACCGCCAAGGTTTAAATTATTGGTACTTATCATACAAACTGGTGGTGCAGCGGAAAACAGCCCTAATGTTTCATGTGATTAGATTTGGCCTAACTTACTCACAATCTATCCGATAAACAATACCACCACAAAAAAGAAATCAACAATCACACAAGACTACTTTTATGTGGTTCAGCTCATTGGTTTACATACATGGGTGTTGTATGTTCGTCACTGAAATACAAGTTATAATATACTAGATTCTCCTTCTTTCTCAGCTTAAACCCGTCCCAAGAAAACCTAAAAACTAGTTATACCTAGAATTCTCCATCTAAATCATGAAAGAACCCTTCTCACCTACTTACACAACCCATGGAAGAACATTGTTTTTTCACCTTGAAAAAACATCCCAAGGGGAAAACACTTGGAGAAATAGTCACCATACTTTATTATATTGAGAAGTTATCTTTAATGAAGAAAGCACCCTCACATCCCTACTCCTCCAAGAAGGAATTTAAAGTGTTGTCAGAATTAAAACAACCTCTACTTAAAAGCTTTCCATCTCATTCATTGGATTGCATACTTATCTAATGGTTAAGAAATAAGACAAACAATAATATCCACCTTGGATGGTTTCAGAACCACCTTGAAGATATCTCATTATAGTCTTCCCCACTTGTATCTCTATTAAGACACAGAATCTATGACATGTGCACAATACTTTACCTCGGAATACATTTGAGATTCACCTTAGAGCACTTGTCCTTCTTAGTTAACTCTACACGTGTGTCTCAAATTTTTCTCCACCTCGAATCTAAATCTTATTTGCTATCACCACTAGCATTGAAGAATCAATCCTACACATACCATCGAACTAATTTAATCCTAACTTCATTTGAATTGACTAAAAGATGGTCAATCCTACCTTGAACCAACTCATCTAGTCAACTCCAAAGAGGGACTTTGATCCATCTTTTCCAACTGTAGGAACTATTTCACCATCGTCTGTCACTTGAAAACCTATAACACCTATCTTTGTTCCAACTATAAAAAAGACGCCGCATGAGCATTTGTTATTCCATGCATCATGTTTTTAACTTCCCATCAAGTTCAAAGGAATCACATCAATCATCATATTCCCCATCAAACAATACAAACCTTCACATTTCTTTTCCTTCATTAAGACAAAATAGTCATGCGTGATTTTCATGGATCCACCTACAACCTAGGGAATCTAACTAGCATGATGATATTAGATTTTTTCAGGTGTTGGGGCAGAGATAATCCAAGAGTTTATTAAACATATTTATCTTTATTGTCTAACACCCATGATAATCTAAGATGTTTGATGGAGTGGTTTGTACTTTGTGCAGTTAATCCAACAGCTAATTAAACGCATTAAGTGTTTTAACAAATTTACAATGCCCACATCCTTATCCTACATACTTATTGTTTCAAATATAACTTATAGATGAGACTTTTTCCTATGTAGAGTTCCTCCAACTGTCTTTATGTCTTACCAATCATCATCCTCTATATCTTTGAACTTCCATTTCTTTCCTTGTAACGTCTTGTATAACTGTTGTGTTAATAAATCCTTCACCCTTCAATTATTTTTTCAATCAAATTTTTCCAAAGACAACTAAACAATGGAAGCCTTTATTGCCATTGTAAATCAACCCAAAAATTTTAGAAAGTAACCTTCTTAAATAAAATAATTTTTTTACTCGTTGGTTTCTTCCTCTTCCTCCCAACACAAACTTGAAGCTTTAATATCAATTGTTGGTGAAGCATAAACTGACTTGATATTCCACATGATGAGATATAATCCTAAACTACTCACGATCTATGCACTAAACAATAACACAGCAAAAAAGAAATCAACAGTCACATAAGACGAGATTTTGTTATGAGATTAAGCTCTTTGGCCTATGTCCAAGGGTGTCATCTATTATTCACTATAAATAAGAGAAATACAAGTTACAATAGAGTAGATACTCCCTTTTTTTTAGTTCAAACTCATGCCCTAAGAAAACCCGAGAACTCTTTACACTTGTAACTCTCCTTCTAGACCATGAAGAACACCCTTCTCACGTTCTCTCACAACCTAGAGAGAAAGCTTATTTTATCACCTTGAAGAAATACCCTCCCCCCTCAAAGGAAACATAGTCACCACACTTTTTCATATTAAAAAATTGTCTTTAAGAAAAAGAAAAAAAAAGTCTCTACACATCCTTACTTATTCTCCAAGAAGGGAAGGATTGTCCGAATTAGGAGGAACCCTTTAATTAGAAGTTCTCATTTCATCATTAGATTGCACACCAATCCAATGATTGAGAAACAAGACAAACATAACGATACCTATCCGGTTTTCAGCCTACCAAGAAAACTAGAAGGTCATTTAGTATATAACAGTATCAAAAGTATGGATATACTAACACCAAAACATTATAATATAAATCATAATATTCAATATAAAAGTTCATAATCATAACAAATATATAATTTAATATCTTACTTAAAGTGATTAAAACACTTATTACTTTGACTCTTTCCTTACTCTCTCCCTTTCCTTTCATTGTTATTGTTTTTCTAGTAAGTTCTTGATTAAAAAAATCAGTCCACTGTGGTTTGGAGTAGATAAAATGAACTTGGAATAGTTACATCAAATAGAAGATTTTTTTAGAGCATTTCAAGTTCAATTTGGACTTCTTTCCCCTTAGGTCAGACTTGAAAAGAATAAGACCTAAGCCATATGAAAACATTAAGGAGTATGCCTTCCGTTAGAGACTTGTACCCTATAGACATGAAAATCCTTTGGACTAAGAGGATATGGCCTCAACATTCCTAAGAATCCTAGGTTCAACAATAAGATAATGTTGTTGACTTAAACATGTGATGGCTTCGCATCCATGATGAAAGCCACATCAATAACAGAATGTGCCGTATAGGAGGGACTGATTTAGGACATCCACAAACCTCTTGATCTGCACGAAGGGAGCTAGAGTTTTTTCAATTGGATCTACTTCACCCATGATCTTGACAGCTCAATTCTACAATCTGCTAAGACTACTCATACTGTGACAGCATAAGTCCAATGCCCATCCCTCAAAAGGAAAGGAATAGATCTTACTCTTCTCATTCCAAAAGGACTAGAAGAGATTCACCCCCTTACCTTGCCCCCTCACCCACATGATGATTAATCTAATAGATAAAGAGCACCTTAAACTGCTTCCTCCAAGGAAACAACCCAATCCTCTCCCAAAGACATATGATCCGAAGAAATACTACATCTATCATCAAGGCTTCGGGCACTCCACCAACAACTGCTTCTAGTTAAAGCACGTCATTCAAGACCTTGATGATCAAGGGACCATCAACATCAATGCAACAAAACCAACCTAAGACATTGTAATTAAACAAATCCATTTCCCTTCTCTTATGATAATGTACAAATTGAACTACAACAAGCTTGATCCTAACCTACACATCAGGTACATAGACAACTTGAGAGTTATTCCCCATACTACATGTACACCCCCTTTCTGATAAATAAAATATTTTTTTCTAAGACACAATTCCCTATATTGATAAGATGTCCTTTTAGATTCATCTTCAACATTGGGCCAAGCCTTAACTGGCCAAAATTGCATAGGGGAAGAGATCTTAATCACATGTGTATGTTCTTGTGAAGATCCTACTCTAAATATGTCCCTAAAATTCATCAACTAACAATAAACATCAACTTAATGTAAAAAATTCTATACAACAAATTAGGGAAAAACACAAAATTGGGGTTGGCTGAGTCTGTTAAGGACTTTTCCTGAGAGAAGGATTTTCGAAGGTTGGAGCAAGATAGGGAAATGATGACTGACTATTCAAAATTTAGATATCGAGATAATTAGTAGAAGATCCTTCAAGGTCAACAACTGTCAAGAATGTCTCATCTGGATTTGGGGAGAAATGAAGAATTGGGATAGACTGGATCTATGAAGAAAATTTTGTGAGAGGACTCTTGGGGATTGAAGCAAGACTAAGAAATGATGACTAACTTTTCAAAATTTTGGATGTTGAGATAATTATCAAGAGATCCTCGAAGGTCTAGAGTTATTAAAAATGTCTTACCAGTTTATGGAGAGACAAAAATTGGGGTAGACTAAGTCTACCTAGCGAATTTGGTGAGAGGACTCTTGAGGGTTAAGGGATTTGAGATAAACATAAACTGATTAAGTGTAAATTTGGTATTGGGAGAAGTCAAGGGGATTCACTAAGGGCTAAAGCTCAATTATACAAAGGAAATGAGTTTGTAAGAACATGAGGGGTAGAATTATAATTTTTCAGCCAGAAATGCTTCATTGTAGGAAAACTTATGAAGGCTAAAGAATTCTAAAAATAATATGACTAACTGCCTGGAAATTAAACTTTCATAGCCTTGTTGGAGAATCCCTGGAAATTAGGGCTTATAAGAAATTGGTGTATTTTTAGGGGTGGAGATGGTTTTGGAACCTTGAAGGTTTGACTTAGATAGTGTTTTACACAATTTGATGTATGAAGCATTTGATGTAAATGCTAAATGTAGTTCATGTTGTTAATTCCATTCCATAAGATACATGAAGTTGTAGACTAGGTCATGAGAAATAGGCATTGTAATATGTTAAAAGTCATGATAGAGTCTAGGTGGTTGTGTCCAGTGTCAGCACCCAAATTTTGACTCAAGGTTCAAATGGTTTCATTATAACATGGGATAGAACCAAGGTCTAGACACCCCTGAACTTTGAATAGGCAGGCATTCTCAATGAACATTATGGTTGCGAAAACAATGAAAATACTCTAAACCATCATCATCTTGAATTTGCCAAGCTTCACAAACCTTCCCACATCAAAGCATCAAAAGGCTGACAAATTACCATTTTACCCCTACATCCTCAGGAGCTCAAATCAAACCCAATCAAACTCCAAATTTCAACTTCTTTACATCCACAAGAACACCTTGACTTCAATTTGCTAACCTTCATAAGCCTTCTCACATTGAAGCATCGAAAGGTTGACAAATTACCATTCTACCCCTACACCTTTAGAAGCCCAAATCAGACTCGATCAAACCCCACTTTCCAACATATTCTCATCAACAAAGACACCTTGAATTTTTCAACCTTCATAAGCCTTCCCACATTGAAGCATCGAAAGGGTGATAAATTACCATTTTACCCCTACATCCTCAGGAGTTCAAATCAGACCCAATCGAACTCCAATTTTCAACTTCTTTACATCAACGAGAACACCTTAACTTCAATTTGCCAACCTTCATAAACCTTCCCACATGGAAGCATCGAAAGGCTGGCAAATTACCTTTCTACCCCTATATCCTCTAAAGTTTAAATCAACCCTATTTGAAACCATTTTCTCCACAACTTCTCAAAATGTTCTCTATAAAGAAGGTACTTGGGTCTTAATGACTTTTCATGAGACTTCTAGCACAAAACCCCAAAAGACTGTTAAATGACCATTTTGCCCCTGCACCTCTAAAAACTCAAACCATAGGCTATGGAGCTCATTTTTTCTAGGATTCTCTAACCCTCATCAATATTCCCATATTGGGGTACAAAAGGGTAAGAAAATTACCTTTTTACCCCCACATCCTCAAAACACATTATTTCTCCCCAAAATCGAACCTCTCGAGAAACCCTGAAGGCTCAATACAAATCAGAAGCTCACCCAATCAGTGGCCATACTCTCAGGAGCCCTAAATCTTTCCAAGGAAAATCTCAGAGGGCACAATGCCCCCCAATTACCCCAATTCATCTCCAGAATACAACAAACACACCTATATCAGCCATGGGCACTCAAAGAGCTCCCAAAAACTCTTCGGAGAGCCAAATCCATTAAGGTCAGACTCATTCTCTTCGCTTTATCGAGATCTTCGATAAATGCCCTAATAAATGAATCATTCCTTAAACCCCGCACCACTTATCAACTCAGTTCTTCAATAACCTAGGCCATGCTTCTCGATCAAATGACCCTAGTTCAGAAATCTCCCAAAAATTCACCAAGGATCAGATCCTCAACCTGTCAGGTCCTAGGGCATCGTAAGTCCAGAACCTAAGCAACCATCATTACAAACACTCTCCATTCAAACTCAGAAAAAACATATCACAGGTCCAAGGGGTATTCATCATAAGATAATTCAGGGCTCGAAGCACAACTTTTAGCTTGGGCATCAAAGTCATGCACAATTAGAACTTGTGGCTCACTAACCTCAAGGGCTATCTTTCATATGAAGACTTCAAAGATCAATTTTGCCTTCTTACATTTTTTCCAGTGAT
>JAOXJP010000006.1:5837271-5861917 GCA_025762735.1 Platanus orientalis | reverse complement strand
GAGAGAGAGAGAGAGAGAGAGAGAGAGAGAGAGAGAGAGTTACTTTGAAACCCTACTTTTCAAAAGTTAGCAAACACTTGTCTTACCTTGTGGATGTTGACACTTTATCAAACTTCATAAATCTAGTTATATTATCATTTTCTTTTATTCATTCATCATGGTTGATCTAGTTTCTACACTTATGTTATTAAAGAATAAACAAACTAGATGGTGGGTGTATGTAAACAACATAAAGGATATATTGAGACCACTAAACTTGTGAGGCTATGGCAGCAACTGCTTAGTACTTGGGTTCAACTTTGGAATGAGAAAGAGTAGCCTGACTCTTAGTGCTCTTGGAGATAAGATTGGTGTTGCAGTAAAGAGAACGAGCATCATATCAAGAAATATAGACATTTCACACTAAAATATTTTATTTTGTCACACTGATCAATTTTTAACACATGAAAAAAACTAACTTTGATGTATTATTTAATAGTCTCTATGTTTTTTTTTTCCTCATCATTTATAGGTTAGCTTAAGAGCCTTTATCACAAAAAAAAAAAAAAAAAAAAATCATTGAGCCAAAACCTGAGAATGGCCTAAGCCAGCTTTGAACATGCTTAGGGATGACAACATTTATGATTTGGCATTGCTCATGGCTAGTGAAAAACTAACCCAATGGACCATATATACAAAAAAAATGAAATTAAGCACCAACTGCCATGCCCTATGACACCTAGAAGAATGGGGTAACATAAAGAAAACATAGAATTGGGACTTAGTAAGATGCATCACAGTGGATTATATGAAAAAAAATACCTACATGCACATCCTTAAGAGTTATTGGATATAGGTGTTTTCCACACTTACATGACTACGATGTAAACAAGGTAGATACCAAATCCATGCCTTGCATATTCCTTGGATATAATGATTATCACAAAGGCTATAGATGTATATTTCTGCATACTAGACAAGTGTATATCTATAGGCGTGTAGCATTTGATGAATCAATCTTTTCATATTATAATCCAATTTCATTGTTTGGAACTCAACAAGAACAAAGGAAGGTGATATCACTCCATGAATGGATAGGAGATAAGTCCACAACCTCATATTCTTCCACGGCTCTAATAGGGGTTGAATCTATGTCTATACTACTCACTTTAGTGGAAGAAACATCCACATCATCTAGGGATAAACACACATCACCTAATCATCCCATATCAAATGCTTTTGGATCTTCTGATTTGGAAGAGATTCATAAGATATCCACATCCTCTAGGATAACCATGCATCATCATATCACCACACATCAAATGATTTTGGACCTCTTGGTCTGGATCTCAATCAAATTAGGAATTCATCACCAGAAATGACAACATTAGCATCCTAGGATGAAATAGTACCAAATGATGTGATATCTTTACATGGTTGGTCTATCGATTTACCACTTTTATTGGTTTTGTTGTCCCATGTTTAGTTATCTCCTACATAAAGTAATTTGATAATTCTTTTATTAATACCTAAAAATATGGAGTATAATCATCATGAAATGCTAACATGAGACAAAGCAATAGTAGGATTTCCTATCCTAACAAATACACAACAAAATTTGAATACTGTGATTAGTGACATTCATATTAAACAAAACATAGTTAAATCTACTCTTAAATATCAAGGGTGTGTTAGGTATTTTGTAGTTTGTGAATCTCATTAAAAAAATGTACATGTAATGAGTGGTCTTAATATTGGATAATATGTGTAATGTAAGTCCAAATCAAGTTTGGGAATGTACTACACATCATAAGTCAATGTCAGCGGATCACCAAGCAATAAGTGACTAAAGCAAAATTAAAGATCACAAGAACTCCTAAGTTTAGCTCCAAGGACATGTAGATGTAACCTCAACAATCTAATTCAGGTTCTATAGGTAAATTCGTATAAAATTGGTAAGTTAGTGTTTGGGTATAAATCACGATGCAAATAACACTTGAAATAATGCATTAATGATAGACCCAAACCCATGTGACAAAGCCTACAATATAGACTTCAAAAATATTTTTAAAAAATTAGAGTATGCTGGAATTGGGCAGCATGATCGATCATGCATATGCATGACTGGTCATCCGTGGTCATGAAGCATGATCAGTCAAGAATGTGATGACCTGTCATGGGAAAAAATCTAGAAATTTTTAGATTCAAAAATCTTTTATAGTGACTAGTTTTTTGACTATTTTTTATAGCCGTTAGAGGGACTTGTGATGAGGATTTTCCATTATAAATAGGGATCCAATCTCAAGGATTAATGTATGAAAAATATATAAAAACTAAGTAGTAAAATTATTGTGTTGAAATCAAGTCTGTGAGCATACGAGTAAATTAAAATCTGTTGGCTATTGACCTTAGAGTGTTGTCCATTTAGTCAATTGTTTTTCAGGCATTGGAAGAGCTTCTTGTATACATAGTTACATCTAATTGAAGCAAATGAGTGTGCAACATAGTCAAATTCACCTACTAAAAGGCAACAAGGGAGGAGTTTCTACACTCATCCTTAAACAATAGCCTTCAGCGGAAACACTATAATGTGAAATCATTGTACACTTACTAGAGTCAAGTGTAAGGTCACTGGAACCGCACTAATGAGTAATGGATTCACTAAACAGAGTGAGCCTAGAGGAGTCACTGGAACCACACTAACGAGTAGTGTAGAGTTCACGTAGATAACTTGTAAGTAAATTTGGGTTTTTAATAATTTATCCTATAAAGTGGATATAGGCCCGTTGTGCTAAACCACTATAAAATCATTGTGTTGTGGTGTTGTTCTTTATTCACATCATTTATTTAGTTTATGTAAATTAAAGTTCACTAATTAATTTACTAAAGTCAAAATTCTGCTTCACAGTTAAATTAAATATTAAGTAAATTAAAAGGTTGGACTTAATAGTTAAATAATTTTAAAATTAAGGTCGGATCATATTCACCCCCTCTAGGACTTCGGATATCGAAATTCTATGATTTCAATTGATATTAGAGCAAGGTTATCTAATTTGGGCCTAACAATCCAAGCACAAAGATCCGATTGAATATCCAAAAGAGCCAAAGTTTTGACCACAATTCTTCCTTCGTTTGATGAAACTAATTATGCTTATTGGAAAGCCAAGAGGAGAGTGTTTATAAAATCCATAGACTTTACAATATGTGATATTGTGGTTAATGGTTGGTCCCCTTTTAAAAAGGGCAAAAGGAATGAACCATTGAAGAAAACAATGCGTATAATATAAACTATAAAGAATAAAATGCAATCATCTGTGCAATTAGACAAGAATCTTTTAAGAGGATAAGTACTCTTGAAACGAATAAAGAAGCTTGGGATCTTCTAAATGTAACTAATGAAGGTACAAGCACAGTAAAGAGTTCAAAGCTTCAAATGTTAACTCTAAGAATGGAGGAAAACCAACACTTCATTGAATTCTATACTAAACTCTATGATATAATAAATTCAATGAGAGAACTTCGTAAGGAAATGTCTGACTCAAAGATTGTTGGAAAAATCTTAAGGTTTCTACTCGAAAGATTTCATTCCAAAGTTATAGCTATAGAAGAGTATCATGACCTTAATAAAATGAAAATTGAAGAATTGGTATTCTTAGTTCAAAATTTTGGATTGAATCTTAAACTAGTAAAAGATAGTATAGACTTAAATTCATCTAAGGAGAATTTTAGCATTGATGAGGATGATAATGAAGAAATTGTTCTTCTTACTAAAAAAATTAGAAATTATCTCAAAATACGGAAAAATTGTCTTCTAACAAAATAAACTAAGTAAAACATTTAAAAGAAAAAAGAAGACAAAAGAATAAATCCAATGCTATAAATGCAAAGGATTGAGGCACTTGGTTGTGGATTTGCTAATAAAGAGAAAAATTATAAAACATAACTATGACAGCCACTTGAGATGCCAGCTTCAATGAGTCGGATGTTGTGTCATTAAATAGTGAAGAAGAATCTTCATGAGCTATCAAGACTTTCGTCAATTTCACTAATGAACAAAATGAAAAAATCTACTCAAGTAGTAAAGATGAAAGAAGTAATGATGAAAGTAATAAAGACCTTCAAGAAGTTTTTAACAAGCTTTTCATAGAGTTTAGAATTAACCAAGAAAAATTCTAAACTCAAGAAAAAAATTTTGGAATTAAAAGGAAATTCTAAAAAATCAAATAAGCTTGAAAAGTTAAATGAAGAATTAAGAAAAAAGTAGAATTTCTAGAAAATGAACTAAATGAGTTAAATTTTAAATATTCTAAAAGAGTTGAAGAGAAAAATATGATATTAAAATCTAAAAAAAAAAGCTTCAACAAAAAGTAAATGGGCTTGAAAATAAACTAAAATTTTTAGAAGAAAATAGTAATAAATCACTTAAAATAATTACTCAAGGAGAAGAAGAGTTTGAAAATATGTTAAACATGGGCAAATTTAAGGGAGATAATACTAGAATTGGTTATAAAATAAATATTCCAAAACCAAACAATACATCTAAGAATAGAGATGGACTGAGAAATGCTCTCTATCATAAAAAATATCTAATTCAATTAGGTAAAGGTAAAAAAATCTAAGAGGCTTCAAATTTCTAAACTTCAAGCTCCAAAGTCCACATAGCGTATCCCTATTGTAGAATGAATGGACATTTAAAATTTGAATGCCAAAATAAATTATATGATTGGCTTAGATCTCAAAAGTCAAAGAGAAAAGAATATAAAAGTAAACTTGAGGAAATTGGAGAAAGTAAGACATTTTCCTTAAAACAAGTTTAGATCAAGATTAGTAATCATAGAAATTTATATTATGTTGTTTAAATTTTGATTCATTGTTTTCCTTGCATGTATTGCTATATATTTAGGGGGCAAATTAAATTTTACAATTTTTTTTTTTTTTGATACCAGGATCTTATAGTAAAATTGTTTGGAATATCAACTAAGGGGGAAAGTTACATTCAGAGTAAAATCTTTCTTTATGTGATGTAATGTATGCTCTATAGTAAAAAAATTTATGAATTGTACATGTGCTATAGTAAAATTTTATGGACTGTTCATGTGCTAAATAGTAAATTTTTTTTACTAAAATTATGCTCAATGGTACTATATGTGTGTGTGTGTGTGTGTGTGTGTGTGTGTGTTTAAGTATCACTCTTGTAAGGAATTGCTAACTTTTTTTTGTCCAATGAAAGTTTTTGTTTTAATGTGACACATGTCAAGAAATCATATCTTAAGGAAAGAGCTAAGCTTTGTCAATTTATGACAAAAAAAGGGAGAAGTTACGGGTAGACAACATGTAATAGATTTTTATTTTTAAATTTGTAAATTTTTAAGTTTTTGTCATGGAATTGACAAAGGGGAAGATTGTTAGATATTTTGTAGTTTGTTAATCCCATTTCAAAACTAGACATGCAATGAGTGGTCTTAATGTTGGATAATATGTGTAATGTAAAATATTATGTAAGTCCGAATCGAGTCCGGGAATATACTACATGTCATAAGTCAATGCCAAAGGACCACCAAGTAATATAAGAGTAAAGCAAGATTGAAGATCACAAGAAGTTCTAAGTTCAGTTCCAATGACATGCAAATGCAAATTCAAGAAGCCAATTGGAGTTCTATAGGTAAATTTGTATAAAATTGGTAAGTTAGTATTTGGGTGCAAATCATAGTATAAATAACATTTAAAATAATGTGTTAATGATAGAACCAAACCCATATGACAAAGCCCACAACATGGACTTCGAAGATATAAAGAAAAATTAGAGTATGTTGAAATTGGGCAGCATGACTGATCATGACTATGCATGACTAGTCATCCATGGTCATGAAGCATGACTAGTCGTGAGCAAAAATTTGAAAATTTCCAGATTCGAAAATCTTTCATAATTGTTAGTTTTCTTAACCATTTTTTATAGCCATTAGAGGACCTTATTAAGAGGATTTTCCAATATAAATATGGATCAAATCTCAAGGATTAGTATATGAAAAATAAGTAGTAAAATCATTGTGTAGAAATCAAACTTGTGAGCATACGAGTAAAATCTGTTGGCCATTGATCTTGAAGTGTTGTCCATTTAGTCAAATTATTTCTAAGGCATTGTAAGAGCTTATTGTATACATAGTTACATCTAATTGAAGCAAATAAGTCTGCACCATAGTCAAATCCACCTACCAAGAGGTCATTTAACAAGGGAGGAGTTCCTATACTTATCCTTAAACAACAGCCTTCGGTGGAGACACTAGAGTACGAAATCATTGTGCACTTGCTAGAGTCAAGTGTGGGGGATTTGGAGTTCAACGTAGTCATTAGGACTGCACTAACGAGTAGTGTGGAATTCACGTGGATAACTCATAAGTAAATTTGGGTTTTTGATAATTTATCCTGTAATAGTTTATGATAAATATTAAAATAAATTATTGGTTGGGAAGTGGATATAGGCCCGGTGTATTAAGCCATAATAAAATTCTTGTGTTGTGGTGTGATTCTTTATTTTCATAATTTACACTGTTATTTTAGTTTATGTAAATTAGAGTTCACCAATTAATTTACTTTAAGTCATAAATTTTGTTGCATAGTTAAATTAAATCTTAAGTAAATTAAAAGGTTGGACTTAATAGTTAAGTAATTTTAAATTAAGGGCAGATCCGATTCACCCCCCTCGAGGATTTTTGGATATTAGAATCTTACGATTTCAGGGTGGAAAACTTCTATGTAGGATGAGCTTAATGATATCCATAAAATGAAACATTGAGCTTAGTTCCATAGGAACCATGAATGAATATAGTTGGATGTCGATGGGTTTTAAAATGAAGTTAAAATCTATTAGCTCTCTAGAAATGTAGAAAGTGTAATTATTAGCAGAAGGTTACAACCAAGTACTAAATGGTGTTGATTTTTCAACCACCTTTTCTCTTATTATAAAGCCTAGAAGCATTATTATTGCTACATATATACTAGGATATCATAACCTCGATGTTAAAAATGAATTTCTACATGGTGTCCTACATAAAACAATATATATGAAGGAATACCCCAGATTTCATGAAAACTAAAACTGACCCTTTATGAGCTCAAACAAGCACCACAGGCTTGGGTTGATAGATTCAGCAAAGACTTACTCTCACATGGTTTCTTTTGCAATTCAACATATCCTTCATTATTCATCAATCATTCTGATCATGAAACTCTTCTATTATTATATATTAATAATATTATTTGTATTGGGGATAATTCTCTTATTACATGTTGGTTTATTTTTTAACTTAGTGGTGAATTCACAATGAAGGATCTTGGACCACTCTACTACTTTTTTGATATTAAAGTTAAAAGCCTCTATGTGACACTTTTTGTGTCAAACCAGTTAAAGAATTACTTACTTGAGTCAAGATGCATGATTACAAACCCAACACCAATCCTATGACAACAAAACCTCACTTAGTGTAACGCCAAATTTCATTGCTATTTGAAATTAATGTTTAATTTACCCAGCCATATATAGCTAGTTTATTATTTTATGTATGCTGGACATTCATTTCAAGCTTCACATGTAAAGCTTGTCAATTACAATTGCTTCATTAATGGAACAATCAACTTTTGATTAAAACATCTTATTGCACTATGTAATCAAGCAAAACGAAGAAGAAAAGTAGGAGATGATATATATATATATATGATGGAAAACATATAGCATCGTGATTTTTCTATCCGCAAAATGTAAATATAGGCATTAATTAAGCATAAATTATCTAAAGACAACCATGATTCTTAATGAAATCTTTATAGTTCTTCAAAGTTTTCTTGAATCTTGCAAAGGTTTTGGAACGTGCGGACTGAAGAACATGATGATCCTCTTTGAGAACTTGAAAACTTAGAACTTGGGAGGTTGAAAGCTTGAAAGTAGAGTTCTAAAAAGTTTAATGAACCCCAAACATATGAAGTATGGGGGTTTATATAGACTTTGATAGTTGTTGTAGACTCCTTGAACTCTAAGCCGCTAGCTTCTTGAAGAGTTGTTAATAACCTTGTTGAAATCCAACTGATGTCTTGTAGAAACTTAGATGTTTGAAATCGAATTTGTTCTTAATTGTCCATTTTGATGCTAGATCAACCACTAACATTGAATCCTTGACCATGCCATTGTTGCTCTTACATGATCTTATCCTTGTTCACTTTAGATAGGATTTTATGACATAAGCGACTTATTGCATATCCTTGTTCATTTTAGATATGATTAATGTGCTTTCTGATGAATTGTACAAATTAGAGAAGTTATGCTTGAATTTGATTGTTATATCACCCTTCTGGGTGTGTTAGGGGTTTAAAACCACCTTGGTCATGATTCCCTACTATTAAAATATTATTTTGTTCAATAATATATAATATTGTTGTCAATCCCATAGTCAAAACTGTCATGTATCATGTATATGTCTTGTAAGTGTCCATGTCATGTAAAAAAGAAGACCACAAGTGAAGATGTGCAAGTGGACCAAAGACTTGAAATCCAATGCACTGAGATTCAAGGTATAAATCATATGTGTGTCATAAGAGTTTTGTGAGGTTGAGTGGACCAAAATTTACATCTCATCATGCATGAAACCATCCCAAAAAATCTCAAAATTAGGATGTCCAATCAATTGCATGATTTGTAATTGATTTGACCTATAATTGATTACAAAAGCTACAATCGATTATAGGCCAAATTGATTACAAAAGCTACAATCGATTTGGGCACTGTCTAAGACAAAATTAAAGACCCAAACACTTAACCCCTTGATTGCAATCAATTACAAAAAAGGATTACAAAACCCAATTTTCAGGGTGTAATCGATTATACCATTTGTAATCGATTACAAGTGTAACAGATTACAAATCCTACAATCGGTTACAAATGCGAAACAGTGAAAAATAAGTCATTTTTAAAACTATGGTGTAAATTAATTGCTCATTTTAAAAGATTCTAATCCAACATAAGAGAGGGGTCTATGACCCTTATAAGTGGGAATCTTTCCCTTTATGGAAATCACTTCTAACCATTTTAGAGTATCCAAAAGTTTACCATAAGTGAGCCTCCTTCTTTCTTTCTCATTGTCTTAAGTTGAAAAAGCCTCATCCTTGGCTGAATATTGTTCTCTAGCTACTCTTCTTCTGTTCCAAGCTTACATATCTAAAGAGAAGAGATCTTTGTGGGTTGTCCTAAGAGGAAACCCTTGTATGGCCTAGCTCAAGGATCCCAAGAGCCAAAGCTTGAAAGGTGCGGCGTACTAAGACATATTAGCTCTACAAGAAGCACTCCCACTATATGCTACTAGAAACATCAGCCAAATTGTAGTAATATTGTTATCTCTTGCTGCTTTGCTTCTATCGAAGACACCATAAGCTTAATTACCTCCGTTAGAGACACCGGAAGTAGTACACACTCGCCAAAGATACCGAGTGTTGTTGGTTAACTTGTTTGTAAGAAAGTAGTTGAGTTTCATATGTTTTGACCTAGGTTGTAATAGTATATAAATGAAATATACCTAAGCTCGGTAGTGAGCTTTAGAAGTGTGGACGTAAACCTTCATGCCAAACCACTATAAAGATTGTGTTGTGGATTGAGTGTGTGATTGTTTATCTCTCTTTACTTTTGTACTCATAGCTAATATTATTTATGACGTGTTTATTTAAATGCTTGAGTAAGCACATTGTTGCACACACACACTTGGACTAATTTTAAGAAGATTAAAATCAATCCCAGTATTGCCAAAAAATGGTAGAATAATTTAAATATCCTATTCACCCCTCTAAGATATTTTTATAAGAATTTCGTATTTTATAATGATTATAGGTTTTTTTTTCCATTGTTAGTTGTGAATGGCTCTTGACAGTCATGAATCTCTTACTTGTGAATGTACGTTCAGTTGCGAATGATTATGGTTATTCATGAATAAAGATTTTTTTTTTTTAAAATCACGAATGAAATATTTATTCGTGATTTTAACTATGTCAACACCTAGGTGTCATTATTCATCTATATCCAAACCCTACTCAGCATCAAAGTATCATGGAAGCGTTGCAATATCTTATTTTTACTCATCTTGATCATTCCTACGACATCAATTGTGTATGCGAATTTATGCATGCTTCTACCAATTATCACTATCAAATTGTTAAACGTATTATCTGGCATGTGAATGATATCATTAATTATGGTATATGTATATTATACAATAGTACCGTAAATCTATATGGGTTTTCATATGCTAATTGGGTTAGATGTTGTTTCGCCCATAGATCTACATCTAAATTCTACACCTTTTTGGGTGCCAAATGTATTTCTTGGAGTGCTAAAAAGCGAACAATTTTGGCATGGTCCAGTGCTGAAGAAAAATACTATTTAATGGCCTCAATAGCAGCTATAATTATGGTTATCTTTCATTCTACGAGATATGGATGTGACATTTCATCATCCACTCACTCTATTAAGTGATAATGCTAGGGCATTATATATGACAATTAACCATGTGTTTCATGTTCATAGCAAACACATCAAGCTTGATTACCATTATGTTCAAGAAAAAGTTGCCCTTGGATCATTGATCATTCGAATTGTTTCATTTCCAATCAAGTTACAAACATTTTTACTGAGCCTTTGCCACATCATGCCTTTTCTAATCTAAGATTAAAACTTGGATCGTGTAACTTAGTCCAATTTGAAGGGGGGGTAATAAAAATAGAGATGATGGAGATCGTAATATGGAGGAGAAATTAAAGGAGAGAGAGAAGACTTTCCTCAATGATAAGGATAGAGATTTTCAAAGAAATGTGAGGTTTGATTTAGATGAGGAAAGAAAGGATTATCAAAGATAAGATTTAATGAGAAAAACATGGGGTTTTTTTTTTTCTTTCATAAGGAAAAATTTACTCCTAGACATGGAATCTTCTCTCCTATGGAAAGATTTGTTCCTATATGTGGAGCCTTTTGACATATGGAAAATGTTACTCCTAATATCTTTTAGATTGTATGACACAGATGTCTATATGTGTCATTATCTTCTTAAATTCTCTAATCTTAATTGATTATTGTAACTGAGAATATTCTCAGAGATTTGATTTTATTTGTCAATAGCTGACAAAATTATTTACAAGATATCTCTCTTCTCACCTTAAGGAGATTTTCAACCAAACTATGTATTACCTACACATTTCTTTAACTCTAACATGGTTATAACGATTGAAACTCAAAACCCATCCTGAAACCCAATTTGACAATAACAAAATGATTAAAAAAGAAAAAAATGAGAGGAATGAAAGAGGAAGACTGACATAGGCTGAAGCATTCAAGGCCCTTTAGTAAAAGCCATGGGTTAATGTGGCCCAAACCCGATGCGCTATATACAGTATGAAACCTGAACCCTACCCAAAACCCTGATTAGGCCATATCAAATTGGCTCCATTAGAGGCAGAGCAGGGCAGCTCATCCATTTAATCCATTCAGCCGCCCCATTGCCATCCATGGACATGTTAAACTGTCCTGGCATGGGCTTGTATATTTAATTCACGCACTGGGAAAGATTTAGGCCTGTCTCAAGCCCTGGAAGGGCCTGGTCTGTGAATCAAGCATACCAAACTGGCTCCATTGCGAATGGAGTTGGCAGGTTACCCATTTAACCCATTACCCACACCTTGCCATCACAAGCCATGTTTAATGGGCCTGGATTGGGCTTGTAATTTAACCATGGACTGGGAAAGATTTAGGCCCGTCTCAAACCCTGACAAGGTTTGTGCCGTGAGTCAAGCAAGCCGGGTCAGATTTGGCATGCCCATGCTTGTGCATGGACTGTTCTCTATCAGGGACCCTTCATCTTGTAGGTATATTGCTTTACATGTGTGTAGCCCAAGTAGGAAGGCCAGCTTCACCTCGCACACTCATCCTGATGCAATTACACTTGGTACTTGGACCAGAAATGAAGATGAATCAGGTTGGGATGGGTCAAATTCGGCTGGATAACCAGTTTTTGAATTGGTTAAGAACAATCAAAGGCAAAAAGGAGTGGCCCAGTTTGAGCAAGTAAGCTGAGTTTTCTTTTAAAGAAATGGGCTTCTCCAGTAAATTCAGGTTCAGTTGAAAATTAAACCCACCCAACTTCTTATTTAAACCAGATTGCAATTAGTGACAAGTTGATGAACACACACAAGGCGATCATAGAAGTGTTTTAGTAAATTATGTAACTCCATGCATTAACCAAAATACATTTGCTGGTGCATGCAATGCGTAGTTTCTTGGGTGCAGACACTGGGGGATCCTTTGTGTGAACTTGCAGTGAGCACCTGGACTCCATGAACACACAGCATTTCTAGAGAAGCTTAATAGCCAAGTTAAGATGAGAGAAGCAACTGCGAAGGTTACCCAAAAAAAACAGGGAAACACCTTTGACCTTTTTATAAGGAGTCTCTTCCACTATGAGAGAAGAATAATCAAGTCTACATTAAATTGATCAGAACACCTTAACACCATGCATTTAGTTTTTAGTCTCCCAAAATCGCCTATATTGGACTGACCCACACAAAGTAAGTTTGGGTCTCTTATGGATTAAAAGTAATCTCTTCTTTTAATACGAACTATGCAACTACTACTACTACTACTAATAATAATAGAAATTTATAATTTTAATGCCAAGATTATACAAAATTTCATTTTATTTTATATAACTATTCCCCACCACTTGTGCTACACACATTGGCAAACACATGAAAAGAGGCCATGACTTACTCCTCAATCAATGGTTCCGAAGGAGATTACCTAGAGACTCAAATCAAAGTAATTAGATGATTGTAATAATCTGATTTGTTGACTTCCTTTTCAAGACAATTGGCAAAAGAACCTATTAGATCGGATGGCTGGTATTATCTAATTGGGTTAATTTTTGGCTTTCTGAACATCCAATCTAAGGAACCGTTTTGACTTAATTCTGCAACCAGTGCTCCTAGGCTATGACATGATGCTGTTAAAGAGTTTATGTCATTCTCAAGGATGTTTAAAGTTAGTTCTAGTACAGTGGGACATATTGGCATTTCATGCACAGAAGTGGGCGTTTCAGATAATAGGAAGGAATGCATACTTTTTATTTTTATGACGTTGCTTTGTCTTAGAAAGAGTAGTTAGGGTTTGGGAGTTAGGAGCCCACTTCAAAGCAACAGCAAAATGTCAAGTCCAAAAGCAACGCTAGTACTGTTGTTCTTCATTGTCTTAAGCTCCTTCCAGCTTCTGTTCCTCTTCTTCTACTTCTCCATTTTGCTTGCCAAGTTCTTTCTCTCTCTTTGCAGGAAAACAACTTCCAAAAGGTGGTGCAATCTTTCTCTCTCTCTCTCTCTCTCTCTCTTTCTCTTATTGTACTTAGTTTTTTCTTTCTCAGCTCTGATGATGAAGATCCAGTTGGCCATTTAGGAGAAGAAGAAGAAGAAGAAGAAGGCAATGTGCATTTAAGTGTCAAGTACATGGAGAGAGAAGATCTGGTGGCAGACATTATTGGTGGGGGAGAAGCCCTATTGTTCTTGCCTCTAAAAAGCACTTTGAAAGATAAACTTCCTCCTGAAGAAGGCGAAGAGCATGGCGAGAGAAGATCATCTGAAGACCAAGATGAAATCTTTGTCACAGCAGAATTGTCTTTTTGTAGCTCGCCTTCTCCAAAATATGAACATAGTAAAGAGAATGTGGGTGAAGAAAAGCTTTCCACCAGGGAAATGGGTGCAAATTCCAAGTCAACTCCAACAGATCCAAATGAAGATGGGCTCACAACGTCCCTGAGAATAGACCCAAAGAATAATGGCCCCGTAGCTGACGATGAGGTTCATGAAGGTACATTGTAATCAGTATATTAATTAAGTTTTAAGTACAGATTTTTAGTGGGTAACTAAAACTGATATTGATTGTGCTGTTTAACATAAGGTTTGGATAAGAGGGAGATTGGCAATGGGACTATGGAGACGAATTTCTCAGAAGATGAGAATTTTTTTGTTATTGTCCCTCCCCCATTGGAGACCAAAAAGTTTCAAGCTCAAGAAAAGGATACTGATGTGATCTTCAGGAAATCTTTTACAGTTGGGTCGACTTCAAAGAGTTCTTCTGATTGGAGAAGCTCCATAAAATGCAGGGATTCAGCAACAGAAGATCCCTTTTCATCTTCGTCTCGAAGGAGCTGCCCCAACTGGGAGTCCTATACCGTGTTCCGAAAATATGATGAGGAGATGATGTTTTTGGATCGCATCAGTTCACAGAAGCAAAGTGAAACAGGCAATTAATTCACTTAATTTTATTTTTTGGTCTTTTATCTTTTACACTTTAACTTATTTTCTAAAATTAACAACCCATTTTCAGAATCATTCAAGGGTGTTGAAGTCTGTCCCAGATCATTTTCTCAAAGGATAGTACATAAGTTCACTAGAAACAAGATTTCGAGGGAGATCAGTAGAAACCCATACCATGAACTGGAGAATGCCTATGTAGCTCAAATTTGCTCCACATGGGAAGCCCTTAATCGGAACTACAAGAACTTTCAACGCCTGAAAGCCTTGAGACCTGAAGAAGATCCTGGCTGTCCAGGTCAAATTGCACAGCAGTTTCAGCAATTTCAGGTTTTGTTACAGCGATACATCGAGAATGAACCTTATGAGCATGGCCGGAGACCTGAAGTTTATGCTCGGATGAAAATTTCTGCACCAAAATTACTTCAAGTTCCTGAATTCCGAGGTACTAATGAAACAAGTACTTCTAATTACCTAATAATGAATGATTTCAATTTTCCACTAATAATATTACTTATGCCTTAATTTTTTTCTGTTTTGAAATTGTGTTGTCTTGGTTTCTTTAAGATTTAGAAGATGAACAAAGGGAGGAGGGTTTTGGGTCAAGGATCCTATCAGCTAAATTCATTAGGATAATGGAAGACGCAATTCGAACATTCATGAATTTTCTCAAAGGAGATCGGGAGAAGCACTTGAAGATCTTTACATCTTTTTTCAAGAGAAAACAAAAAAGTTCAGTTGATCCAACTCATCTCCATTTGGTGAGGAAGGCAAATGAAAAAGTGAGTCACAGTCTCCCCTAATTTGCCTCCTCAACTTTCAGTTAACAGCATTTTTACATTCACTTTTTAACTCTCTAAATTTGATTTGCAGAAGAAGATGAAGCTTAAAGACCTGCTGGGCACTCGAAAATGCTCAAGGAAAAAAAAGTTAAAGGAGGATGAGGAAATGGAAATATTAATGGGTCTGATAGATCTAAAATTGGTGTCTAGGGTATTGAGAATGTCTGAGATCAGTGAAGAACAGTTGCACTGGTGTGAAGAGAAGATGAGTAAAGTGAGAATTTGGGAAGGGAGACTACAAAGAGACTCCTCCCCACTTTTCTTTCCTGCGCACTGATCTACACATAGTATGTTGCTTGATGTCTACATCATGAATGAGCGTGGAATGAATATCCTAGGTACATTTTTGTAAATAACCCACAAAACAAAGTTAGTACATGCCGGTGACAGAGACACAGATATAGAGAAGAGGACTGGAATCCATGAAAGAAGGCTAAAGATGATATGTGTGGGATCTCATGAACAATGAAAGTGAAAGGGCAGAGACAAAGGAAGTAACATGAGGATGGAGACAAAGGGTATCTTTAGCTTTCTTTATCTTCTTTAATTGGGGATTATCTACATGAGATTTGAATTACAAGAAAAGAAGAGACTGCCATTCTGCAGTGGAATAAAAAAGGAGGCACATAGTACACTCAAAGGAAGAGCCTCATATGGACCCACTTGATTTGGGAAAGAAAGATAACACATAAATAAATAGAAGTATCCGGAGAGCTTTATATGATATAAGGTTACTTTAATATTAAAGTCTATATATGTTGGCTTATCATGAGATGTATTGACTAGTGAAGAACTTGTATACGTAAACATGTAAGTTGGAACATGAAATGTTGCTTAAGATGTTACTGGCGACCCTAGAAATGTTTAACCCCATCAATAATACATTTTTTCTATGTATGCTGTAATTGTATTGCTCATAATAGGAACAACCAATCATGTGATTTATATATCCATTGGACTGTCCAAGGTGATGGGTATGTGCATCATTTGGATTTTTTTCTTTCAATGGTAAGAGTAAATATTAGCTTTTATATGACTTAAATAAGAAGTATCTGGAAAGCTTGATACAATATGGTTACTTTAATGTTGAAGTCGATGTTGGCTTATCATGAGATGTATTGACTAGAAAAAAACTTTTATACAAAAAAATGTAAGTTGGACCATGAGATATTGCTTAAGTTGTATATATATATATATATATAATGTTGTAAATGTATTGTTCATAATCGGAACAACCAATCATGTGATTTACATATCCCCAAGGTGATGGGTATGTGCATCATATGGATTTATTATGATTAAATTTAGCTTTTATATGACATAAATAAGATGTACCCTCACAGGTTTAATAGGCAAGTTTCCTGGACTCTATATTGTGTTGTAAATTATGGATCGTGAATAATAAGTAATGCAAATAAAACTAGAAATTGCCTCTCTAAAAAGATCACTATATAGCAGTGGATTTCAGTAACAAATTCGTGAGTTCAATCTATAGCAATTACACAACTCACAGAATAACAATGTGTTTACCAAAGAAAAAACTTTATAGCAATGGGTTCCAATAGTAGATTCACAAAACCAATTCCATTGCAATACATGGGAAGACAATATAGTAGAAATTGAAGAGTAGAAAAAGCTATCAGTGAATAAGGATCAAGCCAGGTCACAACAACACTCTTCTTGAATCTGATTTTACCCCCTATTAAATCAGTGGGTTACTGGTGGCAAGACTCCAGGATATAATGATTTGCCCTTCAGTTTTCATCCTCTATTGGATCACCTTCTTGTTGCGTTGTGTTTTAATGACCAAACTCCAAGGTACAATGATCGGTCCTTCAGTTGTGTGCATGCCAAACATTAATCTCGTTTTAACCAGTTTTCAAGTGCTTTTTTTATTTTGTACTAATGATTTACTTGTATATTTCAAGGTTCAGGTATTGATCTCATTCTAGTACCCAAAAAACAGATGTATTGATCTCATTCTAATACCCAAAAAAGAAAAAAGAAAATTGTATTGATCTAATTCTGAGAAAAAAAATGCAATGGAGTTAGTTTTAATTAAGTGACTAGGAAGAGGTTCCTTGATGAAGCTGATGATAAGATATTTTCTCAATATACCATGAAACCTTTACAATGAGAGCATCCCTTTATAGGTTTATATTTTGAATGTAAAATAAAAATTACATTTCATCATTGCACTTTTTTTGGTAAACGTGTTAGGACTAGAGGAAGGCCAAAATTGACCTGGGTTGAAGTATTAAGGAGAGACATAACCGCTTGTAATTTAACAGTAGATATGGCTCTAACTAGAGTAAAATTGCAAAACAAAATTCATGTAGCCAACCCCATATAGTTGTGATAAGGCTGTTTGTTGTTGTACTCTCTTTTTGCTAAATTATTATGGTTTCACTTGTACCCAAGTGCAAATACATCATTATTATTATTATCATTTACAAACTTTGCGAGTTTTAGGATCACAATTTTTCTGTTGAAGGATCCTAGGATGCAATAATGATAATAATAAACACATTATAAAAGTATATGCAACAAGAACACCACAAGACATAAGATTTGTATGGAAAACCCCAAACCATAAAAAAAACCACCAAATCGCAAAAACAATTTCACTATTTTGGAAGAAAATATGCATCTCAAGATGCTAAAAGATCTCTCTCTCACAAGGGTTTCACAAAATCTCTTGCCTCAACCACACTCTCTTCTCTCTTCTTTTACATAGCTCTTGTCGTCCAAAATTGCATATAAATGTCCGAAGGAATAAGGGTTGAAAGAATCACATAAATGATGTATTTATCATTCTGTGAGAACCTTGGAATTCATGTCAAGGGAAGTTCGATCGATTGATCTATCTTCTCGATCAATTAAATGTGTTATATCCAATGATGTATTCTAGTCGATTAATCCAGACTCTCTTTGATTGGTCTAACATGCTCAAGCTCTTATTTCCTTCTCTACTCGATGAAGCTTGATTGATCGAGCCTATCATGTTGACATATGTGATTCCTCCCTTCTTTGGATCTTCACATCAGACTCCATACACAACAATCTCCCACTTAGAGCCTGATTGATCTTCCTTGACAACTTCTTGTTGAACTTGTGATGAGACTTCTTCTTTCCCTTTGTGAACTTCTTTCTTTACAGCTCAACTCCTTAGTCCTTACTCTTGAAGACCAACTGAAGCTTTGCACAACTTTAGTTTCTCTCTTATGACCACCTTGGTGAACATATCTGCAAGATTCTCACTTGTGTGAATCTCTTTAGTTTTAGCACTTTGTCCTCTAGGAGTGACCTTATGAAGTGATACCTTCTATCCATGTGCTTGGTTCTGGCATGAAAGGCTGAATTCTTTGTAAAATAAGCATTCGAACTATCACTATAGAGCCTTATATTATCTTGCTCATTTCCCAACTCTTTCATTAGGTTCTATAACCAAATCATATCCTTGATATCTTCTATAGTTATAATATATTCATCTTCTATAGTACAAAGTGTAACTATCTTTTGTACTTGTAACACCTAGCTTTCTGTTGTATTTTCCAAGGTAAAGACATACCTTGTTTTACTTCTTCTTTTATCAAAGTCACCTACTAAGTTTGAGTCAACATAACCTTGTAACTTAATCTCTGACCCTTCAAAACATAATACTGCATTAATGGTACCTGAAATGTCTTTAAAGTTATCTTAGAGGAGGTGAATAGGATATCAAAATTATTCTACCATTTCTTGCCACTATTGTGATTGATTTTAATATTCTTAAAATTAGTCCAAGTGAGTGTGTGTGCAACGAGGTGCTTACTCAAGTATTTCAATAAACACGTAGTGAGTAATAAGAAATATAAACACAATTAGAGAGAAACAAACAATCACACACTTAATTTACAACACAAGATTTATAGTGGTTTGGCACTAAGACCTACGTCCACTCTTCTAAAGCTCACTATCGAGCTTAGGTATATTTTATTTAGATTATCATATACAACCTAGGTTAATTAACATACAAAACATAACTACTTACTCACAAGCAAGCTACACAACAACACTCGGTGTCTCTGGCAAGTGTGCACTACTTCTAGTGTCTCCGACGGAAGCAAAGCAATAGAGGATGAATGAATATACAAATGAATGCAAAGTGAATAACAAATATTACCAATAAGTTGGTTGATGTTGTTGTTCTTACCACACGTAAGAGTGCTCCTTGTAGAGTTGGTTTACCTTAGACACCCACTTCTTCTTTAAGCTATGACACTAAAGCTGCTTGAACTATGTCAACCACAAGGGGTTTCCACAAAGGATAACCCAAACCACACCTCTCAAGTAGATGCTAGCTAAGTTATACTAAGAGGAAACCAAAAGAGATTTTCTTGAGGAACTTTCAAGCTTGGAGCTCAAGCAATGGAGGAAAAGGGGTTTTCACCCTTAGAGGCTCTTTTTAGTAAAACAAATAACACTCTCTTGAATGCTTGAAGATACGTGTTTCCCTAAAGAGAAACTTTTCTTTTATAGAGGACAGAAAAGGCTCACAATCTTTAGATTGAAATCTTTTCAAACGGGCAAGAGAAAATAGTCATTAATTCAAAAATAGTGTTTTGGTGGACTTCCAAAACACTCAACCATGATTGATCATAGGGTTTGTGATTGATCATGGGGTCAATTTTTGTGACCTTCAAATTATGCTCAGGGGTGTCTAGGTGGTGTGGCACCACTTTAAGTCACAACTAATCCATGATCGATCATGAGGTCTTTTGGACCCATGTTCATGATCGATCATGAAAAAGAGGTTTAGTCCTCGGGAGGCCATTTTTCCTGTTTATGATCAATCATGGGTTTTGTGATCTATCACAAACAATGAAAATTTCATTTCTCACTTTTGTGATCGATCATGGGGTTTGTGATTGATCACAAGTTATGAATTTTGTATTTTCACTGTTTTGTGATACTCGGGGGGTCCACATCCTTTTGGGGTCATATTGGGGTGTTTAACCATACGTGGAGACACATCTTGGGTCATACTACATGAACCCTATGAAGCTACATGCATGCCTTTACCTTCTTGGGTGTTGGGGCCTGCCTTGAGTCTTGGTCTTCAAAGCTTGACTGTTGGAGCTTTTTTCACACCTTTGCCCATGGATTTGACAAATGATGCCCTTACATCAACAGTACCTCTTAAGTATCTTAAGATTCACTTAGTGTCTCCCATGCTTCTTCTTAGGTTTGCTCAAAAACCATGCTCATAATTCCCATTGCCTAAATAATGTTTAGCCTTGTACTAACCCTGGCATACATTAAGTTACCAATAGCTGATGCATGAGACCTTGAACATGTATTCCTTATCCCATTATGTCTTAGGAGAATCTTCATTGGAGATTTTGAAGTGACCTGCCAGTGGGGTACTTATTGGCTTCACATCTTGCACATTGAATATTGTCAACACATTTTAACATAATCCACCTAAGATAACTTCAATGTATAAGTATTCCTGTCTCTAGTAATTTTCATCCCGAGAATTTGTTTTGCAGCATCCAAATCCTTCATCTCGAATTCCTTTGACAACTTTTCCCTCAGATTATTTATCTCATATTTGCTTGATCCCACAACGAGTATATCATCCACATACAATAACAATATGTTATAATCATCATTAAAGTTCTTGTAATAGCAACAATGGTCTGCATGGCATCTTTTGAAACCATCATCTAATATAAATCTATCAAATTTGATCTGCCATTGTCTTGGTGCTTGCTTTAAGCCATATAAACACCTTTTGAGTTTGCACACCATTCTCTCTTATCCTTCAATAGAATACCCTTGTGGTTGATGAATGTAGATGTCTTCTTTTAAAGCACCATAGAGTAAAATTGTTTTCACATCTAACTGCTTCAGATGTAAGTCTCCTACCACCATAATGCTTAACACTGCTCTTATTATGTTCCTTTTTACCATAGGAGAAAATAATTCATAGTAATCTATACACTTCTTCTATTGACATCCTTTAACCACCAGCCCTAGCTAAGGCTTATTACCATCATGTTCTTCCTTCAACTTGTAAATCCACTTGTCATCCAATGCCTTCTTTCCTTGAGGTAGTGGAACTAAGTCTCATGCCTGGTTTGTTATCAAGGATTTCATCTCCTCATCCATGGCATGCTCCCACTTAGTTATAGTTTCCACTTGTAATGCTCTATCATAGAATTCAAGCTCACCACCATCTGTCAATAACATGTTAATGTATTGTCAAGCCCATATCAAAATATAGATGTGTAGTGCATGTGTGTGTGTGGGTAAAAGGTTGTATACGTATCAAGATATGAAGCACACTGCAAGAACACATGAAGAACAACTCAAGGCACATCAATTGTACCTGAAGGTTCACAATTAGAAAAACAAAACCTTCTTTAGATTTGACCTTACACTTCAAAAACAAAAAGGTTTGTGGACAGGAAAAATAGGTATACATACTAAGACCTACCCAAAACATAGTATGGATTGAGTAAGAGTCCCCCCAATGCCTTAGAACAAGCCCCTATAGGAAATGGTGGAGAAATTGGACTAAAAGAAGTCAAAATCACAAAGTCAGCAAAAGATGACCGATCATAAGTCTATTTGGACCTGTCAGGCTGAATGCCCTTTTGGGGTGGGTGCCATTACCGATCATGGTTCCAGGGGGGGACTGTTCATGCCAAAATCATGACCGGTCAGGCAGAAGGCACCCTAGAAGGGTGGGTGCCCTGACCAGTCCTAATTGAACACATGACCGGTCATGAGCCAAAAAAGTTAATTTTTTCTTTATTTTCTTCAGCGATTTTGCAATTTTTTAGCTAAATTTGGTATGTCTCTCTAGGATTTTTGAGAACATATATATATTCAATTTTCAACAAAATTAAAGAGAACTTTTTGAAGAAAATCAATCTTGAAAAAGAGAGCTCTCTAAGAGAAGAAAAAAAATCTCATCGATAAATTTAAAAAACTTGATTGCTACATACAAGGGGCTTGGATCATGAAACTCTTATTGAAAAAAGGATTTATCCTTAGCAAAGAGTTGTGACTGATAGGTTTAATCCCACAAAAGCACAATGAAAGCTTCAAGAGCTAATCATCTTTGAGGTAATCAAAGCTAGGGTTTTAATTTACTGAATCATATTGTTAATATTGTTAGTCATCTTAACACGGTTGATTGAAAAATAGGTTGATTGAGATAATAACATCTGCTACTAAGTAGCAAATCACCTTTGTAAATTCATTGAATCTATTAGCCTATTGAGAGACATCTGAAAGAGTAGAGAATCACCTCTACAATTACTAAGAACTTTGACTATAGTAAAATCAACCTATTAAGAGGCATGTATTGAACAAAGAAATTTATTTCTCTAACCAATTGAATTTATAATTATTGAGCCTTCGTCGGAGACACTTGAGGCATTTCTTGTTGCCCTCGTCGAAGACCCCGAGTGTAGACACCAAGGTTTGCTAGAGACACCAAACTGTAGGGTGTGCTGGTTTTCTGTTGGATTAATTTTACTTGTAATATTATTCAAGATTATTAATAAAATTAATCAGCTTAGTGAGGAGCTTTCGACAGTGGACATAGGCTCGTAGTGTAGAACCACTTTAAATTCCTCATGTGATCTTATGGTGTGAATTTTTGTTGTACTTGAATTGTATAATTTGATTGTCCATTCAACTCTGTTGTTTATTATATTGCTGAAAATAAACAAAGAATAAAAAATATTAAAAAAATCAAATATCCTATTACACTCCCCTCTAGGATAGTTTAGGACAGGGAGTTTCATAACAAGTAATACAATGAGAGAGAAAATTGTTATGTTCTCTTAGGTGTACTTGAAGACCTTTTTGGTGTCAAAGTAGGTGTCTGAAGTTTCACCTATAGATCTTTCCTAGCATTTGAGTTTCATCTATAGTTTGGACATCATTCTTTGAGATCTCCTCTCGCTTCATATACTTCTTTTTATTAGTCTGTATGTTTTCATTGTTGTAAATGTAAATGTTGTAAAATTCCATGAACTATAAAATGCATGTAATGTATAGACTAGGACATGTTTAAGTCATGTTAGAGTCTAGGAGCTTCTTGGGTCCAAGCTACAGGAAGAACATATCCGAAAACCAAGAAGTCTCCAAGGAAATAATCCAGGAACATGCAATGCACATCCTGAATGGTTCATGCCTCATTTGCTCAAAAGGTAAATCAAGGTATGCTAATAAGACTAAGAAAGATCCATAGGTCCTAAAGGGGTATACAAGGGTCATTAAACTTCCCTGAACCTTAAAGGGGCGATCCCGAGCCCTCTGCAGCCTTTTTAAGGTAAATTTTGTTTTCAACAAAGTGGATAGATCGATCCTAGATAGAGCTAGAGGGTGCCAGCTTGAGCCGTCACTTACTAGATCAATCTCAGATTGAACCAGAAGTTCTCTACTTTTGAACTCTAAGTAGAAATTGCTTAGTCCACTGGTTCTGGCTTAAGCCTCCTGACACAGGCTCAATCCTATATCAAACTTCTTGATGCATGCTTGATCTAGGATTGAGCTAAGGTGCCCAGTTCGAGCCAACAAGAACTAGAATTTGAGAAATGATTCTAAATCAAGGGCTATATAGACCTATTTAACCATTAGGGATTGTTCCAAATCGATGGATGAGGTATATTCTCATCTAATTTAAATAGGAATGAGCTTTAAAGAGCTCTTTAATGGTTCTTACTAAAGTTTGGAAAAATCTTAAGAGACTCCACTCTTTACTCTTATGAATCAATTCTTGTCTCTCTTACGAGCTTAGATTAAGTAAATCTATCCCAAGACCATTCTATTTCTTCCTCTATACTCTTGCTAAGGTAAATCTTCAAAGAAGAAGACATCGACTGTTATCCATTGTGAAACCCCAATGAAGAACCTTATGGGAAAACTAATGCACACTTGCTCAAGGAGGAACAACCCATTGGTAGAGACTCTACAAGCTTGGAGAGCCTTCAAGAAGCATTGGAGATCACTAGTAACATCAAGCTCAACAAGGAGCTACCCCAACTTGTAAGTAAAGAAAAATAAACTTATATAAAGGTAATATTTGTTTTAGTATTTTTATTTAATACTTGAGACCATAGCCTTTCGCCAGAGACACCGGAAGGAACACCACACTTGTCGAAGACACTAGATGTTGGTAGCTTGTCAGGCAAATAGTAGGCTTTGTAATTTTAACACTGATTGTAATCATTCAATCTTAATAAAATTATTATAGCTCGGTGGTGAGTTTTGATAGTGGATGTAGGCCATCGTGTCAAACCACTATAAACCTTATGTTGTGTGTGAATGCTTGTGATTTTCCATATTTACTTAGCATTTATTTTTTGTAATCAAACATTATAATCTTAGCATATTCTCACATGCAATACACTTAAGCACTTCAAATTCCAAGCATAAAAACTATTAAGTGCAAAACTAATTTGGCCAAGAAGCACCGTGATAAATTCAATTAACTA
>JAOXJP010000006.1:5814941-5826511 GCA_025762735.1 Platanus orientalis | reverse complement strand
TTACTTGTATTTCATGAGTGGCATAACCTTCATTCTTTACCTAAGAGAATCTAGATTTGATTTTATTCAAATCTCTCTTATATGGGTCCCATGCAAACGGTTTGGGCTTGTTAATGGGCTTGAGACATGTAGGCTTGATCTTTTGGGTTATTGTTTAAAACCCAGACCAGATCTAAATGGATTTGTCCATGTAAATGGGCCTAATTTGTTGTTGTAAAGCCCATGTATGGTTTTAAGGACTTTTGCGTGGATTTACGAGAGTGTATGACTTTATTTGCAATTTGTGCAAATTTTAGGTATCTACAACTACATTTCAACAAGCCTTATAGAATGAGGGAGGAAAATCATCATGCCCAGGGGCCTTGTCTCCCTTCATGAGCCACACCGCCTTTTCACCTCTTCCTCTGTGAGAGGTCTCTCCAACCATGCAACTTGGATCTTCTCGAGATGCGGTAATTTCAACCCATCCACCTTCGGTCTGTTAGGCTAATTTTTTGCATATAGATTTGTAAAGAAGTCTTCGAAATGTCCCCTAATTTTCTTTTCCCCTTCTACCAACACCCCCTACTTTGAGATAGCTAATCCCATTGATGGCTCTTCTATAGGAGGCCATGATGAGGACATCAGGTCTAGGGGTACTGCTTAGACCTACAAGAGATGTTGTTGGAGAGCTGGACCATTACTGTGGTTCGAGTAGGGGGCCCACATGTTGTGCCAGGCTTGGGAGATCTTATTTTCATGCTTAGGATTTATTTTCAGTAGTTAGTAATGTTCATTTTATTTGTTACATTTTATTTTATCTCTTATAGGAGGTACATAAATGTGAGGGTATTTTGGTCCGAAATTGTTTGAAGAGTGATTTTTTTGTCTTTTATTTGTTTAAGGGTATGTTTTTGGGATTTATTATTTTATTTAGGGTTATTTTGGTCCACAGAACCTAAACTTTTGTAAACCTGGCCATGGGGTGCTTTTTATAAGCAACCTCATACCTCCTTGTGCAATAAGATTTGATTTTTTTATGAATTCTCTCTCCTTGGTTCGGCTAAGGCTTGCAAAACCCTGGAAAGAGACTTGGTTATTCCAAGTTTAACAGGGGTGGTGGAGACCAGTTTATTCCCATTTAAAAGGCTTATCTTTCTTCTCTTCTTATTTTTGTAGTTTTCTCTAGTTTATTGCTTGCTGGAAAATTTTCCAGGCCTAGAAGTTTGATCTACAAGCTGTTAGGGAAGAAGTTTTGATGAGATTTGAATCTACTAGGAACTACACAACATCTAGACGATCCATCTAGTAGTGGACTGTTGAAAAGTTCACCCATAAGAGAATCCCAAGGGGATCTCTTAGGCCTAGGCGCCACCTAGTCAAAATCCGGACAGATTTCGGCTCCTTATTTTTGGCATGGTTCCTCTTGGATTTCACATGGGCTATGGTGATGGTTTGTTGCTAGAGACATAAAGCTTCTAGATACTACAAACCCCAGGTGTAATTCCTATTTTTATGCATTCTTTCGATACCCTATTTTAAGTAGTTTTAGGTGGCTGTTGGTATATGTTGTGGACTGCTAGAGGCTAATTTCTGGGGTATTTCACCTACAGCCCCTATTTTGTGGTGCTAGTCATCCCCTAATATAGTCCTCTTTGATCCCTTCCAAAACCCCTTGATTTCGTTTGTGAAAGCCTATTATTCTAACTACTTGAATTTTCCAGTACACCATGTGTTTGATAAAATTCATGAACCACGTGCTTGCTGGATTTTCTGTTTGACCAACACCTAAAGACTTTCCAACCCTTTGGAAATAACCCATTAGTTTTCCAAAGTGTTTTAGTTCAGCCCCTTTATCATATTTATCACTTTTTACATTAATTCCATTGTTTGGAACACTTTATTGAGTACTTTTATACATCTAGTATTTTTTTGGACAGCAAGCATGTTTCTAGTTGTTCTCTATTTTAGTTGGTTATTTAGGCATATTAATTAGGTTTCATTTATGTCTTTTACTTTGTTTACCCTAACTCCTACATAATACATCTACTTTAATTGGAAAACTACATAATTTGCTTGCTTTTGGTGCTAGTAGGAATTTAGACTATAGTACTTCATCACTTATATTATTTTATGTCTAAATCTCCTATTGTACACACATCACCTACCTACATGCATGCTGCATCAGACCATCCTATGAAATTTTTTTGTGTTGCTATCTTCTTCTTTGAGATGGACATTGAACCCTTCACTTCTGCCTCTGCAAAACTTCCTCCATAGCCAACATTGGCTTGTAGTCTAGATGCGGCTCACTCATTGCTAATCTTTCCTCTTCCTACAAGCCCTCTTCTGATTCCTTGCTGTCCCCTTTTTGAATGCCTTCTAAAATCATCTCTTTTCTCTACTCAATACACCCATATAAATCTCTGTTCCAAACTCTTAAGATCGTCACTTACGGCTTTAGCTTTAGTTGAAACTACTGTCCAGGCAGGCTCCAAACCTCCATAGCATGCCACCTCTCCCTTACCAAGTCAATGAAGCTTTACATTAAAAACCACATGTTTTGGAATTGGAATGGCTTAGGACCTGAACTTCTATTCCCTAACCCTCCTTTCAACATGATTTGAATGTGATCCGACCTTGTTTTTGGCAAGGAACATGCACTAACGGGTGAAAGGTAATCCTCACACTCCACATAAACCAGGAACCGATCCAATTTGCTTAGAGCCGAGGACTCTTGGAAGTTAGACCATGTAAACCTGTCTCCCATAATGGGTTGTCAATAAGTTTCTGTTGGTCCACAAAATCCCAAAACAAATCCATCTCTCGAGTCCTCTCACTCTATTCCCCTCCTCCGTGAATAACACCTTTTTAAAATCACCGCTTTACACCATGAAAAATTCCACTGACTTCTTACACTTCCTAGCTCCTCCAAAAATTCTTCCATCATCAAACCACTAGTTGGTTCGTATACCCCTGTTACCACCCTTCTCTGTCTTTGACCCCTCACCATGGCCATCAAGGAAATAGAGAATCTGTACACTTGAGGCTCACAAAAATTGTCCACTTGAGGCTCACAAAAATTGACATACATCATATCCCACATAATAATCACCCCTCCTGTTGCTCCCACGGAAGGAAGAGCTAGCCATCTGCTGTACTCAAACAACTGATTATTCCCCTATCTACTCTATCTAATTTCGTCTCTTGCAAGGTTACAATCTTGGCCTTGCTATTACAAACCATCTCTTTTACCCATCTTTTGATGCGTCTTCTGATGTAGGAGCATATCATGTGAAAACCAAGAAGCTAGATGACCATGGATAGGCCCCACAAATTGTCCTAGTAGTTAGAGTAATTTAGGGGCTGGGATTCAAATGCAATAAGGCTAATAGTGCCTTAGGTTAATTTGGGTTTTTACTTATTGGGTTGTTTTTGTAGTAAGGCTTGAAAGCATAGTTAGTTTAGGATTTTAGGCTAATCCCGAAACTGATTTTTAGCTTAAATTTTCTAAGGTCAAAACTTGCATTTTTGGTTTGATTTTGGTGTCATTAGAGAGGTTATTCAGTTACCTATCTAACGAGACCAAGATTATGCAAATTCGAGGTGATTTGGGAAAGTTGACCAAATTACTAAAGGGGTATCAAGGAGTGACGGGAATAATGTTTTTAAAAGGTTGTACTTGAGAAAGTCTTTAAGTTTTAGTAGTTAAAAGTTTAGGACCAAACCAAACCCAAGCCATTAATAATAATAATAATAAAAAACCCAAGCCATTAATCAAGGCGGTGCCACCAACAACTAATCCCATCTATTGTATTTATATAGGGGCTTTCCCTTGTTGGAGGGCTATATCTCTCATGCATCCCTCATTCAGTGTGTTTTCTCTCTTTTAGTTAAATTAATTGTTATCCATAAATAATAATAATAATAATAAAAAAAACTGTTGGGCTGCTGTTGATCATCTGGCATGGCTAGATTGAGGGACTTGCAGTTTCTGAAGACACCCTCATCTCTCTCTCTAGCCGGCAAGGCAGAGACATAGACAAAAGAAAAGGCTTGTCTCTTTGTATTTGTAGCTTTGTGTCATTCTCCGGCCTATAATTCTATCATGCTTAATTAGCTATAACGGAGGTAAAATTCGGTTTCTAAATGAGAATGGATTGGTTTCATACTTAGGTGTAGTTGGGGGGTCCTTTATAGGTTGTAATGCCAAAATTCAAAGAAAATCTAGTCTTTGGCCCATTGAATTTAGGCTGCCCAAACTTGGCCCAAAGCCCATTTTTTCAAATTGGCTGAGTTTGGGTTAACTGTCTCGGGCTTAGGTGCTATATTTCGGGATGGGCTTGGGATGACCTCAACCCAGCCTAGCTTGGCTTGATTTGCTGCCCTAACTTAAACTCTTATTTAGTGGGGAAGTCCCCAGATCACATATCTTCCCAAAAACTAATTTCCTTCCTCGAACCTAGCTGAAATCTAATGAACTTCCAAATATCCTCTTTTATAATTGATTTTCTAACCCCAACTCCATGATCACCCTGAACTTCCTTAGGAACCTACTTTGAGATAAGCCCATACTTTGCCACCACTACCTTCCTCCAAAGGCTTTTTTAATCCACACAAAATCTTTAAAGCCATTAACCAAGCAAGGCCTAGTTTGACATCTGAATTTTCCTAAGCCCTTGACCTCTTTCCCTTAACAGCTGACACACTGATTTCCAATCCAAAAGATGGTAAATCTCTTCTCTAAATTGTTCCACAAAAACTTCAAAAAACAATGCTTAAGGTTGTTTGCCATCATTGCTAGAATTGAGAATAGGGAAAGAAAGTAATTAAGAATGTCAGCCAAAGAAATTTTAATCAAGGTTAATGTACCTTTTTTAGAAAGAAGAGGTGTTTTTCCTCTAGTTGAGCCTCTTAACTACCCTATCCACTATTGGTTCCCATGCTTGAGTGAATTTATAATTTGCACCTAGAGGGAGACCAAAGCACGAACAAGGCAACAAACCAATTTTACACCCCAAGACAATGCCAAATTATTAAGGTCATCCACCTCGTCCACTTTGACCATCACACTCTTAGCCAAGTTATTTATTTTGATGAAATAGCCAAGTTAATTTTCAAGCCTGACACTACCTCAAACCATCTTCAAATACAACTTAAATAACCTATTTGGCCCACATTGGCATCACAAAGAAACATCGTTTCATCAACATATTAGAGATGAGGGATCTTCAAACTTCCATTACCCACCTCAGAACCGGATAAATACCCATTCTATGTTTTTCTTATCAAATGCTTAAGGCCTTGGACTCCATGATAAAAAGATAGGGAGAAAGTGGGCTCCCCTGTCTTAAACCCCTTGAATTTCTAAATAATCCAGTCGGGTACCCATTTCCTAAAACCGGAAGAGACACTAATGTAATACAGGCTTTCATCTAATTCCTCCATTTATCATCAATTCACATTCTACTAAACATTCCAGTTGACATGATCAAATGCGTTTTCAAGATCGAACTTATAAAATTTGACACCATCCAAAATTTGACGACCCACTACAGAAGTACCTTGGAGAAGGGAAATAATGCCATTCATGACCCACTTTGATGTCAACGTCAATGTCTTGGAGATAATCTTATACAAGCTACTTAAGAGACTAATTGAGTGATAGTCTTTGAACTCCTTAGCATCCCTTTTTTCAAAATCAATGAAATGAAGGTAAATCTTGTTAAACTCTTCATCTTGATAAAATTCTTCCAACACCTTCATGAGATCCTCCTTTATATTATGGTCCAACACTTTTGGAAAAAAAGACTTTTGAAAACCATCCGACTCTGGGGTTTTCTCCTTTAATACATTTTAACACTTCTAAAATTTCATCTTCTTACAATGGCCTTTCTCTCCTACTCCAATGAACTTGCAAAATCTAATCCATCCAGAGAAGCCCTAAAATCTTGGGATTCTTTGAAAAGGTTCTCATTAAATCTTGCAATTTGATCACAAACATCATGATACCATTGCTCATACACTTGCAATCCTTGGATTAGAGTAAACAATCTTTCTCGTAGAAGCCAATTTATGGAGTAACTTAGTATTTTTATCACCTTCCTTTAATCGCATAATATGGGATCTTTGCTTATAAAATATTTCCTCTTGCAACATAATTGATGGGAACTCTCTCAAGTCTTCTCTTGAAAGGATTCTCTCTTCCTTGATCTCATTTAAGCTTTGGATCTTTCTCAAACATTCCTCCTTGGCCTTGACTGAACCGTAAAATTAAAAAAAAGGAAGAAGATTGAAACCACATTTTCTCAAATTTGCAAGGAATTGCCCCCCTCCTATGTAAATTCTTCAAAATATTTAGGATTTGATTCAAAGTAGACCTAGGAGCCACAACTTGAATCATATCCGAAAATAAATCATCCTATGCATTACACAGAAATTGATCCAATTGACTGCTGATCCTGAAAGTTTGTCTGTGTGAATGTTGCTCCTTTGAGAGGACCATCCATCAAATCCCTATGATCAATAAAACTACCAAACTTGGCTATTATTTTAGCCATCCATGGACCTCACTTTCTTTTGTGCAAGAATCCTACTAAATTAAGATCATCTCCTAAACACCAAGGAAGATCCCACATTGCCTTTACATCGTCAAGCTCTCCCAGGAAATTCTTTACTTCCACCAACCAATTAGGCCCATCAACTCTTGTGAAAATCTATTCTTCATCCTTACCCATAAGAGCTCGTCTTGTTATAAACTGAGCTTGAGCCTCCGATTGAGCTTGTTTAGCTAAGTGAGCATAAGCTGAGCTGCACTGGGCTCAGCTCATTAAAAGCTTAGTTTGTTGAGGGTCTTTAATATGTGTATATATACATCATGTCACATTTACTTATTCATGTCATTATGAAAAAGGTACCTATGCATTTTTTGACAAAAATATGTATGTAATAAAGTTGTACTTCATTTAGGGGCTTTGAAGCAAGCCATAATGGACTCTCGGTCTCTCATTTGCAATTTGCAGATGATACAATTTGCTTTGTAGATGCAAGTATGGAACACGTTTCAAACTTAAAGCTCATTTCATAGGTTTATGAATGTATTTCAGGGCTCAAAGTTGATATTGCCAAATCTAGTCTGGCTGGAATTGGGGTTGATGATATGGTTTTATCTTCATATGCAGACAGTTTTGGTTGTAAAGTGGAGTTGTGGCCTCTAAAATATCTGGGTATGCTGCTTGTGGGTAATCCTAGAGCCGTCTCTTTTTTGGGGCCTTGTGGTAGAAAGATTTCAAAAGAAGCTGGCTTGTTGTAAGAAGTCTTATATATCCCTAGGGGGAGAATTACTTTAATTAAGGCTGCAATGTCCAATGGTCCTGTATACTATATGTCTCTTTTTAAAAATGCCTAGAAAATTGTGTATGATTTTAGAGAAGTGTTAACAGGATTTCCTTTGGGAAGGAGGAAAGGAAAGAAAGGATTATTTGGTGAAGTGGGAAAATATTTGTAGGCCAAAGGACTATGGTGGGTTGGGTATTTTGTCACCTTAAGGAGGAAATTGAAGAGGGTTTGTGTCAGCCTGTTCTATTTATGCTAACCTCCGCTAGGGTCAAGGGGGCGGACATATCAGTGCCAAAAAGTGAATTACACTTTTTGGGGGGCATAAATCACTTTTTGGTGCTGATGTGCCGACCCCTCTACCCCCAACGGAAGTTAGCGTAAATAGGGGAGGCGAACACAATCCGCCGTGGAGAAATTCGGTGTTGTTTGGGAAATGACTTTGGAGGTTTTTTGTTGAGAATGACAGTCTTTGATAATCTATTATTCAAAACAAATATGGAATGGATCTAAATGGGTGGGATAGCTCCCGTTGTGTTTCCCCATCCGTGTCTTTGTTGTGGAGAGACATTAAATTCTATTTTTTTTCCTCCTTCATGTTCGGCTAGTGGTGGGTAATGGGTTATTGATTAGTTTCTGGAATGATATTTGGTGGGGGGACCAATGCTTATCTTTTTCCCAACCAAGACTCTTTAGATTAAATAATCAGAAAGATGTGGTTATTGCTATGTTCTTTCCTCCTTTATGAGTGATCACTCCTCGAATCTAACTTTCAATAGGGATTTGTTTGATTGGGAAATAGATCTTCTTGGCCCGTTGGTGTCTAACTTGGAAAATGTTTTCATTTCAAAATTCTTTCCTGACAAGAGGGTTTGGACCCTTGAGTCTTCTGGGGTTTTCTCTTGTAAAATCTTTTTTCAATGCTTTGATTCTGTCCCAAAATTTTGATCTGACTTTCCCTGCCAAGAGAATTTGGAAATCTAAGGTTTCTCCTAAAGTAAAAGCTTTCATGTGGTCATTAGTGCTTAATCACATTAATACTATGGATGTGCTCCAGAAAAAAAGACTCCATATGGCCCTTTCTCCTCGTTGGTGCATTCTATGTAAGAAAGATGATGAATCTTCCAAGCATATTTTCACTCACTGTAGCTTTCGTTGTCTATTTGGAACCATTTTTTTTTCAAGATGGATAGATCTCATGTTTGGCAGGAGGACATCAAAGCTTTTGTTTGTCAGTGGTACGGTGGTGAGCAAGGGAATCGTATCAAGTTGTTTTGGGATAGTCTTATGCATGAGGTGATGTGGGGTGTCTAAAAGGAAAGAAATAAAAGGCTCTTTGAAGGAAAAGTTAGCTCTAAAGGTGAATTAATTGATTCTATTGTAAGAGAAGTGAGTAGTTGGCTTTCTGTGCTTAAATAATTCTAGGATATTCCTCCATCTCTCATCTGTCTTGATTGGACCTCCTCTTTAAGATGGGCTTTTCTAGTGTGTAGGAAATAGCTATTGTCATGGGTTCCCCCTCTTGTTGGGTCTCTTAAACTTGACTTTGATTGATGACGCTTCTAAAGGTAATCCGGGTCAATCTGGTTTTGGTTGTGTGATTCAGGATCATGACCATCATGTTGTTAGAGCTCTTTGTGGGCCCCTAGGGGTGTGTGACACAACCAAAGCTGAAACTACTAGCGTTCTGATGGGTCTAAGGGAATTGAATCATCTTGGGTTGAAAGGTTGTGTAGTGAAGGGTGATTCAGCAATGGTCATTAGCTGGGGAAAAGGGGGGGGGGACGTATGGGCTCTTGGTTTCTGGCTCCTATTTTTTATGAGATTTGAGAGCTTATGTCTTTGTTATTTATTTCTTTGTTTCATGTTGATAGGAGTCAAAATGAGTTGACTAATAAGCTGGCTAATTGGGGGGTTAATTCCTAGTCGGTTTTTTTTGCAAATTATCTTCCCGGGGGCTGTTTGTAGGGTTTATCCCCCTTTGTATTTGTATTTTTTCCTTTCCTCTTTTAATAAAGTTCAGTTAATTATCAAATAAATATATAGTCAATCACATCCGTAAAAGTTGGGAGCAACCTTTATTGGGTAATGTTGTGCTTTAATCAAAATGAGTGTAACCCATGTGTGATGTGCACCATACGCTGACACATGATGCCTTTTTGAAATTTGTACCTCTTTTGGGCACCTATTTTTGAATTGAGCACTTTTGACTTCTGTAACCTTAAAACATACCAAGTGTCAGCCTGTGGTGTGGTAAAATATGGGTTTGGTGAGCCAAGCTGAGCCCAGACCTCAGGCTTGAGCCGAGTCTGAGCTCAACGATTGTGTGCCAGCTCAGCTCAGGCTCGTTGACACCCCTATGGAATTGGATGTTTCAATGAGACACATGCAAGGAATTTGACTATCTTCTACATTTGTGTGCCAAATATCAGTGGCAGTGGTTTTCCTGTTGATGATTTATTCCTATTCAGCTTTTCTGTCTGTGATCTTGAATATAATATATCTCAATAGTGCTTTCCCCCATATGTAATTACATTTTTCCTTGTGCAGGATCTCAAGTATGGCAGGGAGGAATCGTATGCCTCGCCATCCTGTGAATGATGGTTTCCGAGGATTTCGTGAAGGCCCTCCACCAGTTTTGAGCCGAGGAAGAGGACCCCTGCCGATTCACCCTGCAGCTCTGGAGGAGGAGCTTGAAATCCAACATGAAGAGATCCGGAGAATTCTTGCCGAGAATCGGCATCTGGCTGATGATCATATGATTCTACAGAGAGAGCTTGCTGCTGCAAAGGATGAGATTCACAGATTGAGTCAGGTCATACCCAAACTCCGGGCTGACAAAGAGGCTCAGGCCAGAGATCTGATTGAGAGAGGGTTGAAGCTAGAGAATGAGCTCCGTGCTACTGAACCTCTGAAGGCAGAGGTTCTGCAGTTGCGAACTGAAGCTGAGAAACTGAATGCTTTACGGAAAGATTTATCAGCCCAGATTCAAGGTCTCACAAGCGACCTGACTCGATTGCAAGCTGAGAATCAGCAGCTACCTGTCATGAGGGCTGATGTAGATGGCTTGCGTCAGGAGCTGGTGAGAACCAGGTCTGAAGTTAATCACTGATGTGGTTATTTCATTCTTCACCCATTTTTCTCCATTTATTCTTTCTCATTCCTTTTCTTTCCCTGTTGAGGGAAGTCTACCACATCCTGAAACCATTCTGGGTCAGTGTCACGAACACCTGGAGTAGGACTTGACAGCATGGTTGTTCTCTCCACAACTATATCGGATCCTTTGCTTGAAACTTAATTTACCATGGGTTCTGTTTGTAGATCGGCTTTTGAATATGAGAAGAAAGCAAATGCAGAGCAAGTGGAACAGAAGCAAGCAATGGAGAAGAACCTTGTCTCCATGGCTCGTGAAGTTGAGAAGCTTCGAGCAGAGCACCTGAGCATGGAGAAGAGAGCACGTGGTCTTGGTAAACTTTGTCCTTCATCTCTCATTTTGCACCTTCATTTTCTCTGGGAGTGTTGTAGGGTAGCCAGCTTCTTGAAAGTGTGGTTGAATGTTTCTCTGATTTATTATGTTTTGTAGGTGGTGGGGGCTTTGGATTGTTGAAAGGAAGTGCTGAATTGGGGTTCCCAGGTGGCACATTTGGTGAAGGCTATGGAGGTGCATGGGGACCTTATGATAAGCGTGGCCCTCCACGACGTTGAACCCTTCTTGATGTCTTGAAATCCTTCCTCATGGTGGTTGGATTGTGTGGCCAGATTTAGTTTTGCTTAGACTTTTAGTTTGTTGGTGGGTGAGCAAATTGGGGTTATCTTTCTTTGTCTTAATCATCGTGTTATTGCTGTTGGTAATTGCATAGATTACAAAAAGAGAACTGTAGTTTTTGTGTTATGCTTGCAAATTCAATGAAAAATAGAAATTGGATCAGTGGGTATATAGTGTTTGTGCCTCTTTAAGTTAGCGATATGTCACCAGGAAATTTTTCTTGAAGGAGAGAGCTTTGGATACATTCACAGTTGTGAACATGGCACATAATCCGGGTTTTGAATGCACTCTTCATTGTTGTATTGGCAACAACAAAAAGAGGTGACACCCTGATCTTATTATTTATCTATTCGGCTGCAACTTCCAAACTGTGCACATTCCTGGACCTGAAATTTCTGAAAGCCCATTTGATGGAAAAAAATGTTATTCTGCATGATTATGGAGTTTAACTTGAAGTTTACATTACACGCAAACCACGGGGGGGGGGGGG
>JAOXJP010000006.1:5781370-5806922 GCA_025762735.1 Platanus orientalis | reverse complement strand
CTAAACAACTTACCCTAAATCTTAGGAACTCAGACCAGTACAAAGAGTCAAACCCCTAGACCCCCGGGTCTAGACTTCTCCTCTTCACCCGAAGAAGAGAACTGATGTCTAACTCCATCGGTTAACCCCGAGTTGGTGGCGACTCTAAGAAAAGCCTAACCCTCTTGTAAAAGGGTTAGCAACCTCTCACGCACCGGCCTCAGGTGCCGAAGAGTGGACCAGAAAACCACGGGCTGACGGGGGCATCCGAACCCCTCCCGAACGCCAATGTTTACAAGGGGAAAGTGGGAAAGGGAGAAGAAAGGAAAGTGGGAAAATGAAGGAATCAGAGAACGAAAGGAAAGAAGCAGGAAAGAGAGAAAGAAAGCAAGGAGGGAGAAAAATGAAAGGTAAAGGAAAAAAGGGGAAGTGGGAAAGAGAGAAATATAAGGAAATAGGGAAAAAAAGAAATAAAGAAAGTAAACAGGGAGAAGTAAGAAAGAGGAAATGAATGAAGGAAATAAATAAATACAATTATATATATATATATATATATATATATATATATATATATATATAATGGTTGGAGGGGGTGCTTGTGCCTTTGTGACCTAGGAACCTTGTGAACCACTTGACAGAACGATAATTAGGCAAAAAAAATTGAGGGAGAAATAAGGGGAGGAAAAAAATGAATGTCTCATCTGCCTAACTATGAGCGACGACCTCAATCTCGTCTGAGGATGACGAATTAAAAGGGAAACCCATCCTGAAATTGCTAACTGTGTAATCCTAGAGGGGGGTTAATAGGATTTAATTAGATTTTTAATTCCTATTACCACAATGTTAATTAGGTGAGTCAGTTAGTGATGTTTAAGTTTAATTTAACTCAATATGTTTGGTGTTCAAATGCTAATGATTACAAGTATAAAAATGTAAAGAGCAATCACGTAAAGATCACACACCACAACACAAGAATATATAGTGGTTCGGCCACACCGGGGCCTACGTCCACTTTAACTACTCAGTTTTATTAATCAATCTTTTACAAAGGTTACAAGGTATTGAGCTAATCTTTCTAAGTCTTGTTCTTGGTGTCTCTGGCAAGCACAACCTTGGTTGTCTCCGATCCAAGGTCTTACAATTTGTCACACGACGTCTCCAACCGTTGACACAAGGGTAAGGTATATGTGCACACCTTAAACTATGTGCTTGGTATCTCTGACAAGCACGGCCTTGGTTGTCTCCGAACCAAGGGCTTATAGTTTGTCACATGGTGTCTCCGACTATTGAGTCAAGGGATTAATGGTATGAATACCAAGTTGGTTCTCAATAACCAAATATGGTAGTTTGGGTCCAAGTATGGGAATCAATGTTCCAATGTATATAGTGGCTCACAATAGCCAAATATGCCAATATGGTCAAGTGTGGGAATCAAGGTCCCAATGTAAAGAATGACTCTTACTTGCCAAATATGTCAATATGTTCACCAAGGGAAACTAAGTCACAATGTAGAGAGTGGCTCTCACTAGCTAAATATACTAATAGAATAGTCCCTACTTCCATATAAGGGTTTGTGTGTGAGTGCCTCTAGAGAAGGCAAATAAACAAGTAGTCACACAACTGAGCAAGCCTCTATATAGGCAAATATAGTGAAGCACAAGAAGGGCAATCTCTCAAGTAAGGGAACTAATGTTCCAATGTAGAGAATGACTCTCAACTAGCCAAATATACCAAGTACATGGTCTCTACTCAATACTAAGGGAATGTGTGAATGCCTCTAATGAAGGCAAGTATGAAAGTAAATCACACAACTACGTATGGCCTCTAGAATAGGCAAATATAAGTGAGGTTCATAAGGGTTTTATCTCTCGGAATGTTTTTCTAAGGATTCACATGTAGAGTAGTGGTACAGATATACAATAAGCAAAAGTTCACCACAAACTACCTATAATGTAAATAAACTCCAAAATATAAGCAAAAACTTTACCTCAACCTTTTAGGTTGAGAGTTTATATGCTTAGAGGTGTAGGAGCACCATCCTTAATCTTCCTCCTCTCTTCTCTTGCAAAGGAAACCTCATTTCAAAAAAACACACATGGAATTTGTGTTTTAAATTTTTAACAAAAATTCCTTAACAATCGATTGCGAGATTCATAATCGATTTCGGTTCGCAATCCATACAGCAATCAATTGCGGCCTATGGGTTTGGACCATGGGAGTCTCATATTTGGGTCACAATTGATTGTGAGACTCACAATTGATTATAAAATAATCATGTCAGTTGGAAGGAGCTCATTGAGCCAATCGTTTAGAGTACTCGTGGGTTCCGAGCGGACGTCGGGATCAAAAGTTATGGTCATTTTAAGTTGAGATGTTCATACTTATTTGTCGGCTCATTTTTCACTTGGGGTTTTTGATCAATTGCACCTAGGGGCATACATTGGTCTTAAGGCTTTCCTAGGATCAAGCCTTGGTCTTTGAGGGTCTCCTAGAATAGCCACACAATACCCATTTGGTTTTATAAATGATTCAAAGATAGTGACTTGGCTTTTCCTTAACACTTCTCTTTAGCTCTTCTTGGGTTCTTTGCTTGATATGCCTTGGCTTATAGCACTTGAACCTCTTCTTTGTTATGGTGATGGTCTCCACACTAGACACATGTAGGATCACTCATTATACATAACATTCATAGCCTATCACTTAGACTTGGAATGAAATTGGCAAATTACATAATGACTTAACACCTCTATTAGATTAAATAGGTATCTGGTATACCAAAGAATCCTCTATTAATTAAAGGACTCATTGTACATTACCATGAGCTTATGCGGGGGGGCCTACACATGATCTTACACATATCAAGATAGTAGTCTACATATATATACATGAATGGACGAATGAAGTTTCTCTAACTTACTATCGACATACATGTGCAAATTTAGAAAGAGTTTCCTTAAGCTATGTGTGTGTGTGTATTTGTCTTCAAATAAGTGTGGTTGTTGTCTTGAGCTACATGCACAAGAAATGTACTGCAACACTCACTCAACCAATCATGATCCCTACCCCTAGGTCATTAAATGGAAGCCAATTCATGCTCGACAAATTCAAGAGTAAGGTCAAGAGGGTGTACATGTGCTTGGGGGAACCAAAAGGATGATCAACAAGGAGGGAGAGGACACTCATAAATGTTGGGAGAGGTGTGACCCTTCTGAAGAGCCATAGGTTGTGGGGTGGCCATTCTAAAGCATTGTAGGCTAGGGGTGGCACTTCTGGGGACCACCACTTGGGTCTTCTCCGATGCTCAAGTTACCTTCTATTTGCTTTCCATTTTGACCCTTGTTTGACCCATTGAGTTTTTAAGAGTATGAATTGATTCAAACACCACCTTGTATATCAATTTACAAGCATTAATACACATACACGTGCATAATCTTACAAATGTGAGGATAGGTAACCTAAACCCCATCTCATACATGGACACTATAAATAAGCAAAGCATGAATATGATTAATTATTTACCCATTGATTTACATTTATATTTTATTTGAAAAATAAATTCACGTGGCTCTGTCTCCTTGAGAGGGAAGAGATGCTATAAAACGTGAAGGGGGTTCTACATACATTTTCAATGGAATTCATGCCAAGCCAATACTGATCAGTGAAATTCATGATGATACAAGCATAAAACAATGAAATATTTATTATGAACCATAAAATTATCCAAAAACCAAATCACCATCAAGAATAAAAGAACACACATAATAAACGTGAAAATTTAACAAGAATGAAATCCACCAACCCATGAATTCCAACAAAACCAAGAGAAACTCAAGCTTTTGAAGGAATCCCTAAGTTACTCTTATCATAAGAAATTTACGTAGAATTTTATATGGCTACTAATTGATCTAAGTATAACTAAAATGGATATAAGAACTACTTACAATGAGTATTGGTGATCAGAAAGAGCTCATGTTCTTTCCTTTTCTTCTCTCCCTTTTCTCTCTCCTTATCCTCTGGAAGCTCATTTACATAGGAAAGGATATGGGAGATTAAGGTTGCATCACCTCTTTTATAAGTGATGTAAGCCTAGGGTTAAGTCATTTTGTGCAAAGATATTTTAATCATTTTATAGGAGGGCATTTTGATCATTCTCTATCTAGGGGCATTTTGGGAAATACAATTTTAGAGAATTCTTTGAAAATATTCCATGTTAAGTGTGTTTGGAAATTAAAGCTCCTTATGATCCCAATAATGAATTTATTTAAAATTGAATTTTTGTTGGGTCCATTTGGTCATGCTACATTTTTAAGAAAAAAATGCATTATTAGATTCGAGCCTTATTAAGGGACCATTTCTCATTTGAAGAGAGTTTTTGCTTGGGTTTATGAGTAGCCCATGCCCTTCATTTAAAGCACCAAAATGCCTAGAGGAATCATCTCATCATGGAGGTGGGTGGGCCCTTTGCTAGACCAAATTATGGTGTTAACACCCACCATGCTAATTTTGGCACAACTCCTGGTATTGGCATTTTTCTTCAAGACAGCGGATAAGCAAAGCGATCCTTAGCCACTTTTTCTAAGCCATTCTTTGAGATCCAAACTGAGCCAAATCCTATCAATAAAATCTTGTCCATGTCATCCCTATTATCTGCCATATTTTAATTATTTTCTCCTTCCACTCTTCATTTTTATTATTATTATAATTTTTTGTTGATGCTTATTTTTTCATCTTTTTATTTATTTGGTTAATTATTATGACTTAGTATCTAATTATTATTCCCTATTTATTTATCTTTATTTTTAGTTAATTGTTTTGATTGATTAATTAACTAATTCTTATTATTTATTTAGTTAGGTACTATTGTTTATTGACTTATTTATTTATTTATTACCACCTATCATTGTTATTTATTTTATTAGAATTATTATGTATCTTATTTTATTTATTTATTTTTATTATTTTTATTTTACCTATTTATTTATTACCCCTTATCATTATTATTAATTTTATTAGAACTATTATTAATATGTATTTTATTTTATTTTTATTTGTTTGTTTCCTTTCTTTGTCCTCTTTTCTTTCCCTTTTTCTCCCTTCTTTTCTCCTCTTTTCTTTCTCAACGGCAACCCTAAAAATCTGCATTTGGCCAAAGACGACGAACCAAGGTAGGAGGACTAGTCTCTCTCTCAACTCTCACTCCCTCTGTCTCACTCTCTCTCCTCATGGGCAAGCAAACGCCCTGCGCAAGCCCCTTTCTATGCTAAAGCTTCTGCAACCACTATCCTTGCATGATCGACTTCTCCCTCTTCCATCTCATACAAGCCTCAAAAGAAACCATAACCCTATGGCCCATTTTCTTTCCATTTTTTGAAGCTCCTACTCACACTTCTCTCTCTCACACGGGCAAGCAAACGCCCTCTACCCGAGCCCCCTCTCTATGCCCTACCCAAGCAAACACCTACAATCTCTCTCTCTCTCTCTCTCTCTCTCTCTCTCTACAACCTAATGATTCTCTCTTCATGCAACACACATCTTCCTCTACCCTTCCATTTTCATTAAAATATCACAAAACCCTAGACCTCCCCTCTTTTTATCTCTTGCCTTAATATTGCAACCATTAATTCACAATCTGCAGGCCCAGACTAGGTGGATGACGACCACACACCTATAGTCTTGAGCAATGGAGACGACACTCCCTAACAAGCAGCTCGACAGATTATTGAAGACCAAACCTTTCCTTCTGATTTCTTCTATAAAACCCCTCATAGTGAACAAAAAGGGGGGCTGATTTTCGTTCATACACTTCCAAAACCAAAAGAAACTCATCAAAATATCATATGGCTCACACACCCTATTTCTCTTTCATCGACAACAGAATGATCTCCCTCACACCCATTAAATCCCCCATTTAGGTTTGCCAACCATTTTTTCATTGTCCAAACCCACGATAGTTCCTTGTCTACTATGCTCCTCGATGTTTGAAGAAATGAAAGTTCCAAAGGCTCTGTCCAACGAAGTGTGCTACAAAGGGGGATGAACTACATATCTTCACAACAAAAAAACAAAAAAAAATTAGTGCCTATTTCTTTATTGGTGTTCCCGTTTTGTTGGTGGTTATTGGAGATGATGGTGTTAAATTTGAGAAACAAGCTAATGAGAGGGTAATTTCATTTCCAGTGGGATTGTTCTTTGAAGTTGTGTCGACTATCCCATCAATAAAAGATATCCCAATTGTGTTTTCAAGTTCGGTTTGTGGTTTCTTATCAAATTTTCAGATGTGTGTTATACTAAGGATTTACTTATGAGGTATTTTTATGCTCTTTAAGTTTTAAGTCGTGCATTCATGTGGGTTCTAGTTTACACCATTAAAACTATAACAAGAACAAACCAAGATGACCCGGTTCATATAGAGTGTCTTTCATACATAATTTATGTGGTAATTAATCTGTTAGGGGATGTGGTATAGTTATTATGTCAATACTCATAAGCAATAAGATTTTATTAGACATGATATTTATTGCAAAGCACAATAGATTTTTGGCCTTTGATGAGTTTTGAATAAAATGCTTTGCTTGTTTTGACTTATCCATGGTCACATTGGAAGGATTCTTATATTGATGTATAAGAATAGGTCTTCTACAAACTTGAAATGTGTCTTGTTGAAAATTTATGTTGCGGCTTTCATTGTTGTTCATTTTGCTAATAATGTAGGGGGTTATTAGACTAATGTTCTACACATTGTTGATGGTTCCATGTATCCGTGTTGGTACTGCTGTAGTTGATCATTTTTCTGTTTTGATACATACCCAATAATTTGTCTATATGAAATAGCTTTTCTGAATTTGGATTTGCTAATGTATTGATTTTGTTGCTATGTTGAATCACACATTCTGGGCTGCTACACCCTTGTTGTTACAACTTGAATGCAAGATTTTGGGTTGGGCTTAACTAAGTATACTTTGTTTAACAAACACCACTCAGCACTTATTAAGAGTTGGGGATTGAAATTTTGTGTTGGGGGAATGGGAGGTCAAAGGGACTGCTGTATTTTTCTTTTACCCTATTATGTATAATGAATAGCTAAGTAACCATTTCATCTTTGCCCAATTGTTGAGTTGTGTCTTTGTTTATTTCTGTAATCAGGTTGTTGTATGAATCATCCTTTTACTTGCTGAAAAATTTAGGGGGTTTAGCAATTCAATTTTATATATTAATGGTCTTTCTTATGATTTTGTAATAGTTGGTTTAGCTTTTTATGAGCCACACAATGTTCTTGATTGTCCTTCCACTTTTCTTTCATAGTTTGGGCATGGTATAGTATGACAAGTTCATCACGACTCATATTTTCACTTACCAATCATTGTTTTATGACTCAACAATGTTGTGTGTATACTATGGAACATAGACAAATCTTCCCATGAATACTTTGTTCCATCCTTCATTAATTATATTGTTTGGTTTCACGATTTGTGTTAATTTTAGTCTTTTCTATATTAAAGAGATTCATTAATTTGATTCCATTGTTTTAGATTAAGACCAAACTAACTCATCTTCAAGCTAAGTCTTAGATTTCATTTCTTCAATTCATTTTTCTTATAAACACCCTGCATGCTTGTTGTTATATAAGTGTGAAATATCTAATTTCTCAGTCTTTGACACTTACCTCAATTCATTTATATTGATTCATTAGTTATTATATATATATATATATCCCAAGCGATGTACTTCCAATGCCACCATCCTTACTACGATAGAATTTGGAATGATGGCACATCTCTATAATAGAAATTTTATTAAGATTCTCTCTTTAGTTTATTCTTTTGGGTTCTATGAATGCAATGACCATTAAGGTAGAAATCCCTTGGCTCATCTCTCAAACCACTCTTTGGTTATTCTTTTAGTATATTAATTGTATAAGGATCCATATTCTTTTTTAAAGCATGGTTGATTTGTTACATGGAAATCTATTCATCCTATACAAAATGAATGATATTGTATTAACCTCTCATGGTCTTCTTGTTTACACAAGATTGTAGCAAAAAGGTATGCTACCTTACTTCACTTCCTGGTTTATTTCCATTCCTTTAAGTAGAATGTCATTTTAATTGAAAACTATGCTATGTTTGTAGGAGATACCCAGATCTTTAGTTGTGGATTGCAATCATAGTAGGTAAATGGCGCATTTTGTAGCCTCAACTAGCATAGAGTGTCTTAGTTTATTTGATTATAGGATCGTACATACTTATTTTTTGGACGTTGTGTTATGTATTATGATGCGAATAAATTAGTAATTACATCAATGGTGTTTTGTGGATAATTGATATATTTAGAGTGTCTTTTTAAACCATGGATTATTAGGTGATTAAACAAAGTGACATAGGGACAAGTATTCATTGCCATGAGTCCATATTACAATTTTTATGTTGCCAAAAGTTTGGAAAAAATGGCATATGGGTTCCTCACCTACTCTCAATAAAATGAGATAGAGGAAATGAGAGAGATGAATTTTAAGCAAATTAAATTAACATAAGGTTTTAATGGGTTTAAAGTAGGTAACCACGAAAGTGGATAAGGTGGATGGCCTAACACCTTCCCCAACTCATAATCGAACCTCTTACCTAAAAATCTTTGTGAATCAACCAATTCAACATGGAGTCAAATAGTTCAATCCATTTTCAAAACCAATGTCCATCTACATCTTTAAAAAGGATGATGGCGACTCCAAGTCCCGTGGGATATTCTTGTGATAGGGAAATCTCTTTCAAAGGTATTTACCCGTTGTGCAAAAATCGAGGCCCACTGCCCCTAACCCTTAGCCAACTTCTGTATGTTTGATCCTCGATCATTGAGTTATTTCAACACTTTCCTAAGAAATTCTCAGCATATAAATATCAGTTTATCATATCTTCTATGGAAGAATTTTGAGGATTTTGAGGACTATACATTAACATACAGCATCTCATCTAACTTGATTCTTTAGGCTCCTCACATCAACATCAACATCAACAATCTTTGAAAAGTCATAAAATATAATATGAGCCTCATACACATGTTAAACTAAAATCCCACACCAATTAAAAATTACCCCCATGATCCTAAATGTAATTGAATTGTCATCCAAATCCAAAATGACCACATTGTTTCTACCTATTACCACACTTAAACCATGTTTAATTAAAGTGTGTTGATACCCATGCAAGTGCCACCACATATGGTGTGGGAGATATGTGGCATGCACATCTGATACAAAACAACCCCTGTTATTTTCCATATTTACAAGATTTCCATCATAATTAATAAATGACAAAACTACCTATGTGGTAAAATTAAGAAAAATTGAAATAAATCATAATTTTAAAAACAACTAAAGATACTTATTTAAAGACTCCAAGCCTTAATGATTAGAATACTTTTGGCCCCCAATCATTGGTACTTTCCCTATATACATTGCACTAATAGAAAACTACGAAAAAAATAAACAATAACCAAGGGAAGATGGATTCGACCAAGGCTGGTCTCTAATCCCAGAGCTCTCTCAACTCCTCTCCTTAGCCAGAAGAAGAAGGAAGAGATTTCCCCCACTTAGGTGCCTATTTCCTAAGCATAGAACTCTAGCAAGGATTGGACTGGATAATAATTCTTCATCCCTCAACACTCTCTGTAATATCCCATAATGCATTAGAAGGGTAAAAATGTAATTATACATGTATATGGGTAAACATTTCTTTTAATATTTTTAAAAATTCCATTATGGTGTTTGGGACCCAATATGATGAATTAGAAATAAGGAAAATGAAGATAAGTTATGAGCATGTCAAATTCTAAAGTTGTCCCAAGAACGTAATTGGAGTAACTTCATAGACACACTTGTACCAATACTAAAGGAATTAAGTGAAAAACCATCTATCAATGGAAACCTCTAGAAGTCTACTTTTCAACGCTTTAAACAGTGTATAAATATGAGTTTCCTAGAGGAAGTTATCGCCATTTTTGTAAGAAGTGTTTAAACTAAAGAAAAACCAGGATTTTTATGAGTACCCGTACAAATGATTAGTCGTTGATAACAAAGAGGAAAAAAATGATGTTAAAATATTTGTTTGATAGGTCATTGAAATCCAATGAACGGTTATAGACTCAATGATCGATTATTTAGTGCCCAATGATCGATCATTTGTGAGAAAAAGCTGAAAATTTCAATTTTTTGTCATTTTGGCATTTTTTTCCACCTAAAAGCATGTCTAAAACATGAGAAAATCTCTAGAATCATAGAATGAACATAGATGATGAAATATAAACTTAAATTACACCTCATTTGAATCTAAAACCAAATAAAAGAAGAAATAAGAGAAGAAATAGGAATTTGGGGAAAAATAGAGAGAAAAACTTTTAATTCGATAAGTTTTTGCTCATTCATGATAGATTAAGTAATAATTTGGGAAATTCAATAACAATACATGATTTTTATGATAAATGGTCTTACATATTACAGAGATCTAAGATTTGGAGGTGAATAGGAGGAGAAATCTAAAGAGGAAAAGGCTTGTGTACTTGTACTTGTAAACTATGCACATTTCCCTCTTCTCCACTATTGATGGATCTTCTATTTCGAAACTCGTCATTTGGTTGAATTCTTAAGAGAGTTGAATCTCGCATGTTCATTCTTTGAAGCAAGTATACATTATAGATATACACCTTCCCTTTCCTCAATTTGGCTACTAATTTTAAGATCTACCATTTGTTGTTGAAGAAATATTATTGAAACAATCATTTGTTGAAATCTATGAAAATTTTTAATCTCATCTTCCATTCTATTGATAGATCCATGAAGTTTTCTTGGAATTCTTATATTTAAACATGTAATTGACATGGATTTATATTCATTTTGACATGAATTCACATGAATCCATGTCAATTACATAATGAATAATCTATATAAATTTCATTGAATTTCACAAGAACATATGAAATCCTTTGATCTATATTAAAATTGAATATGAATAAATGATTATCATTGAATAAAGTATTAATTGACCTTCTATTTCACATATAGACTATGATAAATGATCAATTAACTGAGTATTTCGATTCTTTTAAACTAATTAAAAATTACATGCATGTGACAAAAAATCATTTAAACTATTAAATTATGAATTCTTTCAATTTGATTACCCAAATATGATCTAACTCTGTGAATGTCGAATTATTAAATATGAATTATGGTTGAATTAATGATTAGAACATATGGAATCATCTCATGACTTAAGACTTATGATTATTGATCGATTTATGACCAATATCAAGCTAGATTGCTTAAACAAATTGAATCTAATGCGAATACTATATTTTAAATTGATTTAAATATGACCAATAAGATAAAATATAAACATTATTTGATTTCTCATTAAAACAATTGAAAGATCATTGATCTTACTCTATGTATTACAAAGTATTGAATTGTTAATGAATCTTGACCTTCCTCATTTTTATGAGAGTTTCTTCATTGGCCTATGGATGTCACTTTGATCCATCCCATATGATTTTTTTTATTGAATCCTTTGAACATCATTAAACTATTTGGGACCTATCATTGGGTCGTGACAAGGGAAATGTTATATGGGACCTACCATTGGGCTGCAACAATGGTAATTTATACGGGACCTTCCATTGGATCATAACAATAAAAATATTTTAGGACCTATCCATGGGTCACAACAAGGGGATGATACGAGACTTGTCATTGGGTCACAACAATGGTAAGTTATAGAGGAGGACGCTAGCACTCTATATGGGACCTCCCATTGGGTCACAATAATGGAGATTCGATTATATTGATTCATTAAATCCTTTGAATATCATTTTGGGACTGTGGACATGGGGCGCCCACTTTGGCTCGTTGGTCGTCGATTCCCCTTTCTTTCTTTTTTGCATGAGAGAGGGATTCAGGCTTTTGTTTTGGAGTTGCCACCAACTCGAGGTTTAACCGATAGAGTTGGACATCGGTTCTCCTCTTCAGGGAAGAGGAGAAGTCCAAAAGTCTAGGGTTTAATTCCTAACATTGGTCTATGTTTTAGAGATTTAGGTTAAGTTGTTTGGTTACATTTAGGGAAGGTTTTAGGCACCCCAAATACCCCCCTTTTTAGGGCGGCTTCTCCCATTCATATAATTTTTAGTCTTATATCAATGCCCATGCTTTATTAATGTTGAATTGGATTTTTCTAGGCTTAACGCCTGATTTTACTCTCAATGCCTAATTTTTCAATGCCTGAATTTAATTCAAGATGAAAATCAGCTATTGGCTTATGAACAGTCTAGAAACTGTCCTTTATTTTATCATATTCTAACTACAGGAGACCCCTCATGGGTTAGGTCTTTAGAGGGATGATGTACCCCTCTAAATGGTTCACTAGTTGATTCCTTAGGGTTAGGTATTAACCATAATGGAAGGGAGAGAAAGGGAAATAAAATATTTTTTGTCTTACAGGCTTAATGCCTGAATTTTAATTCAAGGTGAGAATTAGGCGTTGGGGAAGATGATCACATCAACACCTTTGTACAATATGTTGGGATGCTTTAGTGGGTCCCAGCACTATAGGACCCATGGTTTGGGTTGTGCAACCCTAGGGGTCCTGGATGTAGGCCACAAGGAGTTATGACCTCCCAAAGTAAGCCACATGATCATCTGTTATAGGCCTAACGCCTGAATGTTCAACCCTTGAATTTTAATTCAGGAGAAATTCAGGTGTGGGGTACTAAACCAGCATCCAACTTAGGTTTTTGGGTCACTAAAGTGGGGCCTAAAGGGGCAGGATCTCTCCTAGGTCCATGCATTGACCCAAGGGTGGACATACATAGCTAAGTTTTGAAAAACATGATTTTTAAGCCTAGGCTTAACACCTGAAATTCACTTCAACACATGAATTTCCATCCAATGCCTGAAATTAACCTCAAGCGTTGGGATAGAAATGAGGGCCCACAGAGGTGCGTGTGCACAAGATTGAATTCCAGAGGTTAGGTCTGCCATGGGACAGGGCTAGAGAAAAATCAAGGCTCCCTAGGGTAGGTTCCAAATCTTAACTCCTGATTTTTCTCCTGATTCCTATTTGCTCAACATTTGATTTTTAATTCACTAAAAATCAAGCGTTAGTTGCTGAGAGAAAATCCAATAGATGGATTTCTCGATTTTGGAACCCTTAGGGTTTGAAAAAATTGTAAAATTAAGCATGCTAGCAAGAAACATATATATAAACATCACATAAAAATTTGGACTTCAGATTATGCATAGCAAATTCAAACTAAAATCATCAAATATTCATTAAACTAGGTCTCAAAAGTCCCGATTTTAGGGGGATGTTTGGAGGGTCATCTCGAGGCCTTTTACAACTCCTAAAATCATGAAATTAAATCTAGTATATAACACATATGTCTAGTTTAACATAGTCAAATTTTGGCACAAGCAGCCCTCTACAAAAATCATAAGAAAAACAGCATGGAAATTGGTAAAAAATGAAGTAGAAGCTATTGAGCCTCTACTGTGTAACCCGAATTAGAGTAGTGTTCTAGCATGAATTGGACAGCATAATAACATGCTAATTTAACATATGATGAAGGGGGTGAATTGAACTTAGCTTTAGGCTTACCTTGGATCTAAAGTGGCCTAGGGTTATGAATTTCTTCATATTTTCCTTCTTCTTCTTCCTCCTTTGCCTTAGAAATTTTAGGGTTTTTTGTTGCCAACTAGGGGCTGCATGAATTTAGGGCTATTTATAACCTCAAATTGGTGCAATGGAGGGTGGGGATTACTCTTGGGGTTTGCTAGGTGGAGGGCTAGGATGTGTTTAGGTGGAAATGAGGTGGAGGGCTGAGATGTGCCTATCTAAAATGAGGTGGAGGGTTGAGATATATTTAGCTAAAATGAGGTGAAGGGTGGAGATTAATTTATGCTTGTTGGCATGGAGGGGTGAGGTGGAAGGAAGACAAGGGAGATGCCCTTTGCCAACATCCCATTGGTTGCAATCTTCAAGGGGAGGCATGGAGATGCCAATTGGGGGCTTGTGATGGGTTCTCTAGGGATTTGAAATCCAAGGTGTAGATCCAAGGGAGGAGAATGGAAGATCAAATGGGAGGATGCTAATCCAAGGGCTATCTAAAATGGCCTTAAGGTGTGAATGCATTAAATGCTAAAAATCTTTAGCTTTAGGTCATTTAATAAATAAAGATTACTTTTGATTTTTAGAACCCTCTCTCTGCCATCACTTCTCGCAAGCTCTCGAGCTCTAAAGTTGGCCCAATTAGTGTCATTTTCAAAGGTCACAGATCCTTCGAACGCATTGGTTCAGTCAAAACCAAAGTACGAAAAGGGCAAGGGGATGAAATCAGGGTTTTTTTACCTGAAAAGCTCTCATATGCATTATGAAAGGGCAAGATGATAAAATTGATTCGAGAATCACCCAGGGATAGATGACCCCAGGTCTAGGTGAGTCACAGCCTCTGACTTTGCAAGATTACGGTGCCTGAGCAAGAAACTGGGTCAAAACCATTTTTTACCTGATTTGACAATATTGGACAGGGAATGCTACTATTTTTTCTACAAAATGCTACCATGGGTCATATCTGGGGGATTTAAATCTTTAAGAGTCTTTGAGCTACAGGAGCTGACAAATTGGCTGTTGGATTTTTGGGTAGTTGTCGAGGGTTTTTCAAAGCAAGGTTGCTTGAAGAAATTAGGTTTCTATAGCTTATTTTTTAAGGACAGGGGTGAAATTGAGAAAATGACCCTGACCTTGCTCTATTCCGAATCTGAGAGAACTTTTAAGAGCATTCTGGGTTTAGGCAGAAATGATCGCTTGGGCCATGGATTTTCTACAAATTAGTGTAAATCTGATAGTCTTGAGGCTCTGAATTTATAGTGGGATGGCCACTAACTAACTGTATTTCTAATTTCAAATGAACTCCCGGGAGTTGGTTGAGCACTTGATTTTTAGACCCAATTTATTGCACTTTTTGGAGTATTTGAGGGAATCTTAGTAGATAAGTTTTATGAAAGTTCCTATTCCTTAGATAGTTTCTTAGGGCCTCCTAATTCTAGAGAGATGGGCACCAACTGATCTTGATTTGGAGGTCTAGAGAATATTCTGGCTCCATAAGAGCGGAATGTGAAAAAATAGCTTTTCGACCTCTTCGGAGAGATTTGGGATTTTACAGAGGTTCGAGGTTTTGAAATCCTCTTCTTAGACTTGGAGATTTGAAGCTAAGGCCGGGACTGAGATATGGTGACTGACCCTTTTGGATTTGGAGGTCGGAGAAATCTCTGAGAGCTTCTACAAGGGCTATTTCTTGGTCAGGGTTGTTATAGTTGAGAAATTGGTTGTTACCGTTCTCAAGAAATGTTTGTTCTGTGTTGAGGGAGTAGGGAGACTTAGGGATGCATGGGATTGAAATTACACTATTCAGACAATAGGGGAGGTTTTGGGGATCCTTTGAGGGTCCAGGGGTAAATGCTTTAAGGTGAAAAGCATAAAATGGTAATTTTTCGTCCGCAGGTCGAAAAAAGTGAAAATAAGATTTCTTCTCCTGTGATGCTTCATGACAAGAAGGCTTATGTAGATAGGTGAAATTCAGTGATCTAGATGATAGATAGTGAATTTTGGGCCTTTGAAGGCAAAGGGGCAAAATGTTAATTTTTTCATCTGTGATGCTTTACTAGACAAAGGCTTACAGGAGGTGGAAAACTTGTTGATGACATGGATGGGGTTTTTAAATGTGGACCCTAGAAGTCCTGTTGATGCTTTTATGAGAGATTAGGGTTTGTCCTAAAATGGTGCATTTTGGGTTGTAATAAGGTGTTTTTACTGGTTCATTCGTGACTAGAGCATCCGGGAAGACCTCTTTGGGAATGCCAAACCTCCTATAGTCCAGGTTTGCGCTTCCTAAGCCAAGGGTACTTAGAATCTTGATGCCTAAATGTTGTTATGCTGTCTATGCTATCACATGACTGGAGTCAAAATTTGGGTGCTAACAGATGTCCCTCTTTGATATGTGTGGCTTTGTCGCATATAGCAAAGAAGGAAGTGCCCTAATTTTGACTTGGGAGAGACCATGTTTCTTCCTTGTATGTAACTTATGGTTATTGGGTGGGTCGTTTTTGAAATATATAGATCAGTTTTGATTTGAAAAATGGTATCAGGCTTAATTGCTTTTGAAATGCCTTCTCGGGTTAAAAGTAGACTTTTTCAATGTTTTATAAATTCCTTCATTTTAATTTTCAAAAGTGGGTCTTCACAGATAGAGGGACTTTCTTTGTTTTGAAAATATAGGCTATCCATGAGTTATACACAAGCAATTAACATTTTCTCTAACTTCTCGAGTGTTACTATTAGCATATGCGCTGCATCGGGAGACATGTAAGTCATCAACATTGAGCACAATTACTTGAAAACATTGCGCAAAACCAATCATGCAAAAGCTATAAACACTCGAACCATTTAGATGACTATGCACTTGTATTTGCTTTTGGCTGGCTTAATGATTCAAATTGTATGAATTGTTTAAAGTTGCTTATGAGGTTTATAGATTGACATGTTTTGCATTTGCTGTGTTGAGTGATCATTGATTCATTTGTGAAGTTGATTGCTCAGACATCTTTTTGTTACTGTCCTTGAGAGTTTTAATGGGACTCGACAAGGGATGTTAGTGAAGCTCTCCCTAGAAAAGCTATGGAAAAATATATGTTATCATAATTGTTTCTGCTTGGTTTTACATCAATCATGGTATATTTGCATTAAATATCATTTCCAAAGACACGTGTGGCTTTACATCAGTCATGATATATATCAGGATCGATCTACATCAACGCCTTTGTCCCACTTGGGCAAATGGTGTATTTTACGGGATTCACTGAGAGATTTTGGAAGCTCACTCTAGAAAAGCCATGGGACCTTGGAGGGTTAGTGCTACGCATCCATAAAGTGATGGTTACATAGGCTATGGAATGATCCATGATAATATTTTTGTCCCACTTAAACATTGCCAAGGTATGGGGACGTGCAAGGGAGAATTTAAATGACTCTAAAAGCCAGAGAGGGATCCCGTAGGATCGGGTGTTGTGCCTTGCCCAGGTGATAGCAACCCAGTCTTTGCTAAAGTAGGTATAACACACAACATTTGAGGGTAAATGCAACACAGTGCTTATGTCTCAATAAGCAAGCGTCACTAAAGTCGGTGCCAATAGGTTGGTTTGTTAAGCAGTGACTATTAAAACTTCTAAAGAAATGTTGGTACGCTCTTTCTCGAGAAGCTATAGAAGGGTTTTTCTCACAAGTAACCCATGCTATGAATCTCTACTAAAGCTTGATAGGTGCTTAGACTATAAATAGAAGAAACACTATGGCTAGAAAACTAGCATTTCATAGACTTGATGGATCGAAGTGTGGCATTGCTCGTTGTCCGATGCTAACCAAATGTCAAACAGTGACCGTTAGTAAATCATGCGGAAGATAAAGTACTAACTGGAGTGGCTGATGCAGGTAAGCCATTCAAAAGTATGGAATAGGTTGTGCCAAAATTTAAACGGGAAAGGTGGCTTGGTTTTGACGTGTTGAGAAATGTTATGAGCTCTTTCCCGAGAAGCAGTGATGGGTTTTTCTCACAAGTAACTTGTTTGATGCGAGGAGGATTCTTTAGGCATGATAGTAGTCCTACTATGGCCTTAGGAATTTCACAGACTTTATGGATCGAATTGTGATGTGTATTTACATCCTATAAATAGACATCACAAGTGGTCATACCCTACAATTGTCCTATCTTTGACATAGGGTGGATAGAGGACGGTTGGGACTGGAGATGTTGTTGCACTCTCTCTGGAAGCTGTGGGGGTTATGATAACAAGGAACCCAATGCTACGTATTATACATAATTCTCTAATAGTATTGGAGCTAAGATAATACAAAGACTATGAATCGAAGTGTAGCATTCAACTATTTTCGAATAACCTAGATGCTTCGTGACAATTTGTTCATGGTTCAAGGATTACTGACAAGGCTTATAGGAAAGTTTTTGGGCTTGTTTCAATAGCCATGGGATCTCAAGAGAATAGTGCTACGTATCTATTTTAACCATCAAATCTGTAAACATGGCTAGCATAATACGCAAGCTATGAAGTGATGATACCTACATATACCTTAGATAGGTGGTTTATCTGTAAAGACTTTTCTACAAAGTTGGGGACCGACAAGACTTAGCGAACCTACGTGGCCTGCATGAGGTATATCATGTAACACCCCACCCCATGATGCACATAATACTGAACACGTATAATACTTAGAATGTCAACACATGTCACATAAGTTTTGTACACACATAGGATCACTTAAATGCATATACGCTGATCTGAATGTTAAAGCAACTTTAGAAAGGCACTAACAAAAATGTAGAATGAATTTATAAGTAAAAGTTATACCTTTTAATAGGAATGGAAGTTTAGAGTCCTACACAACAAATAGTAAGTAAAACAAACACTAGATGCAAAAGTTAAATGCAATTTACTAGGCAAAGGAAAAAAGAAAGGGTCAAAGACATGGCAATTTCTGAAGTTGTCCCAGATGGATGACACAACTTCATAAGTCAATATCTATCAATCCCATAGAAATCACCCTACAAATAATATATGATTGAAAACATCTATGAATCTACTTTCTAATACGATAAACAATGAGTGAATTAAAGTTTTTTAGAAGAAGTTATGATAATTTTCCTAAAAAGTGTTTATGCTATCTGGTATGGTCTGCATCAGTAGATTTTGGGGTAACTTTAAAAATACACCAATAAAAATGTAGAACGAATTACAAAGTAATCTATATATGCTTGGAAAGCTCTTAAAGTCTAGTTTTAAACAAAAAAATGGTGAGTGAATCGGAGTTTTGTAGGAAACGTTATGGTTGTTTTCCCACATAATGTTTATGTTGAAAACAAAGTTTAGCGGGATGACATCATCAAAATAGAAAATTACGTACAACTACGATTTTTACAAAATGGGCATTTGTGCAAAGATCCAAAAATTGCCTCCGATAAAGGTCAAGGATAGTTGTTCCTACACTTCCTAGCATTCAAACTCTCAACCTCAAGGTAAAGGTAAAGCTTTAACTTATTTTGGAGTTTGTTTCCATTCTAGTTAGTTTGTAGTTGGCTTTACATATTGTTTACTTATACCACCACACTATTTGTGAATCCTTGGAAACATCTTTTCCATGAGATATTGTTCTTCTTATGCTTCATTTATATTTGCCTATTCTAGAGGCCATACTTAGTTACGTGATTTACTTGCATATTTTCCTTAATTACAAGCATTCACACATTCCCTTAGTATTGAGTAGAGACCATACACTTGGTATATTTGGTTAGTTGAGAGCCACTTTCTACATTGAGACATTGGTTCCCCTACTTGACTGGATTGACATCTTTGGCTATAGAGAGCCACTACTTACATAGGGATATTGATTCCCTTGGTTGACCATATTGGTATATTAGGCTATTGAGAGCCACACTGTATATTGGGACTTTGATTCCTATACTTGGTCTTAAACTACTACATTTAGTTATTGAGAACCACCTTAGTATTTATACCATATTCTCTTGAGTCAATGGTTAGAGACACCGTGTGATGAATTGTAAGTCCTTGGCTTGGAGACAACCAAGGCCATACTTGCCAGAGACACCAAGCATGTAGCTTAAGGTTTTACTAGATACTTTATCCCATGTGTCATCAGTCAAAGATCTCGGTTTACAGATTGTAAGTCCTTGGCTCAGAGACAACTAAGGGTGTGCTTGTTGGAGACACTAAGCACATAAATTAAGATTTACTCATTACCTTATAATCATTGTAAAATATTGATTAAGAAAATTGGGTAGTTGAAAGTGGACGTAGCCCCCCAGTGTGTCCAAACCACTATAAATCTTGTGTTGTGGTCTGATTGTATGATTGCTTATCTATTTACTATTAAGTTTCTAGCTACTCTTGCACACTATGTGTATGACAATATTATTAAGTAGAAACTTTGTAGCGCACATATACTTGGTTTAATTCTAAGAATGCTAAAATTGAATTAAAATCAATCCTAACATTTTAAAGGGGTTAAAGAAATTTAGAAATCCTATTCATCCACTCTAGGATTACACACTTAGGAATTTCAAAAGTGTTTAAATGAACATTTGCTACCTATTTATAAAGAGGCCCCAAATTCAAAATACCATCGCATATCAGCCTATGGTAGAGAACGCACTAAGACATAAAAAAATCCTAGATAGAACATTTGCTTCCAATTGTATAACATCGTTTGCAAAGATGAATAAAAATAAATATTTTAATTAAAAAATGTTTAGTTTAAATGATTTTCTTTCATGTAAGTTTGCAAAAATAGCAAGTCACTGAAATCAAATTTCAATTTTAATGTATCTCTGTGTTTTCTACTATAGTTGGATGACAAACTCAATAGTCGATCTCTAAGACCTCTTGTTTGGATTCATGCTATTTGCTTTGGCCCCTGACTTAAGAATTGATAGGTTCACCTGTGGAATTCTTTTGTAGAGAGCCATAAACAAGCTCACACCAGCCAACACATACCTCTGTACCCAATACCTTGGCTTTCCCACTCTTTTTCAAGCCTATAGTTTCTAATCTGATGTGTTGGAGTTTGAGTCAAACTTGGACATCCATGTGGGCATCCTACCATATTTAGAACTCCTTTAAGACTTATCTAATGGATTGTAGATGAATTCTAATGGGAGTTAGAATTCTAGTGAACTAAAACTTCTCCCACAAAGCCTCTGTAAGTAGGGGTCTTTGCCAAAAATGAGATTGTACTTTTTAAGAAACTCTTCTAGGAATTTCATTTTCTTTCTTACTCTCTTCTCTTTCTTTCTACAAGTATTTATGATGTGAAAATCATTCATCACTCTTGTTGTGGTGTTGCTATGACAAACATTGGTGTTCCGTTCCAATGAATCATTCTTCTTCATTTCTAACGTGGGTGAAAGCACAGTTTAATTTACTTCCACTGTAGATTGTTTCTAGGGTGTACACAATTCAACCATCTCCTTTTGTGTATTTTTTAACATAGTGGTATAGTAGAATCAAGCCTTAGATGTAGGTAACTAACCCAATCATTATATTCAAAGAATATTTGGCATCAATCCGATCTGTGAGCTTTGGTTTGCCTTTATGAGCAAACAAGCCAAACCAATGGGTTCCTTTGATTTAGCAAAATAGACCTTGGCTTGATTAGGATAAGAAAGAGAAAACAATTACCAAAAGAGAGAGAAAAGACAAACGAGAAGAAAAAAAAAAAAAGTAGACAGGTGACCAATTGATTTTGAAAACTTACATAGTTTTAGTTTCCTCTGATTCAGGACCGAAAGAAGATAGGGGGACAAATGTCTTTTCCAGTATTTTGTATATACTACCGTGTCCTACACATAAAGGCTGGGTTCATAGGGTTAAAACTGTAAAAACAGTTTTAAAATGAAAAATAGGTACCTGTAAAAATGCGGTGTAGTAAAAAGATGTATTCAAATGAACATTTGCTCCTATTTATAAAAAGGCACCAAAATCAAAATTCCATGGTAGAGGACACGATAGGACATACAAATCCTGGAGAGAACAGGTGCTCCTGATACAATTACCGTTTCATAGCTTATGGTGTTAACAAATTAAAGTACCTGGCGATTGGGGATTGGTTATGCAGGAAATCTGCTGGACAGAGTGACTGGACTCGTAAAGATGCCTTTGCTGAGATCATGCCTTACGTCTAGATTATCCTCTTCAGTAATAAAAGTCCTGCAGGTTTCTGAGCGCTACACATACATCAAAAAGTAAAAACTCACAAGTCCAAATTAGATTTTTTTTGTACGTGTTGCACTGCAGACTTAAATTGCAGTAGACGAAAATTTTATTTTTATTATATTTTAAGTTTACTTAAGAACAAACACGAAAAAATCGCACGCACACACGGACTTTTCTGGTGAAAGGCCTTAATTAGCATTTGCTGCAAGAGGCCTTACAAGAACGGTTTTGATGTATAAACTATCAGGCAAAAAAGAAGTGGATGGTGGGGTAGTTGTACGACTAGAGTAAAAAACCAATACGCAGAAGAAGGCAGGTAAAGTGTATATGAGGGTCCTTTCTGGATACTTATTCACTATAACTTGACGATTTCAGGGATGTGCACAGGGTATCTGTTGATGCAATCCACCCACGGGCCATCCGTGGGCGTCCGGATGCTGCGATTGCACTTCCAAACAGCGCTGTTACACTTGAACCCACTTCCAAAGGCGATCTGCCACACGCGGTCTCCCTTCTTCATCCTCCCTTTGGCTTCAATGTAGTTGAGCTCGTACCAGAGAGACGACGACGACGTGTTCCCAAAGCGATGCAGGGTCATTCTCGAAGCCTCGACGTGCTCGGCTGAGAGGCCCAGGTTCTTCTGCAGCTCGTCGATCACTGCACGTCCTCCGGCGTGGATGCAGAAGTGCTCGAACGCCTGCTTGAAGTCAGGAATGTAAGGCTTCCACTTTGGGTTGATTAATTTCCGGCCGACGAGGGTGAAGAGGAAGAGAAGCTGCTCTGAAGCAGGAAGCACGAGTGGTCCGATGGTGGTGATGTTGGACTTGAGTGCCTCACCGGCAATCGCCATGAGGTCCTTTTGTAGGGAAACACCCACCTTACCCTCAGGGTCTTCCTCTTCATACACGCAACGGTAGGCCTTATCATCGGCCCCTTTGTGGGTACGAACCACATGAAGCAAACGGTACTTTGAACGCCGAGCCTCACTTCTGTGGTTGGAGAGAAGGATAGCGGCACTGCCCATCCGGAATAGGCAGTTGGGGAGAAGCATGGATCGTTGATTTCCACTATAATAGTTGGGTGTGATGATCTCCATGCTCACCACGAGGGCATACGAATTGGGGTGGACTTGGAGTAGGTCTCGAGCCAAATCGACGGATATCAGGCTGGCGCTGCAGCCCATCCCGGAGAGGTTAAAGCTCTTTATATTGCTTCTCATCTTGTACTTATTAACCACCATGGCGGACAAGGAAGGTGTCGGTGAGAAGATGCTGCAATTGACGATTAGTATATCGATGTCCTTGGGCTTGATCCCTGTCTTGTTTAGAAGTGAATCAATGGCCGAGAACATAACAAGCTCAGCCTCCTCTCTAGAGGCCTGCATGGTAGGATTTGGAGGAATGTAATGGTTTACAGGGGGTAAACAAGTCTCCTCGCCAAGGCCAGAGCGCTCGAGAATTCTCATTTGGAATTGGACGCTCTTAGGGTCGGAGGTGTTAAGCTTGGAGTGCTCCATGAAGGTGGCGAAGGGGGCCCTGTACGTAGCCGGTGGTTTAAAGCAAGCGTAGTCGACAAGGTAGATAGGTCGAGGCTTGGACATGAAATATACGGTGGCGATGATGATGATGAGGAAAGCGGAGCAAAGGATCTGTACGAAATCAAACTGAAGAGAATTCCAAAGACTTAGAATCTCAAAGGGGCCCAAACGAAGCACTTCGAGGAGAATTCCGGCCATGAGGGGTATGAGGAGAAAGGTGAGAAAATGATTTACAAGATACTGATAACCAAGTTTGACATACTTTAGCTTAACGGAGTTGGAGAAAATCGGCAAACTTGGTGGCATCTTCGTTGGTGTAATGCTCTTGTGCTGCAGAAGATTATAGGGGGGAGGAGGGAGGAGGGCGGAAGGGAGGAGGAGGGAGATGTGGATTGGTGATGGTTGGGACTTTAGTTGGAGAGGGAGGTGGGGATTTAATAGCTACACTATTGCAGCAATGAATGTAGGCAGATGGGGGGATTAAATGAAGCTCTCACGTCACCCAACGCTATTCATAGCTGGACTTTGCTTCCTAACACCGCCAAATTATTATCCATTTCATTCATTACTTACATATGGTTATTAGTATTGTCCGTTCTGATTACATTAATTGAAATAGTTACTTAGAGAAACGAGGAGCATCTGTTAAGAGACAACAACATTGCAGTGCTCCCTACCAAAAAAAGTGCTGACTTCACAAGTGCCAGCTGAGGTGGTGCAGTCCAGAAAAGTCCGCATGTTCTGCCACCTTACTCACTCCTATTCGCTCGCTAAGTTTCATCATGATGTTATGATAAAAAAAAAAAAAAAAAAAAAAAAAAGAGACCATTTACTAGGGTTGACATGGGCAAATGACAAACACACCGGAACAACCATAGCAAAACAAGAGAAGCTCCGTCTTGTGCTAAGGAGGATGCAACACGTGGTCAAAAATATAATTAAAATTTAACTAATGTTAGGGGAAGAGCTATCCTGTATTAATATAAACTCATTTAAACCAAGCCTAGACTCATCAGGTGTCTTCTAAAATTAATATTGCCGCATGTTAGCTATAAAACCGAAAGAAAGGTTCCACGTAGAGTCCTCTCTTTAATTGAAGTTTAAGGCCTTTTAAACTACCTGAGATGTGGTGTGAGTAGAATAAAATTTAAATCATGTAGAGAAATAAAATGCTTAAAAATATATAGGTAGAGTGATAGAAGAAAAGAATATTTATTGGGGTTGAAAAAGGGAGCATGGCTTAAGATTAAATTCACCATTAACAGCATAAAATTCTGTGTAAATTTGCATCTGACAGTCATTCCTTATCCATCATTAAAAAAAAAACCCTAATTTTCAGAATTAAAATATCATAGAAATGATCTCTTTTTTTCTCTCTGTTAATATTTTTATTCTCTCTGAACTGTTCTAATGCTTAAAGTTTATTAGTTAAAAATTATAACTTCAATGCGTATTTTCAGTGTAAATTCCTATATCAACAATGAAAAGATTGTTATGATGCTAAGATCCCATTGGGTTCATTAGAAACTGAAAAAGCCCATAGACAATCGCAATCATCACAAATGATCTAAGTATTGTTGTCAAAGGGCCACTTAGCACTTGAATAAAGAGGAGATATGATACCATTAGTGTTACCAAACAAAATGGTCTCCAATGAGTTCGAAAATTGGGTGCGCAAATTAACATATTCGTACTCTTAAATTGCATAGCAGTTAAATTACCTCCAATGAGTTTGGAAATTGGGTGCACAAATTAACATATTTTGTACTCTTAAATTACATAGCAGTTAAGTTACCAATAAAATTCCTGAAAAAAGTTATATTGCAGATAGAAATAAATCAAGTATTTACTTCACAGCTCTAGTAAGGTAATTTTCTGTAAGTGGTAGCAGCTCTGAATTTGTTTTTGGAAATATGAAGACATGCTTAAAAATCCAAATTTAATTTTAACAGAAAACCTTTAACAATATGGAAACAAACCAAACCCCCATTCCTAATACCTCAATGCTTGGTGGCTGCAACATCATCCCCTTATAGTGAAGGCCGGGGGCAGTTGAAAATTACAGTGCAGGTCTGTTGATGTATATGCACAACTTTCAAGTGAGCCACAGTGGCCATATATATATATATATATATATATATATATATATAACTCTTTATGACAAGAGCATTGAAGGTTATGTTGCCGGGAATGACATAAAAAAC
>JAOXJP010000006.1:5757449-5774953 GCA_025762735.1 Platanus orientalis | reverse complement strand
CTCATTTTTGTGTGTCTTATGAACTTCTCCTTCTTTTTTGATGTAGTTTCATTCTTAATTGTGGAGCCTTTAAGGTCACTTACACTTACACATGTTTACTTTGTATCACTTTTTTATACTTGCTTTTCACTGTCTTACATTTTCTTACATTTTTATTTCATTTACGTTACACTTTACTTTCACTTACTTACATTTGACATATCATATTATCTCTAATCATGAGGGACATCATCATACCCTTGTTTATACCCCAATAGGAGAACCATTATTTTACTTGTTCTTACATAGTTTATAAACCTTTATTTTTGAAGCCTTTGTACTTTCATTTTTCATGACATAGTTTTTCTTCTAATAACTTTTCTTATCTTCTTACATAATTTCCACTTCAATAGTGAGACCTATAACATTACTTCATACCTTAACACATCATGTTATTCCACAATGACAAGGGTCATCATACTTTACCATTGAGATCTATTCTCAATGGAAAGATTGTTATTACATTATATCCTATGAAGGGTTTATCATACTATTGCATTATTACCCCAATGGGAGGACTGTCATACCATTGCATTATTACCCCAATGGGAGGGTGGTCATACCATTGCCTTATTACCCAAATGAGATTCATAATTAAGATATTTATTTTTACTTTCTTAACTTATCTTATTTCATTCTTTACTTATTCCGAATAATGGGGTTTTTGCATATTAACATTCTTACTTATCTTATTTTATGTTTTCTTGAGTCTTCTTACTCATTTCATTCCCCATTAATTCATGACCATCTTACTTTATCTTATCTCTACATAGAGCATTCCTTGATCAAGATATAAAAACATATACTATTAACATGTTACATTCATTAACTTAGTATAAAGAATAAATCTATCATTATAGACATTCACTAATATCGAAAAGGCATCTAACTTTATACCATACATTTGCTAATATGATTAGAAGCATATACTACATCAACAAATCATTTTATAACTCAATCAATAAGACATCATGAAATCTTTACATACTATTACATTCTCAAACATTATGCAATAGGTACACTCAACATATTATACATGTTTTTCAATCATTCATGACCCCTAAACATGATTCATTAGAGCATTTATATAACAATCATTAAGCATCTTACATCCATCTTTAAACCATATACTTGCTAGTGTAATTAAGGGCATATGAAACGTCAACAAATCATTATTTAGTTTAGTTAATAGGAAATCATGAAATTCTGCCTATTATTCTACTTCCAAACATCATAAAATTAATACATCTAACATAAGTGAGAGTTTTAGTAATAATTCATATTACACATGATTTCCAATCATCTATAATCCTAACTCATAACTCATTTGAATAATTTCATAACAATTCATAAGCAATTTATATACTACTATAATTTATTTTCATTCTAATAAAAGTTAACATGCATCATAATCATTTTTTACATATGTAATCAAATCAATTTTTTTATTCTTACAATAATATATTAAGAGATGTCAACTTTAATTCAACTATCCATACTTTTCATGGCAAGCTAAGCCTTTCATGTATTAATAACTATCATGGAGATTATAGATTCATAGATTTTTAACTTACAAGCTTTCAAAACTCATGTAATCCAATATCTTAAAGAAAATGCATATACATATAATGTGAAACAATTTTTCTTTACAAATTAAATTAGGGATTTCTAAGATCCTAGCATAATATGACAATATCTTATCATAAATCACTATAAAAGTTAAGGTTTCTAAGGTTATAATAAATGGCTTCATAAGTATATGAGAAAACATTCATAGACTCAAGATTTTACTATCACAAGACTTCTAAGAACCTAATAATAAACAAAAAAGAGAGTAAGCTTTGTGTAACTACTTACTCAAGCTTTTTTTTCTACTTTCCAAGAAGTTCTTGAAGAAGAACCTCCTTGTCTTTTTCTTAATTCTCTGTAAAAATGAAGTAGAACTAATGTAATTAGATAGAACATGAAAAACTATGAAGAAAATAAGTTATTCCAACAGATTTTTAGAATTGAGAGTGAAACTTACCCAATTGGGGAATAACTCCCACACGAAGCTCAAGAACTTTGCCTAATCTCCCTAACTCTTTCCCTCTTTGTTTTAATGAGGAGAAATGACCTAATTGAGGTGTTAGTAGGGTTACATCTTGCCTATGACGAGATTCAACATGTTTGGGGGACCAATGAACAAGTGTCACATAAAAAATCACCTTTTGGGCAGTTTTAGCAATATTTTATTTTCTAGTTTTTAGGAGCTCGAGCCCTCCCCTCGACAGGCGAGCCCTGCAGACCCCCTTGGCGAGCCCCCTACCTGAGAAACCCGAGAGTCCCAAGGTTTTTCAGTAAAACCCGTTGTGGGAAAAACGATCGTAACTTTCTCTATAAAACTCAGAATTGAGCATTGTTTGTCACGTTGGAAAAAATACTCGACGAAATTTTAAAAAACATATGTTTCATATTATAGTTCACTCGGGATTGGTGTTAATGGGTTCGGAAAGTTACCCCAATTACGTAGTTGAGAAAAACTCTAAACTTGAATAGTTTTAGGTCCAACTTGGGTTTTATACTTCTAAATTGATCTAATAGGTTCCCAAACCACTCTAAGGTCTGTATAAGCATGTGAAAGGATAATTTTATTCTTTTTTCTGATAAGTAATAATTTTATTCTTATGAAGGTAAAATTACGATTTTACCCCTTAAGTGAAATGTAGGTCGTTACAACTATGTGGTAGGGGTGACAATTGACGACCTGCCAACCCGACACGACCCAACACGAAAATAAATGGGTTAGGGTTGACTCTAAACATGACCCCACTTTGACACGGTTAATAAATGGGCCGGGTTAGGGATGAGCCAAATTGTCTTATACCCTTACCTTGACATGACATGAACCCAACTCGCCAAGACGAATTACCACATAACTTGTGAACCAACACGACCCAATACGACCCAACACGAAAATAAGCAGGTTAGGGTTGACCCTAAATGTGTTTTGGGTCAAAACAGGTCCACCCGTTTTGACACGATTAATAAATGGGTCAGGTTAGGGTTGAGCCAAATAGTCATATACCCTTATCTCGACACGAACCCGACCCGCCAACTCGAATTGCCACCCCTACTATGTGATCAAACAATCTTCCACACCCACATGATAGTTAAACTGAAAGCATAAAAAGGCTCCGCGTGTTGGCCAAGTTACTGCTTATCTGTTTATTAATTTTAGCTCAAAAGCACTTTGCCACGTGGAAAACCAAAGCTTTTCTTGGGGGATTAATATTACTTTCTAATTAAAAATTCAATACAAGAAATAAAGTTTAACATGTTGGATTCTATTATGGAATTTGGATCGTATTAGTGGGAGTTACCACTTATTATAGTTCGAGTCCATTAAGGGTGATCTCGTATATAATCGATGCCATGTAGTCATTGCCTTTATCATGTTGGATGTTAGAGAGGCAGCCATATTGCGATGCCTCGTGGTGAGCTGAGACACAAAGGGAGGTGGGGACTTGCAAAAAGTGTATGGGCCCCATCCCCTTTGTGTTTTGGTTCACCTGTAGCTCACCACGACCTCTTGGTTTCTATGCACACAAAATCTGTGCATAATACATGTGTAGAGATCTGATTGTGCTTGCAATAACACCGAAAAGTGATAAGCACGTACCCCCAAAAAGTGTAAATCACTTTTCAATGCTGATGTAAGCATAATCAGATCCCTGCACATGCATTGTGCACAGATTCTATGCACACACAAACTTAACCGTCACCACGAGGTCACAGAAAACATGAGTCCAATAGAAAGTAGAAATATATATGACTATTAAGGGGTGATATCATCTGCGACACCCCCCCCTATGGGAGACTGGGGGGTCAATTCACTTTTTGGGGATCTTTGATTCCCCCCCCCCCTAAGTTTTCCATCAGGGAGGGTATCGCAGATGATTTCACGCCGACTATTGAAACTTAAACCCTAGTCAAGACTTTAGACCAGATCCTCTCTGCCACTTATGACTTGCTAAGATCCTGTCTAACAGGTGGTGGAACACCATTGGAGGGAAAAAAGTGAATTACAATTTTTGAAAAATACAATTCACTTTTTTCTGCCAATTATCTCCAGCCACCTATAGACAGGACCTTAACAGGTGATAGGTCGGGGCTGGAGAAGATCCTTTGTGTAATCAGATGGTTTTTATTTTTTTATTTTTTTTATAAAGATCTCACGAGTCAAAATATGTAAGGAAGGCAAAAGCAACAATTTACTTAATTATAAAAACAGATAAACAAGAAAAATGAAAAATAAAGAAAACCGATTCGAGTTCACCTACTCTACTTAGGAGAGGGCTACACATAAAAATTGAGGCGGGATTTGGTGAGACCGGTAAGACTTTTTGTAGACCAACTAATGTCCCGCTAAAAAATAGGGCTGCCACATCAACATCGAAAAAGTGACCTCAGAGGCCAGCACATCAGTGCCAAAATGTGAAAAGCATCTCCAAAAAATGCAAGTCACTTCTTTGATGCTGATGTATTGGTCCCTGATGTCAATCCTACCTTAGGGTGACTTTAGTTGGTCCTACCAAATCCTCATGCGACCCTACAGTTAGACTAAGATAATAATGACATTAAGGGCTGACACATCAGCACTAAAAAGTGATTTGCACTTTTAGGGGATAGATATATTTCACTTTTTGGCACTGATGTGTTGACTCCTTCAGTCATTATCATCATAGGCTGACCTTAGGTGGTCTCACCACACAGAACCAATGGACCCCACCCAATTCCGGACCAATCATAGCTGGCGAGCATGCATCCATGCAAATTGAAAGAAGTATTTTGGTCAGGGTTTTGATTACCAAAATAGCCTCCCTTACCTATGGTCACAGACTAAAATCCGGCTTTCTTGCTACGTGTAGCATTATGATTGGTTCATTAGCAATTTTAAATGATTGATTTCGTCATGGTCCACTTTTGTGGTAGGTGAACTTAAAATGAACGGTGATATATTAATCAGTCATTCACAAGTGGGCCCATGGTGACGAGCGCGCCAAGAAACAAAAATCTAGCTTTCCCTACTATTATTACTATTTAAAAGAAAAATATATATATGTATATATATTAAAAAAAATACAAAAAGAAAGAAGAGGAGGAAGAACAGAAGGAGAGGGCCGGCTTTTGCTTGTGCTGCAGTTTTTCTGCTCTGCATCCATCAAGAATCAAGATCAAAGCAAATCCCTTTTTCTCTCTTTAATCTGACGCCTTCGCCGAGCGGATCGGAATTCGGAAGAGAGTGAGAAGCGCAGCTACGCAGACGGAGATCGAAGATGAAGGTTTTCGTAAAGACTTTGAAGGGTACCCACTTCGAGATCGAAGTGAAGCCCGAAGATACGGTACTGTTCTATCTCTTCTTCTTCTTCTTTTCTTTTCTTCAAAATTTATTGAATAAAATTCCATTCTTTTTTCTGGTTATCTGAACGAGACAATGGGTCAGCGGTTTTGTATGGTAGGGGTTCATGTTCTAGTCTTTTGTTATTAGTGAGGGTGGAGGGAATTAGGGTTTTATTTCTCTTTAGTATTGTTTCTTTGAACTTTTTTCTTGTTTTTGTTGTTTTATTTATCTTTTTGTTCGTTGATGAAATTTAGATTTTGGCGTCTTATGTGAGTCGCTGATTTGGTAATCACGCAATTACCAAATCAAAGATTTTGAATTTATGCTTCAATTGTGTGAGCTTTTCTTTTTTGTGTGAATTTCGGTTTTGACGGATGTCTTTCTGGTGAGAATTGAATGTTGGGAATCAGAATTTCGAATAATACATGCATTCTAGCACTGTCGTCCCCAAGCCCGGATAAGGTAGAAAGCCGGCATGAAACTTTACTCTTAACTATTTAAACATGAATCCTGAAAATTTGTTGTTTTGATTTTACACTTAATGGCAGATATGGCCCTAGGCAGAGTGGAAAGGCGTGTAGCTGACCCAGGTTGTTGGGATTAGGCTTTGTTGAGTTGTTGACTACTTGCAATCTTGCAACTTGAATCGAGCCCATAGCTTAGTTGGTATACATTTAGCTATTCAATTGTGAGGACAAGAGTTCAGTTCCACCTTTCTGGCCAGAAAAAAAAAAAAGAAAAAGAAAAAGAAAGAAAGAGTGAAAAGAAAAAAAGCTAACAACTTTACTTGATGTGCTTTGTGGCTGAATGTGGTTTCTTAAATTGGGTTAGAGTTGTTGCTGTCACTAGTGACATGATTTGGACTTATACTTGACTGGACTAGTTGTAGGATGTCCTTCTTTCCTGGTTTTGTTTCAAGGTGAGAGTGGATGCCATTTTGTTGGGTTAATTCAAGTAGTGTTAGTGTTTATCTATAAATTTTTGTATTGCTGGTGCCACCATCTTTAGTTGACAAGTCAACATCTGATTTACAACAACACAGCAATTTGGTTGGATAAATGAATCAAATACCTAAGATAAAAATCAATTGACTTTTTTTCCCTCAGGGTGGGGGAGTTGGGGGCATAGGGTTGTACGAGAATTGGCTGTTGGTGAGGCTGAAAGACGAGAGATGGAACTAGTGGACCATCATGTTACTTATGCCTTTTATTTTTTAAAATATCCTTAGTCCCTCGAAGCTCATGTAATGGTTTCTAAGCTTTTTCCAAATTGGGCAAGTGAGAATTTTAGGGTTCAGTAGACAAAAGCACTAGGTCCTAATGGTTGTCCTTTTTTTTTTTTTTTTCCCTTCTTGTGAAGAGATTGTGGGTTCTCTTTTGTATTCTTATTCTTATCCTTGTGTGGATGCAAGAGTAAAGCAAGGAGTTGATACTAGAAGTTCTTCACTCATGTTCTTTGAATTCCAAAACAATATATATATATATTTTTCTTTTCCCTCAAGTAGCTGAAAATAAGAAATTTCATATAGAATCATCAATCATATATGCAATCACAAACAATATTGTATAAATTCAAGACAAGACATTGAACATTGGTCATAGAATGCCTTGATCTTATAAGACATAAATCATTTTATTCTGTGCCTCTCTCTTTGATCGGTGATGCTAGAGTTTATAATTCAATATAGAGTATATGAGGATGATGAACTTTGTGCATTAACTTATAAAGAGGTTGATAAAGTATCTTGGTGGCTTCTTGGTAGGCATTGAAGGTGCAAACCTCCTGACTCTCTAATTCATGAATGATTCAATTCTTCATTCGAAAGCATCAAGCGAGTGATTTTGCTACTTGAGATGTTTTTGGGTTGTTTATGGGATTCATATCAACCTCTTCAAACAAAAAAGGCTTTTTCATTGGATAGGTGATAGCGGAAACCTTGCTGATGTGTTTGGTTAGAAGGCGGGATTGTTCTCTTCTTCCCAAGATTTAATATCTCAGGTGACCTTGTGATACAAGACTAAGAGAGAATGATCTGCTGCTTTGTTACCAAATTGATTTAGAAGTTAGAACTACTCTGATACCAAAGTAATGTAGAACCAATAACAATAAAATAACTAAAAAAAAAAAAGAATAGAGAAAGCAAAGAGGATACCAACTGGAAATCACACTAGTTGATGTCTAGGTAATTGCACCTAGGGTTCAAGGCAGTCACACCTTGGGTTGGAGGCAATCACGCTTCCAAGTTCCAAGAGCGTTAGCAATTTGCTTGATTCAATAATTTATTTTCAATTCCATTAATAAAATCTGAGTTACAAGACATATATATATAGTCTTCACACCCCATGCTTTCCAAATCTCACTTTAACTAGATTTATTAAAATTTAAAACTCAAAATAGATAAATCCCGTCACAAAATGATACCCTATCAGTATTTTGGCCATAACTTTCCTAAATTATATTGGATTTGCAAAATCCTGGACTCATTGGAAACATAACTGAATAACCATGACACAAAAAATTAAGCCAAATAGGCAAGTTTTATACCTTTCAAAATAAGGCCTAAAGAAGTGTCGGGAATAGATATTTCACTTTTCTAAAAAAAAAAAGAAAACCCATTATTCTTGAAATTAACTAAAAAAATCCAAACTGATTTATAATAAACTAATCTAGACTAATCTAAAACTGACAAAATTAAAAATCATCTCCATACAAAAATATTAAAACCAAAAACCCAAAATACCTATGTAAAAACTCATCAAATCTGAGTATGAGCTGTTTCTCAATCTGTATCACCTGTATCAGAACCAAAAATTTTACCGAATTTTCTATGGAATGTTGAGGTTTCAGTTAAAACCAAAGAAGAATCCAAAAAAGAAAATAATAAGTATTTTAATTTTCCAGTCGTTTCAATGTTTTCTATTCTAGTCTTGTTTCTTTTCAGTTTATTCTATTTATTTCCTATTTATCTCTAAAGAACAATACGAAAAGGAAAATAGTAAAATTTTTCTCATCCTTTCTAGTTTTTCTCCTTGTTTTCAATCCCTTCCTATTTCTTCTCTACCTTTGTATATTTATTTAATTATTTATTTTATTTCGTGTCTGTTTATTCTGTTCCTTCTCTATTTATTCTCTATCTCTTTCCAATTTGTTGAATCTTCTATATTTATTTATTCTTTGTAGATCTCAATCCTAGTTCCCAGTTACCCTTAAAACTGGAACAAAATCCCATATCTTCAGGTTCTTCGTTGGAATTTTAAACACTACTCACAAGTGCTCGAACTTATTGTATCATTATTCTCTATTCTTGTTTTGATGGTTTCTAGAATAGAAAATTCAAGAGAGACTTGAAACAAATGGATAACGAGTGAAGTACCATTTACTTAATTATTAGTAAGCAAATGGGTTTGTTTCCCAAAGGAGGTTGGTGGGTTAAGTTTTCACTCTTTGAACCAAATGGTTATAGTTGTTCTGGGCAAATGGATATTAAAATTTGGTAACATGCCTGAATTTTTTTTTGGGGGAAGTTATTATCTTTATATATGAGTGTGTTGAGACTTGTGAATGTGATTTCAATCGTCTTCTTGTTGTCTGTAAAGCGTGTGGAATAGCATACCTATGGTGCATGTGGATTATTATTTATTTATTTATTATTTTATTTTGGGGAATTTGATTCAAGGGTAGGAAAGGGGATAGAGTGAAGTTTTTGGAGGACTTTTATGTGGATATTGGATAGTCTCCTTCACTCAAGTTTATTTGATCTATATTTACTGGTAGAATGTAGAGATGTGTTGGTGACTGTACACTTCGAAAGAAGGAATGTTGGTATTCTTGGGTTATGAGCTTTGACAAAAATTTAAATCATAGTTGTAGGAAGCTTGGTATAAGGTGGGAAGCTCGTTTAGGAAGTTAATTCCATTCTGCTTCCTCAAGTAGTTGGGAAGTGTGGTGAAGCAAGTGGAAGCTATATAAAGAAGCGAGTGGAAGCCTTTGAAGAAGTGAGAAGAAACGTCTGAAAAATTGAATGGGAAGCAATTCAAGAAACAATATTGTATTTTATTTAGTGTAAATCCTATGTTATTGACATTGAATAAATATTATCTATGAGATTTAGTAATGATTTTATAAAAAAAAAAGATTTAGTATTGAATTTATCGTTTATATTATTTTATTCCAATCTAATAAAAAAGATCAAAATCTGATGGTTTTTAAACAAGGTTTTCTATAGTTGGAATCTAAGATGTTATCTACAAAAAATCTTATTTGTGGTAAAAGCTAAGGTATGGCTAGCCATATTAATAACAAGTGGTTTATATATTGATTTCTATGTAATGATTCTTTGTTACTTAGTATAACTTCTAGGTTTTTTAGTATTTTATTAAGTTTATTCACTTTATTAAAGTTAAAATTATTGGCTATAATTTGTTGTTATTTACTTTATTATCATTTTTTCCCTTCTCGCTTTCCAAGGATTTGTTGAGTCTCGCTTCCCACTTCCTGCTTTCGCATTGTTTTTTGCTTTTACTTCTCGCTCTGGTAACTATGATTTGAATGTGTGAGGGATTATCTCCTTACCTGAACTTTCAACTCAACTAATTGAGAACCATATGATGGCCCAAGAGGATAAGAATTACACTTGGAAATGTGATACAAGGTGCGAGTCCTCTCGTTTCTCTTTGCAGTCTGCCCTTGCTACTCAGAAGACCTTGTGCTTCTTGTTTTTGAGGAGGTGAGTGTCACATAGGGGCTCTGATCCCATCCAATCTAAAGTGCCTTTTTTTCTTCCTTCAGACTAATGTTGGAGAAAATACTATCCTTGTAAAATGTAAACTGACTTGGCTGTGCGAAATCATCTCAAATGTTTGTCCTCTATGCAAATAGGATGGTTAAAGTGTAACACCCTACATCCATTTAGGTAAGTCATATAGGATTCGGACCCAAAATCACACAACTATTAGAGAACCCTGGTACTTTGAATATGAGGGTAAACCTCAGTGTTTTAGAGGCTTTATCATGGTTTAGGAAAGAGTTAACAACCCTAGGATGGGGTTGATTGGACTTGGGAGATCAAAACCAGAAAAAATTCAAGATTTGACCTTGATGATCGATCATGCTCAAAACGATTCCCAGAAACAGAAAACCAGAGGCTCATGCACCATGGGCATGATCAATCCCCATAGTGATCAATCACCAACCCAATGATCAATCACCAGATTTCATGATTGATCACCACGGTTATAAAATTCCTCCAGGATTTGTGCCACGTGTGATTTTCATCCCCAACTCGTGGGACCCACTGGTGATGACCTAAATCCCTTTTATTCCCTCATTTGGGTACAAAGGACCATAAGGAGAAGGAAAGATAAGAAAGAGAAGAGAAATTGAGAGAAAAGAGGAGGAAGAACCTTTATTGGGTAAGTTGTGGCTCATCCATGGTGGATTGAGTAATTCTATGGAAATCCTAGTTTCTCATGGTGAATCACTACTAATACTATAGTGATACGAGGATTTGAGTTGATTTGAAGGAGTTAATCAAGAAAAAAAAAAGAGATATAGGGAAGTTGATTGTAAGTACTTATGCAAACTCATCCACTTTCCCTTCATTGATTTCTGTAGATCCTTAAAAATTTCCTCTAATTAATCACTATATGATTGAATTCACGAGAGATTGGATTCTCTATTGCTCATGCTTTGATAGATCCATCATTTTCTATTGGATCTTCATTGTGAAATGTTATTTGTTTGAATCTATGGATGTTTTGATTTTATTTTCTATTTTATTAAAAGATCCATGAAGTTTTCTTTGAATTCTCATGATTGAATATGTAATTGACTTAGATCTATGATTGATTTAATGGGAATCCCAATGAATCTTCTAATATTGATTATAACATGAGTGACCTATATAAATCTCATTGAAATTCTATAAGAAAATGTCAAATAACATGAAATTGATTATGAGAAAATGATTATCATTGAATCTAAGTATGATTGAACCTTTGACTTCATATATAGACTATGATAGATGATCAATTGATTGAAAATTTCAATTCTTTTGAATTAATCGGAGATCTCATTTAATGAAAGAGTGATCTAGACATATGAATTTTGAATAATTGAATTTGAATTTTTAATAATTTAATGATTAGAACATATGGAATTATCTCATGATTTGAGACTTTGACTAATGATTGACTTATGACCAAGATCGAGTTAGAATTTCTCAAATTGATTGAACTTTACATGAATGTCCTATTTTGATTAATTGATATGAGAACTTTGAATACTTAATGAATTGACTTAAGGGCCATTGATCGAATCACATGTAGTGAAAAGAGTTGAAATGACATTGAATCTTGGCTTATTTTCCTTGTGTCTTGAGAGCCTCTTTATTGACTTACTGGTATGATTTGATCATTTTATTTGAACTATTGAACCCTCTTCGGGCCTTATGGATTGTTGAACCTTTGAAAGATGATTGAACCGGTTGGGACCTTCCATTGGGTCGGAAAATTGGAAAACGATTTTTGGGACCTACCATTGGGTTGCAACAATGGTACTACATGTTTGGGTCCTTTCATTGGGTTGCAACAATGGTAATGTATTTTTAAGACATTCCATTGGGTGGCAAAAATGGTAAATTATAAGGACCACACCAACAATCTATATGGGACCTCCCATTGGGTTGCAACAATAATGATTGATTTTGATTCTTGTATTGACTCATTGAACCCCTTTGAACATTGTTTTGGGTCCTTACATTAAGTCGCAACAATGAGAATTGAATCGATTATTGAATTTGAATCTTTGAGTCCCTTTGAATATTGATTGAACTTTATTGACTTATTGAACCCTTTGAATATGGTGTGGGACCTCCCATTGGGTCACAACAATGGCTATTGTTTGTTAATGTCATTCTTATGTTCAATCTATTGAACCTTTTGAATATAGTTTTGGGACCTCCCATTGGGTCACAACAATGATAAACAACGATTGAATTTTTGAATTATTCTATAAGATGATGCGAGCTAATCGAAAGTATATTGGATAATCTACAAGTACATTAATCAATTAATGATGAAACACTTGATTTATTATGACGAGTAAACAAATCAATCGATAAGAAGTGTATAAATGGTTATGAAAGTTGAATTAATGACTAACATCGAAAGAAAGATATTGTACTTATTATGTCTATTGAAATATGTACTCGTTGCTGTCCATGATGTATAGTATCATTGTTTCTACTTAATTGTTATGACCAGGGACTATTATATTAGTGTCTTCTATGATTTGATCTTGCATCACTTCCTATGTTTATTTTAAGTAAGAAATGCCCATGTGCAAACCATACCTTGTTATCTTCTGGATATGGTTTGCATTTGTGGTTATTGAATCTATCAAGGTCACCCTAATTGGCTTAGATTCCGATGAGTAGAGTTGCTTCGATATGAATGGGAGGTAACTCAAAGTATGATTGAACTACAGTTGAGAAAGAAGAGAAATATGATTTACATTTGGATTTTATGGATTTTTGGTTTCTTTTGGAGGAATGTAATAAATTTGACATGATGGATTGGGTGTATTAGTTTGTATGGATGCAGACTTATATTTTCTTTCGGAAGCATGTGATTATTGCTTCCATGGTTTATGATTAGATTGTTATTTTCCACTGCATAGTTATTTGAATGGATGGAACCTTTATGGCTATTTGTTTTTATGTTTCCGTTGCATATTATTATGTACAACAACAACAACAAACAGCCTTATCCCAACTATTTGGGGTCGGCTTCATGAATCCTATTCTGCCATTCCGTTCTATTTAGGGCCATATCTACCGTTAAATTACAAGCTACCATATCCTTCCTTACTACTTCAACCTAGGTTAATCTTGGCCTTCCTCTAGTCCTTCTAGCACCGTCAACTTGCATTGTCTCACTCCTTCTCACTGGTGCAGTCATTGGTCTTCGTTGCACATACCCAAACCATCTCAATCGACTTTCCCTCATTTTATCATGTATTGGTGCTACACCACGTATGGATTCATTCCTAATTCTATCCTTTCTAGTCTTGCCCTTCATCCATCTCAACATCCTCATTTCAACCACATTAATTTTATGTACATGTTGTTTGTGCTCCATAAAGTATGGCTAGTCTTATAGCTGTCTTATAGAATTTTTCCTTCAATTTTAGTGGTATTCGTTTATTGCACAACACTCCAGAAGCACCTCTCCACTTCAACCATCTCACTCTAATTCTATGAGCAACATCATCTACAATATCGCCCTCCTTGTGCATGATTGAACCAAGATAACGAAAATGGTCACTCCGAGGTATCTCTTGGTTATCAATTCTAAATACTCCCTCATTTCTACTCCTATTTTGGCTAATCTTGTATTCCATATAATTCTGTTTTAGTCCGGCTTATCCTAAAACCCTTTGATTCTAAAACATCCTCCATAGTTTACCCCCTCTCTAGTCTCATCAATCAACACAACATCATCAACATTATAATAAGGAATGTTAATGCTTATGATAATAAGAATGATTTAATTTTCTGTTGCGATTAAAGGAGAAGAATATGAGGTCATGATGTTAATGAGAAGGCTTATATGAAAATGGACCATGATTGGAATGTCATGGTCCGAATCCGGGGCACATACAAAAATTATCCGAGTCTGGGTTCAGGGTGTTACTTAAAGTGCCAACTGTCTTTTCCTTCACTACAGTTTCTCATGGTTCATATGAGGGCGCTTCTATATGCTATATGGGGAGGTGGGTGTTCTGTAGTAGTTTCAAAGAGCTATTGCAAAATTGGTAGCCTTGGAAGTCTTCTCCTAAGGGAAGGATTTGTGGAGATTGACTCTCCTGCGGTCTGTTGGTCACTTTTGAAAACTATTCAGAGCTGACAGTAAATGTGCTTATCATAGTTCCGATATTCCAAGTCACTAGGAAAATCTACTTTCTTGGACTAGCTTCTTTCTCACACTTATTTATGGTGTGGGAACTTGTTCCTACTTCTCACCACAATTTGGCGCCAATGAAGTGTGTTGCTTCTAGAGGATGCTCTATCTAACCATTGCTCATTTTTCATGCATCTGGATGATAATGCAGTATGTCATTTCCAAGGAATGCCCTAACATTAGGTTGAAACAACGAATTTTCAAGTTTCATGTTTAAAAGGTTTGGCTAAATGTTTAATGCTGGATAAAGGATGAATGTACTACATAAGGTATGGTTTTCTGCACATTGTTCATATTTTGTCAGCTCAAATTGTACGTGTTCTGTGCAGGTTACTGATGTGAAGAAGAACATAGAAACAGTCCATGGCCCAGATGTTTACCCTGCTGCACAACAAATGCTTATCCATCAGGGAAAAGTTCTTAAAGATGCCACAACACTGGATGAAAACAAAATTTCTGAAAATAGTTTTCTTGTCATCATGTTGACCAAGGTAAGACTGACTCTTTGAAGTTTCTCTTTCTATTCCATTTTCTTCTTTGTGGTTGGATGCGGGAAGGATACAATTTTATACTAGGTGGCTTAATTTGTGATTTATTAGGTCTATTGTGAAGGTAGCTCTATAAAACTTTCAGTGGGATTTGATTAATTAAAAAGAATAAATAGTTCTGAGATACCCCCAACAAAAAAAAAAAAAAAAAAGAAAAGAAGAAAAGAAAAAAAGAAAAAAGAAAAAGGAAAAAGGAAACGCATCTCTTGTATTGGATTGCCAAACTAATATAACCCAAGTTACACTAATGACTATTATAGCCTTGAGGAAAAAATGTTATTTCACAGAGATCTTACTTATTTGACTTTGAAATCACTCCCTATAAATTCAAGTACAGAAAAGAATGCCCTACGGAGATCAATTATAGCCACCAAATATGGAGCACGTGTCTGGATGGTTTAGTAATCCAACAGAAAAGGCATACGGAGTTCGTGTTTGGAGAGGTATATTCTTAAAGAATCAAATTGGTTCAAGGACAGAATAGCATTTAAAGTCGGAAGGGGTGATTTGGTTATGTTTTGGAAGGATAAGTGGTGTGGGGGAGTGAAATTTGCTGAACCTTATCCTATGTGAAAAAGAAGAATCAGTGATGTATCATTTGGTGGTGAATGGAGAATTAAGGTCTTGGAAACTTCATCTTAGATGATTGCTGAATGACTGGGAAATGAACTCCCTATCAAGTTTTTTTCAGCGGCTGCGAAGTGTTGAGATTGGTAACATCAATGTGGAAGAGGGCATATGGTGGGTTATAGAGAAACTGGGTAGATTCTCAGTAAAATCAGTGTATGAATCCCTAATGGTGCCCAATCCATTTATCAGTCCCACAAGAATGATATGGGGAACCATCTAAAGCTGCATTCTGTTATGGGTGGTTTATTGGGGAAAGGTCCTTACTCTACATAATCTGAAAGCAAGAGGTTTTCACCTTCTGAACCGATACAGTCTATCTGGCTCTGCGGAGGAATTGGTAGGCCACTTATTTTTATTATATCCAAGCTCCCACCTCATATGGTGTTTCTTTCTCCGTAAATTCAGATGAGTGCACCACACCCAAGTCAGTCAAGGACCTACTTGAAATGTGGACCCAGGAAAGAGTGATTGACTTATTCTCCAAGGGTCGTATATAGTTCAGCTCTCAGGCTGTTGTCGCTTGGACAATACGGATGGAGCAGAATGATCGAATTTTCAATGGGTCAACTGCTGATTTAAGAAATTACACGAAAGGGCGCTATCCCTCTTATTCTGATGGGCCTCTTATACCCCTTTATTCAAATTGATTAAATACCACAAATGGATTTTATTGGGACAATTTTGTATTCAAGTGAATCTATGTAGTCTCCCATTGCCCTTGTTTGTACTTCTTGTGTGATCTTAGTTGGAAGTTAATAAATTTTACCTTATCCAAAAAAAGAAGTATGGATATCAGTCATGCCTCGCCCAACTTGAACTGTGGCTGTTTTTGGCCAATTGTGTTGGTAAAAAATATTTGCTAGGTTGATCCCTCTTTGTAAGGTGTGAAAATTTTCTTATTGGTCGCTTTCCTGATTGAGTTATAGGCAGCCTCAGTACATGTAGCACCTTGCTTGCACTGTGCATCTCCATCAGTGAGTAGGGTTTTACTCCAGTCACAGCCAAATCTCTAACACTAAAATCTCCTTCATTGCATCAATAGTCATCAGTCTCATCCTTGGAGAGTAAGGAGGAAGAAGGCACTTAGTTTCTGAACTTTCTGTAAGAATTTTGTAATCCTTAAGAGTTATGAATTAGACTCTGCAATATTTACATCTTCTCCAATGTAGAGGTGCATTTTTATGCGTCTTCATTGAGAACTGTAATGCCATGGCCTATTCAAATACTTGGCTGGTTTTCCTGACAGAGGTTGACATATTTGTGGTATCATAGAAATGCCCTTTATTGAAGTTAGCCTGATGCATAACAAGGGAGGAAACAATTGCACTATGCAGAAAAATAACTCAGGTAAAAATAAACAATTTTCGGACCAGGGGCAAATCTGTAATTTTACAAACTTAAATAAAATTACGAAAATACTCCTGCCACGTGTCAGAAAATTATGAAATTTTACGGTATGATAGTGCATTGGGAAAGTGTCCTTCGTTCAAAATTTCAAGTAAAGGTGAAATTTTAGTAATATCAATTCCCAGAAATTTTGTTTTACAGTAAACTATAGATCTGAAAATCAAATTTAAACAAAACAGAATTAAGAAGAACTTAAGGGAATTTTAAGAAGAAGATTAATGAGGGTTTGAAGAAGGAAACTGATCAAAGAGAGAGCCAATTACCCTTTCCTTGGAGTGGCCAATTGGGTTCCAACGTTCTAGAATTATCACTACTAATTCGTCTTTGCAATGGTTCCAAATCAGAACTTGTTCTTCCTTAGAGAATGGTGATTTCAGCCCAAATCATATAATCCTTGCAGCTTTTCAATAGAATGAAGTTTAAAATTTGTAAAGATTGACAAGTCCTTTTCTGGTTTTATTTAGTATTAACCTTTACTGTTATATTTACTAAGTGTTGATTGGATTGATGATAAACTATAAAGTAGTATTTTTAACC
>JAOXJP010000006.1:5739238-5750594 GCA_025762735.1 Platanus orientalis | reverse complement strand
AACCTGACGCCACCCTCCTCCTTTATCCGGGCTTGGGACCGGCAATGTCTGAAGATACAAACATTGGCGGAGTTTTTTCCTTGTTTGTGAAGGAGTAAATTTAAAAAAAAAATATATATATATATATATAAAAGTTCTCAACAACCAATATGGGTTCCTCTGTGAAGGCTACCAGGAGTTGAATCAATTGATTGAGAGGTTGCTTTTGGAGGATTTTGTATGAAAGGGTGTAAAAGGTTTACAAAAAAAGATCTTGAGTAATCTGATTTTCTCTTCTAGGATTTGAAAAAAAAATAGAGGATAAATAGAGAACTTTGTAATTTCATTTGTTTTTCACTTAGTTGAACTCAAATCTTTCGCATCCCGTGGACGAAGGCAGCTTGTCCAAACCACACAAATCTGTAGTCCTTATGTGTGCTTGTTGACTTCTTTGCAACTTTTTTTAGTGTTTATTGCATTGATCATGATCGGTGTGAGGCCCAAATCCCACCATATGGGAATCAAGGTCGTTTCATTGTGTCGACTAAAATCCAAAAATCAAATAAATCCAATTCCTAGAGACAGCTGCAGCCAATACTAGCATTGTCAATGAACCAAGCTAGCTCAGCTTGTCATGAGCCGAGCCTGAGCCTTATTCTAAGTTCACTGAGCTAAGCCTAAGCCTTGATTACAAGACAAATTGGGCTAATGGGCCATTAGGCTGCTGGGACCTTTTTTTGGCGAGCCAAGCTGAGCCTACCCTTACGATCTCAAGCCAAGCCTGAGCTTTGCCTTCATGTGACGAGCCTGAGCTGAGCAAAGCTCGGCTCAGCTCGTTGACACCCCTAGCCAACACTTGTCCTAGACCCATGCAATATAAGGTATCTGAGATCTCTCTCCAAGCCAAATCATACTTTCTTGTTATATTAGTCATCTGCAAGTATCAGCTTACCCAAATGCAAATTTGGTAAAACCTAGCACTGATAGAAGTTTTGCCTTTAAGAATAGTACCTCTTTGGGAACAATGCAGTAACATCAAAGAGTACAACAACAACAAACAGCCTTATCCCAACTATTTGGAGCAGTAACATCAAAGAGTAATGAATAAAATATGTGGCCAGTCCACTAATGCAGCGATTAAATATAAGGTGATATCTCATGCAACCAGTAGGTTAGCATGTCCAGAACACCTGCTGCACTAGATATTCCAATTTTTACTTCTTTATGATAATCAGGTTGTTATGCATATTGCCTCCAATCCCATAAGAGGTTGATTGTTTTAACTCATTTGAGAGAAGGTTGAGTCCAATGAAGTTACTACTCTGATTACACAATCCAAGGGTCAGTTAGCAAGAATGAGCACAATAGTGCAGTCAAAGGGACTAAAAAAGGGGGGTCAGAAGACTGAAAGGACATGGATTGAGTTACTGAAAAAAAAGTTGAATGCATATTTGTTGACGGAGGATAAGAATTGACAAGGTAGGATTGATGCAGCTGATCCGAAGTAGTTAGGACAAACCTGGATGCTGACATAAAACTTGCACAATAAATCATTGAGGTAAAAAAAAACTCAGACCCTAATGGAGGGTATTAGCGAGAGGGGAATGGGAATTGTATTTTTTCCACTAGAAGATCTTCTCATCTTCTCTCAAGTAACTGAGATTTTAATGAATAAGCATAGGCATGACTATGACAAGAAGTAGCCTGACCACCCTTCCCATTCATGCTTGCTAAAGTAAATCATTTCTAAAACTTCTCTAAGTTTGACATCAAAACCACAATTTGCACAGCTCAAAGAGAAATGGCTCTAGATGCTATATAATGAAATCCCAGATAGTGATTATCAATTTCATAATAGGATCAATGAGCAAACTAAACAAAGTACCGAATTGGTCAGATATTAGTGTTTAATTTTTGAATCTAAAATCTTTTCATCACGAAAGAACTATTTTAAGAAGAAAAATAAAGAGGAAATCAAGCTTACCAGCATTTTACTCTTCACACTGAAGAATCCATCAGCATCTGCTACAACAGTAGGCTTTGATGCTCCTACAGCCATAATAGCTCCCTGGACCAAAATCCAAGCAAAAGGTTAAGAATTCAGAAGGCACAAGTCAATCTTGTAACCTGATGGATGTAACACATAAGATGGTGTTAACTCACTTGGCCTGGAGGAAGAATTGCATCAAATCTGTCCACTCCAAACATGCCTAAATTGGATAAAGTGAAAGTCCCTGCATACATAATGAGTTAAGGTTCAGTATCAGTTTGGACCTCCACAAAAACAGAGAAACACAGGGAACTAAATCAACATATGCTAACTTTGCAGGAAACCAAAATTCAAACTTGGACAGGAAAATAGAAGTAGATCTATGGGTTAGATGTCCTTTTAAATTCATTCATAAGTCAGCGATAGGCAGGTCAGGAGGGATTTTAGTGGCTTGAAATTCTGCTGTTGTTGAAGTGTGTGATGTTCGTATTAGAGACTTCTCCGTGTCAATTTTGTGTAAAAACAAGGACAATGAGTACATCTGAGCTTTCTCTGGAGTTTATGATCCTTGCGATCAACCAAATTTTGAAAGGATTAGTGAGGAGTTGCACACGGTGGGAAGTGGTTGGAAAGCTCCTTGGTGTGTGGGAGGTGATTTTAGTGCAGTTCGATTTCCATCGGAAAAGTTGGGAGCTGTTAGACTTACTTCCCAAATGCCCCAGTTCAATAAATTCATTGAAGACCATGAGTTAGTTGATCTTCCGCTAAATGGGGCAACCTTCACTTGGTCCAATAATCAGGCAAGAAGGGCAAGCAGCCGGTTAGACAGATTTTTGTTTTCAGCAAATTGGATGGATCAAGCTCCATTGATTGTCCAAGAAGCTTTGCCAAACTTTGGATCTGATCACCTTCCTATTTTGCCCCGGATTGAGCAAATTCATTCAGGACCGCGTCCTTTTCGTTTTGATCTGATGTGATTTGAAATTCCCAATTTTGTGGATAAGTTGAAGAGCTGGTGGTCAGAAATTTATGTTGAAGGGACTGCTAGCTTTGTCTTTGGGCAAAAGCTGATGATTCTTAAAGGCAAAATTTTGCGGTGGAAAAAAGAGGACTTTGGGGATATAAATACTCGAAAAGCTGTTTGCTTACAAAAAATGGGTATGCTGGAGAAACAAGAAATGTTGGGTCTGTTATCTGAAGATGAGGGGCAAACTAAAAAAGAGGCTCTAAATGAGTCCCATAGGTTATTAAGAATGGAGGAGATTTCTTGGAGGCAGAAATCGATGGCAACTTGGCTTAAGGGGATTGTAACACAAAATTTTTCCACAAGATGGCAAACATGAGAGTATCATTTAATTCTATTAGTAAGCTCCGTGTTGATGGGTCTTGGGTGTATGACCAAGGGTTGATTAGGGACCATATTGAGTTGTATTTTATAAACCTATACTCTGAGCCATTCACTGAAAGGCCAGTGTTGGAGGGTGTTGAGTTGGATGATATTAGTGAGGATCAATAGAGGTGGATGGAGAGACCTTTCACGGAAGAGGAAGTCAAGCAGGTGTTGAACAGCATGGTAGATGATAAGGCCCCAGGCCCTTATGGGTTTCCTATTAAATTTATAAAGGTTTGTTGGGATGTTGGGAAGGAGGTTATGGCTATTATGGAGGCTTTTCACTCTAGTGATCAATGGCGTAGAAGCTTGAGTGTAACTTTTATCACTCTCATTCCGAAGAAGAAAGGGCCGACAGAAGTTAAAAACTATAGGCCCATTAGCCTTGTGGGTTGCTTGTATAAAGTGTTGGCCAAAACATTTGCTATTCGGTTGAAGAGCACACACTAGGCTCGGTTATTTTCCACTCACAGAATGCTTTTATTTCAAGAAGGCAGATCTTTGACTGTTCTCTTCTGGCTAATGAGTGCATTGATGCACCAGTTAAGGCTAGGAAATTAGGGGTGGTGTACAAAATTGATATGGAAAAGGCATATGATCATGTCAGTTGGGTTTTCCTAGATTGGTTTCTTCAGCAAATGGGTTATGGTATCAAATGGAGGAACTGGATCAGGATTTGTATCTCTTCTTCTTCCTTCTCTGTTCTAGTGAATGGCTGCCCTAAGGTTTTCTCAAGAGAGAGAGAGGTTGGAGGAAGGGTAACCCGTTATCCCTGTATCTGTTCATCATGGTTGTGGATATTTTGGGGACGATGACCTCAAAAGCAGAGTCCGTGGTTCTTTTGGAAGGCCTAAACCCTCCTATGGTAGGTTCCACGATTCCTTTCATCCAGTATACAGATGACTCCTTATTCCTTTTAAAAGGAGATTTGGAGTATGTGAGAAATCTAAGATGCATCCTTCTTTTACTGGAAGGAATCTTAGGGTTGGAAGTAAATTTGAGTAAGTCATCGGCAAGTCCGATTGGTGACTTGACAAATGTTGAGGAGTTTGCCTCAGCTCTGGGTTGCTCTATATCAACTTTCTATTTCTTACTTGGGTCTCCCGTTAGGGGCAAAGTTCAATTCTAAAGCTATTTGGAACCTCATGTTGGCGAGGATTTCCAAAAGGTTATTATTCTGGAAAGGAAGATATCTATCCAAAGGAAGCAAGTTGATCCTACTAAAAAGTGTTTTTTCGAGTTTGCCCGTTTATTTCTTGTCTCTATTTAAAGTTCTTGTGACAATTGCTAATCAAATCAAAAGCATTCAAAGATCCTTCCTTTGAAACTCAAAGTATGGGTTGAAAAAAGATTCATTGGGTGAAGTGGAAAGATGTTTGTATGCCGATATGTAAAGGAGGTTTGGGAATTCGCTCGATTCAGGATTCTAATAGGGCCCTTCTCAATAAATGATTATGGAGGTTTGGGGTTGAGAGTCAAGCTTTGTGGAGAAAGGTGATTGCTGCCAAATATGGTGAGGAGCAAAATCGTTGGAATTCTCGAATGTCTAATGGGTTTTACGGATGTGGGCTCTGGAGAGGCATAGTTGAAGGGATTAGTCTTTTTTCCTGCTTCATCAGGTTCAAGGTTAATAATGGGGAACAAGTCTCTTTTTGGCAGGACTCCTGATTTCGAATTTGTCTCTTCGCAGTCTTTTTCCTTCTTGTTACCGCCTTGCTAATGTCAAAAGAGGTTCGGTTAAAGATCAGATGATCTGATCTAGAGTTTGGTGCTCATGGAATATTCACCCAAGAAGAAACCTGAATGATTGGGGGATTGAGGAAATAGAGAGATTATTGTCGCTTCTAGAGAGTTGTCACCTGGGAGATAGGGATCTGCATGATGAGAGGGTTTGGCTTCTTGACAAGGAAAATGGGTTCTCTGTTAAGTCAATGTACGAGGCGCTGAGCGAGACGGGCACCTCATCTTGTCCCAACAAATTCTTATGGAATCATCATGTTCCTTCCAAAGTCTCCTTCCTTTTATGGGAATTATGGTGGGATCGTGCTTCTACGGTGGACAATTTGATCTCAAAAGGGCTAGTGATCCCAAACTGGTGATGCATGTGTATGACTGATGGTGAAACATCAAGTCATTTATTTCTCCATTGCTCTAAGGCGATGGCGCTTTGGGATTTCTTTCTTGGGAGATTTGGTGTATCGTGGGTTCAACTTGCTACTATTCAGGACATTATTCTTTGTTGGCCAACTCAATCATCTCTTGATTGGAATATTCTGGGTAAGGAAGTTTGGAGCATGATCCCGGTGGCGATTTGTTGGGCTATATGGAATGATTGAAATCGGAGGACTTTTGATAGCTGTTCCGCCCCATAAAGGAAGACTTGCGATGTTGCCCTCTCCTGCCTGTTTGATTGGTCTTGTTGTATTTCAAGGACCAGAAGGCCTAGCTTTGGATCATGGATTTTTTATTGGGACTCTCTCATTCTTATGACCTAGTGGGACTGTTTGGCCTATTCTTTGTTTTCTGTGTGTAATGTTTTTCTCCTTTTGTAACTTGTATGCTTTTTTGGAGCTTGTTTCATGCTGCTTTATTTTCGCTCCTTTTCTTTTAATATATTTCCTTATCTTTCAAAAAACAAAAACTAAATCAACATATAACCTGAATTGTACTCATGGGGCTGAAGTTGCTTAGCCCGAGCTTTTTGTACCAGCTCTTTCCATCTTTGAGATAGCAGATAAAGATCCAACTACATTGACAATAACAGATTTCTCACTGAAAAAAAACTCAAAATTCAAAAATGGAATGAACAAACCACTATACTACCAATCATCCTTTAGTGAATGGAACAGATATATCCACAGAATTTAACTCAAACTCAGAGATCGCAGACCTTATCTGCATCCTGAAGAACAGGAGTTATAAGCCCACCATTGATAGCCACTGCCACTGCTATATTTATACTGCTGTTATATGTAAAACTCTTCCCATCTTTGCAGCTTGCGTTCACAACCGGATGCTGTGCGAGTGCCATTGCTGCTGCCTTGGCCAACAAGGCAGTCATGGTTACCCCCTTCGGTTTCACCTGAATTTATCAAAGAAATCTAGCTCAAATCCCAAAAGCTTACAAACGAAAACCCATTAAATAATGTAAACATAATAAATTAATTAAAATCATGGAAATGTACCTTCTCATAGAGAGCATCGAGGGCGTCCGTCTTGACAGGATACCCAACACGGAATGTTGGCACCGAAAGACTATCCACCATGTTCTTCGACACGGCAGCTTGCATAGTTGTAAAGGGAACATTAGTAGAACCAGGAATTGGCGGAGGTAGTGCAGCCCCAGCAGCAGCTTTCGGAGGAGAAGCAGCAGGAGCAGCGACAGTAACAGGGGAAGCAACATTTCCGGAACCCACATTGCTACTCTTGGAAGGCACAATTCCAGCAGCGGATTCGATATCGGCTGGAGTAATCCGACCAAACGGTCCAGTCCCGACAACGGATCCAATATCGATCTTATGCTGCTTCGCAAGCTTTTTCGCATACGGTGTCACGACAATCTTCCTCGGCCCATCCGAAACGGGTGGGGAAGCAAACTTGGCCGGCGAAGGCGACGGCGATGGAGACGGAGCAGTAGCAGGAGGGGGAGGCGGAGGCGGAGGAGTCGAAGAAGCAGTCTTAGACGAAGAAGAAGCTTTAGCTTTAGCTTTAGCTTCAGCGATTTCCTCTTCGGTTTCAGCGAGCAACCCAATTGGGGCACCAACCGGAGCCGTTTCGCCTTCAGCGACTACAATCGCAGCGAGAATTCCGTCGTAGAATGTCTCGACATCCATGTCGGCCTTATCGGATTCGACGACGACGACACTTTCGCCTTTGGAGAGGACGTCGCCTTCGGATTTAACCCAAGAGACAATCTTTCCTTCGGTCATGGTGGAGCTGAGAGCAGGCATGAAGATCTCTCGGATCTTGGCTTCGACGGCAGGGAGCTTGCGACGGGGCTTGATGTGGTATGTGGAGGAGGAAGAACGGCGGGATTGCCATGGAAGGGATTTGGTGAGAGATGATGAGAATGAGATGTTGTTGCAGGTGGGAGAAACCCTAGAAAGGAGAAGAGAATCCATTGATGAGGAATTCTTCTGGTTCTGTTGCTCTTACTCTCTTAAACCGACCGACCAAATAGATCTGGTTTTTGAGAAGGGGGGAGAGAAAGTGAGATGGCGGAGGAGGCGAGGCGAATTTGGTTGGAGCGGATCAGTGTTAACATCGCCCAGAAAAATAATTATCATTGTTATAAATTGACGCACCCAAGTAGGCTTTTTTTTTCTTTTTTAACGGAAGAAATGGAACACTCGCGCCCTTCCGAGAGGAGGATGGTTCCATAGCAACAGAAATCATATGAGGGGGTTTTTTTTAATTATTAAAATGTTTTTTTCTCATCGCCATCGATCAGGCTAAATCACAAAGAGTGCTGCATTTTGACAAAAAGAATAATAATTAACTTTAAACAAACTACTACATTTTTACGAAGCAAATGTTCTGTGATAAGATAAAAATGCCTCCGCAGTGTATATGGTGCATTAAAATAGACATGTGTTGTTTTAGGGGGGTAAAAGGGTCCAAAAAAGTGTTCAGTTGAAAAAGTAGGCGGTCAATAAATGACATTAAATTCAAAAAAATCATGTGTCAATCAATGCATGATAATAGAGGTCTGTCTATCTCTCTCTAAGCAGACAATCATTCTCCCATTGTCTGTGTTGACACAGACATCTATAAGCGTTCCATTGATTAACACATGATGGGTGTTGAATTTGGTGTCTCTTTTTTTTAACAAATACTTTTTCATGTGAACACTTTTTTGGACTTTTTAACCCCAAAATACAACACATGTCAAACTTAACATTCACCTTACAAACTACAGCCACTTTTTTCATCACAGAACATTTTCTTTTTTATAAAAATAAATAAACAGAAATTCTTGAGTAAACATTAAATGTTCCGTACGTTTGGAGAGACTATAATGATATTGTTCCCATTGATGAATTTCATATCATTAGCAAAGTTTTGAAGCGATCAATAAGCAGACTCAAACAAAATTCGGAGGTCATTAGATCTTAAAATGTGGAGAAGTTGTTGATTGAGCACAACTAAAGAAGAAACCGCCCTAAATATCCCTCTTTGCAAATTAATTTTTGGCATGGCAATTGTGAATAGGACTGGATAGTTGGCAGAAGTGATTATTTAGGAATACAAAGAAAAACTGTGAATGGATAAAAAATGCTCACCTTAACGAATGTTAACCACTGCTCCTCGTCAGGCGGTGGACGCATCAGCGCTGAAAAGTGAATATGCATCCCCCCAAAAAAGTGAAAACCACTTTTTAATGTGTTTGCCCCTGACAAGGAGCAATGATAAGCGTTTGTTAAGGGAAGCACTCATAAACCAATCCCAGAAAACCTATATACATGCAAAACACAAAATTTAGTATAGAAGCTTAGTCCTCACCTGCAGCATGCAGTGATGCCCCAAAATCCCATCACTAGATAAGACTTTAGAGTGTCAATTCACTTAACACTCTTCTCTCTTACACATATTAAAGATCATTCGTAGTAGAACATTATTAAAGGGTATTGTAAATTTTCATTTTTCTTGCACAATTATTACATATTTGATGAAGCTTTTCTCATATTGTTATTGTCGTAGTTTTTAAAATTGAACTGAACCGAACAGTCTGACTTGGTTGAACCTGAACCGACACCCTAAACGGTTATGTAGAAACTCAAAACCGTAATCTCCCAAAAACTGTACAAAACTGATAAAACTGGACAAAACCAATGAAAACCGACTGATTTTTTACAAATCCAGTTCTAATATAACCAATCGATTTTTTTATTTTTTAGCAAATTAAGAAGAAAAAATTAAAAATGTGAATTTCCAAATTCCAATTCCACTTTCCATGAATTATTTTTATTTTTTTCGTATTTAATTACATTTGTTGGTATGTATAAAAATTAAAAACCTGGTCATAAGTCTTCTAATGGGTTATGAACTTTTTATTTTTTGATATTTTATTACAATTTACTTATGTGAAGCGAACCATAGTTAGACCATGTAAACCAACGGTTGAACCCGATTGGACCTAAACCATCTACCTTACCGATTCAATGGTCGGTCCAGTTCTCAAAACTATGGTTATTGCATTGGAATCATACATCTAATCTCACATCAATATAGTGGAAGGAATATAAATCTTACTCATATTCAAGTTCTTAATCTTTCAAATATTAATTCTCATAACTATACTAAAATAAAATACAAACTCATGAGTTTATAAACTTAAAGCAAACTAACATCTTCCTTATAGAAGTCCACATAAAGCTGAAATTAAAATAAACACTAATAACTAAATCAAAAATAAAATTTAAATTCTCCAATAAAAGTTCTTTATCACATATCACGTCTTCTTTGCCTCTATTGGACAACACCTATAAAACATGCTAATATGAAAAATAATATATATGGGTCAATCTATGGGGTATAAATAACAATACAAAACACACCGAAGTATGACCAAGACTTAGCACGAATTTTTGTAGAACTTTTATTTTCAAACCACTTTTTTTAAAGTACACTTTGCTGAAAACTAAACTTAATCTTTTAAAAAAAAAAATTTGCATTCAACCATAGAAATCAAAACCTTCACATGCAAATGCTTATATAACAAACATAACTTATCTTACCATTAACTTATTCTTTTATTTCATACATACACACATTATCACACACAAGCCTTAGTCCATGCTTGAAATTCATATGCTTTCCTTTCTTTTCCTAATTTCTAAGTTTTCGCCTTTATCATTCATATGTTTATGATCATTTAAAACTTTCATTTCACATAGAATCTTTAAAGGATTTTTAAACACTTTAATTTTTGTAAACATTTTCACATTCTAGTTTCTTTCACACTTAGGATCTCTAAACTTTTACAAATAAAACTTGTCACTCTTAATCCATCTTGGGTTCTTATCTTTCACACATATGACCTAAATTATCGAATTTCTACCACATAGTGTCATCACAAGTCTATATACGAACCTATAGGCATGTTATCAAATTTCTATGTACCAACTTGTAGACAGGTTATCAAAAGTCTATATACCAACCTATAGACAAGTTATCACAAACCCACATACTCACATACTAACATGTCGACAGGTTATCCCAAACACAATAGGTATTCATTTTTTAACCTTCTTAGGTCTTAACACAATCGCATCACATCTCACATACATAAACCCACATATAAACCTGTAAGCAGGTTTTCACATCACTAACATAAACTCATATATAAACCTATTGAACAAGTTCTTCACACAAATTATTTCACATTGGTAACACAAGCGCACATATAAATCTGTTGAGCAAGTTCTTCATTTTCATATTGGTCATTAAAACCTTCACACTTCAATCTATAACAATTTTTTCAACAAAACTCATGTACATGTTTTTCTTCTAAGCACAACTTACTTTCTTAGATCATAACTATGGAACTTCACATTACCTAGGGATTTCTACACAATCACATACATGACACATAGCACAACATATCATAGAATTTATCATATTACAATCTATCACATATTTTCACAAAAGTATACATGAATGCATGTCTTACTTTCTAACAAAACTTATCTTTCAATTTTTTTTTTCAAAACTGATATTTTTTTTTATAAATACATGTTGAAATCACTTGCAAAACAAAGAATTTACTTGGCTCATCTGAGCACATCTAAGAATATTTTTCCTTTAAAAAAACATGAGATAACATAAATGTTGCTGATACTTGCAAAAAATTATGTATGGTATGATACATTCTCATAAAAACTTGAAAGAACTAAACATAGATTCTTATAACAATTAATCAAAACATGACTAATATGAAGTTTCAAGTATTAACATAAAATTAGGCTTCCAACATGTACAAACACTGAATGATATAC
>JAOXJP010000006.1:5722986-5739138 GCA_025762735.1 Platanus orientalis | reverse complement strand
ATGAATATGTCGTGTCGGTCTTGGTAGACATGGACATATGTCAGAAGATATTTAAGATATTTCGAGATATTTGATACCATGGGGATGTGATCAAAACTTGAAACCACATTGAACCCTACTTGATAAATCCAAAGCTGTGGAAAATGTCCCAATAAAATGCCAGGTGTGTTATTGTGCTTACCCAAGAAGATGAAGAAAAATTCCATATGGTTACTGTTTTTATTGGAGGATTAACGAATTTTCATATGGTTGTAGCAATTTCCCTTGATATTCTACCCAGAAAAGAAAAGCAGCTTCCCCTTAACAAGAGGGAATAGAACAAAGTACAACAAAAACATGTTACATGTGCAAAACAGTTATTTCAGCTGCGTACTATCAGCTCAATATGTAAAACTCTATCATGGCTTTTCATCCAAGAACAAACTAACGGTCTCCAGATCAATCAATCTCTGTCAATATGAACCCAAATTGTCATCTACAGCGTTAAGCTCTCTGGGTTCTCAATGATCTTCGCGAATGACTGAAGGAATGCTGCCAAGTCGGCACCATAGATTACTCGATGATCGGCAGTAACATTCACCTGAAAAATAATGGCATAAATGCTCAAGGTTTCGATTCTTGAATTACTACAAAGTTTTTGGTCAATTTCCTCCCATTAAAAAAGAAGAAATAAAGATAAAGATAATATAGAGAACTTCTCTTTTTGTTTTCAATTTTACAGACAAAATCAAACACAAAAACCACAAACATTTTTGTGAGATAGAATACAGCTCATGAAAACCCTGTGGAATTAACGAACAAGCTCATGTACAGACATGACACACTATATTGTTCAAGACAGTATAATGAGCTCAAAATATGTTCAAAAACAAATATTTAAAGTGTAAAACATGAGCATTAGCCCATGAATTTTGCCAACTGAATAGGAAAACTAAGTCAGCCTAAGATCTTCCTCAGTTATTCTTTGGATGCTTTGCATTAATGTGAAACTTCAGTTACAACCATCTCTTGCCACTAAATCAATTTAATTAAGAGAGTGTATGTTCTCACCATCATTTGATCACAGCTCCACTTATTATTTCCTTTTTAGTATGTGACTTATTTTGAGTGTGAAATTAATGAATTCCCTAAACATGTAAATAACCTCTTTTTTTCTTTGAAAAAAAAAGGATAAACATTGTAAATATGTTTATCCTGCAAACTCAAGTTATAGAAGTTATTCTAGTATTGTCCTTTTAATGTTGATACACCATTGCTTCTTCTAGTAGTTATTATTTCTTTGCTCCATTATTGGAGTATAAGTGCAGAAGTCCAAGAGTAAGATGTTTTTCATTTTCAAAGTATACAATATAATGATTATAACTCAGTTTCACAGATACTAACTGTTAATAATAATTATAATAATAAATAAATAATGCTAAGACACTTAGATCAAATAATGGTTCATTTACATCATTAATCTTTCCTATACCTACAGAAGTTAGATAAAACATGGAACTGAAAATGCCATTACAACATTAAAATGGGTTGTTTAAACAGAAATGCATATCTCGAATTTATTATGACCATGCCCCATAAAAATGAATGCAAAGTCTTATGAATCTGGTGCACAAGGACAACAATCCCTGACCATACCCAACTATTTGGCCCTGTCAAACCAGATAATAAATGGATTGAAATTGGGTTGGGTACCTAACTGTTGCTCTCCAGTCACCAGACCCAAATCAATCAACCCAGAATTTTACTAAAGAACACACCTAAACAGCCTGAACACACCCAATATTTTCTGGGTTTGGGTTGGCATCTTCAAACCAATCAGTAAATGGAACGAGTTCAGGTTGGGTACTAAGACATGACCCTTGGTGGTCACCCAACTTGACATGAGATAGTGTTGTGCTTAGATGCTTTTTCATGTTTTTGAGAACAAGACTCATCTTCAAGCTTGCAGAACTCTAATTCTCCTATTTCAGTTGCATGACCCCGTGCATGTGGGGGTTTATAATCTAGATTCTCATTTCTCTAAACTGTTACAAATCAATTAATGTCTGCCTTTTTTTTTAGGATCTCTCAAAAGAGAGAAATAAACAAGGACCAAGAAAAAAATGTGACTAGTGATGTGATAATTTGTGTGGTTACTCTTTTCTTATTATGCTGAACATGGACACAGGATGAAAACTTTAAATTTATTCAGGTAAAATATACTAGGATCAAAGAAAGTTGTGACATTCCTATGCCTTGGGATATTTGTCCCCAAGGTTTTACTGTTATCTAGTTCAGATAGATAACAAATAACCTCAGAAGATATATTTCAGGAAAATAAAGAAAGTTTGGTTCATAGAATAAGTGACAACAACTAAGAGATCACTCAGACTCCAAGTGTCATCCCTAACTCCTTGATTGTTCACCTAGTTTTTTTTTTTTGGCTGTGTGTTTCCATTATTTTGATGTACATATTGCCACCAAAAAGGTGTAGTGTTGATCTACAAGAACTTCTGTGAAGGTATCACAGTACTCCCAGGGTGTGGAGGTGATATTGTAGTATTTCCTAGAGATGACTTCCTAGGGATTGAAGTTGGGTGACATGTCCAACAATACGATCTGTCCTTGAAATAGCTACTGGTGATCAAATTGTCTAAAAGAAAACTTCCTGAGGAAATTAATCAGCAAAGTCCATCGATGACATGTACTTATCCCAACATAATATTATTAGACTAACTATAGGGGACAAGCAAGTAGGGAGTTCATCCAATTGATCCCACGATGGCGAACAATCATCCCTGATCCACATATTCATTTGGAGAAATTGCTTTCCTTGTGTCAGAGACTGGGGGAAGCTGATATATTTCAAATAGAAAAATTATTCCAAATGCCAATGATTTAGTGAGTGAGATCATGTTGCATAGTTGATTCTGCATCCTATGTCCATGTATTACCAGGCTACACAGGTTCAAATATACGACTTGAGTCGGATCCATGAAATCCATATACACTTTTCAAGTGTCAACTTAATGGTTTGGGTACATAGCTACATTGGCATGACTCTGGACAGACACTAAACTTTCAACATTGATAGTTTCAGGTTTCACAGGAAATCATCACACTGACTAGTCTATATGCTCATTTGGAGACACTGATCTCCCACATATAGTGAGTTCATGCGGCACACTTGATTCCACATCCTAAGTATGTGCATAGGATTTGAAGCATTTGATGTGACACCAAACTATTCATTTTTCTTATTTACATCTCCCACAGGGTTAAAGTTCAATTTCAAAAAATATGGTTAAAACTTTAACATATTTTCACCTTTCCTTGTTTGGAAGCTAAACAACAGGGCTGCCTGAGAATCATTTATTTGATATACCAGCAAACGAACTTGTGCTAGCAGGGATCAGTGATTTAGTTCTTCTGTTTTCTGAAGAGAGGAAACATGGTGGGACTTGGGAGAGAAATGGAGAAAAATGAGATAAGATTTAGGATGGGAGAGATTGAAGTAAATGAAACTTCTTGGGATAGATATGAACTTGCCTAGAGTTGGAAAAAAAAATAGGGGGAGAGAAAATAGAGGGAGAGAAATAAAAGGAATGATTCTAGGGATGATGTGAATAAATTTTCATTTTTCTTAAATATAGAAAATCGAAAGAAAATTGAAGGGTGTGTCCACATGGCAGCCCCTCATGGAAAACCCATTACTTTAGTGTATATAGATTATATTTTATTTTTGTTTCTTAACAGACTCCTATAATAAAAATGGAAATTTTTAATTGCATGTATACAACACCTGCACAGTAGACATATCATGTATACAGAGGATCAGGATCCAAAGTGATTGAGACCGGCCAAAATTGGCCTGATCAGATTATGGTAACCATGTAGTTGTATTGCATTCATTGGGATGGTGAAAAAGTTATTAAATTTCCCAATAATCTGCATATCAGAGAGTTAAAAATCATATGATCATGATAATTTTTGGCCTAGGAATTTTTCTAGATGGGACCTAATCAATGGTGGATCCCAATCTTTTGTAAATGAAACTTGTTTAGATATTCTGTTATGTGACCGCTGTATGGGTCCTGTTTTACATATCAAAATTTGATTTATAAAAGGAGAATTGATGGAATACTTAAAAAAGAAACATTGGATCTAAATCTTTCTTTCTTCATAAATAAATAGCTTATTGGTAATAATAATAATTATGAAATATTAAGATCCCAAGATTTCAATCCAAATGTTTTTAACCCTACCTATAGACCATCTGTTTATCCTATCAATCATAGACAATCAAATAAAAAAAAAATTTGGGGGGTAGCCTTTCCAGCGTGACTATGGACCATGAACCCATTTCATCCCTCCACTTGTAGTATATTTAATATGGCATAGATGCAACCTGTTTGATCGGTTGAATCACTTATTCTAAGGGGTGGCATTAACACAATTAATAGACCTTGTAAGCCTTTCTTGGGGGAAGTTTAGTTTTCAAATAAAGGTGTAAATAGGGTTACTAGAGGGGTGGAATTGTAAGCATAGGTAAGGTTGATGAGAAAGAATAAAATTTGCTTGCTCTTTATTAATATGACCCAAAATGATATGATTAGAAGTCAAAACTTGATTTACGCAATGTCTCTTTAACATTTGCATTGTAGATTTCTACTACACAATGCAGTCAAAGCATCCAGGCAATGCATGGCAGTAGGACTCCTTAAGTGAGGTGCCACTAGGTGGCACACAATGCTAGGACAACCAAATTTTAATATTATCTATCAAATTAAAAAAAAAAAAAAAAAAAGGTATACAAAATTTAATATTATCCATAAAATTAAAAGAAAATACAGATGGTATTAAAAAAATGAAAACATAAAACCATTACCTCCGCTAGAGAGAGAGAGAGAGAGAAGAAGAAGAAGAAGAAGAAACCCTCCAAATCCCTATTTGTTAAAACCTTTTCCTCTTAAGGAGACTATGGAATACTGTACGACACTTATCTTTAAAGACAGTCTCTGTAATTAATAGGACTTATGAGACCACTTTGTTGCCAAACATAACAATCCGCCTTAGACCCCACCCACGTAGGGGTCTTGGCCATGCGAAGTGATCATGTAGGCAACACTTCAACTAAATTGCTACTTCGTTATTACATTTCACATTCTTCATTGCCTTGTTGCAAGTCTATACTTCTTTTGATTTATTTTTATTTTTTCCAGTTGAATGTTATCTTCAATGGTTAATAGAATGCATTCAAGTGATTTGATGTAGCTTGCTTGCTTGCTTGTTTACTAAGAAATTACACATTAATTCTTCAATGTAGGATGCATCTATGTAGGTTACCCAATTTAGCCATCCGTGTAACTAAGATTCATGGGTCCAATTCCTAGATACAGAAGTACTCAACCCAACACCAGTATCTACAAAATATAAGTATCTCAGATCCATATCCAAACCAAGTCATACTTTTGGCTAGAATGGTCATTTGTGGTATCAGCTCATTCTAGTGCAATTGTGCCAGAACTAGCACTAATGCATGCTCCGTTTCTAACCATACTCCAGTCGCATACAAGAATAAGAAACGTGTTGTCACAACTAGTAAAAATCTATTTAGTAAAAGGCAATAGCTCATGACAACAAGAAGTTACTTTGGATGGAAAATTTCCTACTGAACTAGAATTTCCAAAGATAATTCAATTATACTTCATTGTTATAATCATGTTGCTTCCAATCCCATATTCACTGTTAACTCATTTAAGAGATGATCAAAGTCCAATGTAGTTATTACTCCAATTATAAATTCTAAGGGTTAGTTACCAAAGAAGGAGCACATTGGTGGAGGTGAAACGCATTAAAAAGAGCATGAGAAGGCCAAAAGGGCATGGATAGGTACTAAGGATTTGGAGGAATATGAATTGAGGGAAGATATGAAATGACAAGATACGATTCATGAAGCCAATTCCAAATGGTAGGGACAAAGCATGGTGACATAACCAGGAAGGACACTGCAGGGTTATCCCAAATAGAAAATTGAAATTGATGAATTGCACAAGTTTTTGAGCGAAAGAAGAAAAGCCAGAAATACTTGAGATAGGGTTAAAGGTGTGGTTGTATGCCTTCAATTAGAGCATAGAAGTAATTTCAAAGCATACGAGTAGTGGGGAATAGAATGGTTGATTGAGATGGAAAACTTACTTGTTATGTGAAAAAAACTGTGGAAAGAATTGATGCAGGATGTGAAATAGCCTATATTCAAGGCGTGGGTGTATTTTGGGTATATTGGATTTGAAATATTTGTTAGGCAGTAATATTAAATTTTCTCAGTTTTGGGTTGATCTAGTGATGCGGACATTAGAGCAAGGTGGGGCCCACACATGGCCTTGGTGGGGTCTACACATGAAGACACACAAGAAGGCACATAGAGGAACTCATGAAGGGGTCTTTTAAAATTATTTTACTGTTTTACTTAATAGTTTATGAGTTATTAGAGTCTAGGACATGGGAGTCATTATAATTTTTGTTTTCGGGTATTTGTGTAATAAGGCATTATTGTCAATGGTATTTTAGTAATATTAGAGAGTTCACAAATCAAAATGGGGCCCTCTAAGTGGTTGGATGAAATTTTCTAGAAGGGTCTGATTTTGGCACTTTTTATTTTTAGAAAATGAAGTTTTTAGTAGTTTTGACTTTAGGAAAGTCTTAGGTAACAAGTAAACTAGTAATTTAAGAGTTTCTAAGTTGATTTTTGGCTATTTTCATGAGTTTGTGAGCCTATATATGGTTTGTACGTTTTTGTATTTGGTATGATGAAATTAATTAAATTTTGATTGGTTTTTTTCTCTCCATGAGTAGAACTCCTTCTCTTCTTCAAATTTGAAGAGTCTTCAAGTCCTTGGTGCCTTAGGCTTGGCTTAGTTGGTGATTTCCTCAAGGTACATCCTATCTTCTCATCTTTATATTCTTCTCTATTTTCTTCTTCTTCTTCTTCTTTTCTTACACCATTACCAAGTCCGAAACCAATCTCTATATCATCTTCTTTCATTTCCTGAACTTTCTTCCATTCCAAACCTCCATTATCAAGCCATAAAGCCTCAGCCCTATACACATAAACACCTTGCAGTCCAATACCATAGGGCTTGCTGATTTACACCAAACTAACCCTGTTAAACCCCATTACCTACCTACTGTTTGAGTATTTTTCCGAACCGAAGTATATACACACAGACTTACTTCTTTGATGCCGTTTCATTCCTATATCATTGTCTTGACAGTTCTGTGTGTTGTCCTCATGTCAGTCCCTAATTAACACCAAAAAAACCCACACAATTCCCTTGCTGTTTTATCCAGAATAAAGTTTGATTAAGCTTATTATCAGTCACTGTTTTAAATTCTAGTCTAAACTTAATTACGCTAGTCAATAGCCTTTAACACCCTTTTGTTCTGCCCTATAGCCATCCCAACAGCAAGAGTACTCACTTGCCTTGAAGCCATCAAAACCCCACTAATACATTGTTGTACTTATTCAGACCTTCTTGTTTTTTATTCTAACTATTACAACTAGATTTCATAACCAGCATATACACCGCCTTCCTAGAGTTGTACTACATCATCTAGGTTAGTTTCTTATTAGTCAGTTTGGGACATTTTATTTATTTTCAAGTAGAATAGGTTTTATTTATTGATTAACAAGGACAAAGACTTCTAAATAATTCAAACACCTACTAAAAATAATCCTGTCAACTATAAAAAAGAAAGAGAAAAAAACAAAACAAAGAAGGAAACTAAAGTTGCTCAAAATAATAGAACATCCACTGGATAGGGAGAAATTGAAATTTCTATCAAACAAAAAGTCATGAATTTTGTGCCCCAGCCGCCTCCTATAGATTGAAATCCACTACCATGCAGCTAAAGTAGTGGGACCCAATGGTGGTCCTATGGGACCAAAACCAGAACTTTTTATTTCTGTGATGGGTTCTGCTGCATAGATAAACCTCTGAACTCCTTGGATGCTGAGTAATCTTTGAAATAATGCATTCAGACGATATTAATAAAAGCATAATGAGTGTTCTATTTTCCCCACCTAAAGATCTACTCCTTTTCTCTCTAGGGACTGAGGATTTTTTCATGAAATAAAAATAAGGAGGCCACGAAAAGAAGCACACTGATCACCATCACTGTACATGCTTGCTAAAGTCATCATTTCTAAATCACTCTTAGGTTCGACATCAAAATCACTATTTATAAAGCTCAGAACAGGATAGCTCCAGATGCTTCAGAAATCAAATTTTAGATGGCAGTTGATAGACAGCATAATGGTCGTCAATTCCATAGGGGTCAAATAAGAATTTAAGGGAGTAAAGAATTGTCAGATGTCATTGTGAAATCTTCCAAACTAGAATCTTGATATCAGGAAAAGAACTAATTAAGAATTAACATAAAAGAAATAATCAAGCTTACCAGCATTTTACTCTTCACACTGAAAAATCCATCTCCATCTGCTGCTACGGTAGGCTTTGATGCTCCTACAGCCATAATAGCTCCCTGCATAAAATTCCAAAGAAGAGGGTAAAAATTCAGAAAGCTTGAGAAAATATTGCCAAAAAAATAATAAAATAATAAATGATCGCGTTACTCACTTGGCCTGGAGGAAGAATTGCATCAAATCTATCCACTCCAAACATGCCTAAATTGGATAGAGTGAACGTCCCTGCATGCAGAAAAAGTACAATTCAATTTCAACTTTGACTTCCACACAAACTGACACCACACACTACACAGAGAACTAAATCAACATATATAAACCTGAATTGTACTCATGGGGCTGGAGTTGCTTGGCCCGAGCTTTATCTACCAGCTCTTTCCATCTTTGAGATAGCAGATAAAGATCCAACTGCATTAATAAGAACACATTTCTCACTGAAACTAACTCAAAAATGTCATGAACAACCCAATATACTATCAATCATCCATTAGCAAATAGAATGATACATCCACAAGATTTTACTCAAGAACACAGAAATCACAGACCTTATCTGCATCTTGAATAACAGGAGTTATAAGCCCACCATTGATCGCCACTGCCACTGCAATATTTATACTGCTGTTATAGGTAAAACTCTTTCCATCCTTGCAGCTCGAATTGACAACCGGGTGTTGTGCAAGTGCCATTGCTGCTGCCTTGGCCAACAAAGCAGTCATGGTTACCCCCTTTCGTTTCACCTGAATTTGTCAAAGAAATCCAGATCAATGCCCAAAAGCTTAAAAACGAACAGCATCAATCATTGAAAAAACAGAGTAAATTAATTAAATTGAGGAAATGTACATTCTCATATAGAGCATCGAGGGCATTGGTCGTAACAGGATACCCAACACGAAACGTGGGCACTGAAAGGCTCTCCACCATGTTCTTTGACACCGCCGCTTGCATAGTTGTAAAGGGGACAATAGAAGAACCAGGAATTGAGGGAGGAGGAGCAGTTGAAGTCACAGATTTAGGAGGAGAAGCGGCAGGAGCAGCAGCGGCGACAGTAGCTACATTGCTAATTTCAGTCTTCGAAGGCACAATTCCAGCAGCTGATTCGATATCGGCTGGGGTTATCCGGCCAAATTCTCCTGTCCCAACAACGGATCCGATATCGATCTTATGCTGCTTCGCAAGCTTCTTCGCATACGGTGTTGCAACAATCTTCCTCGGCCCATCTGAAACAGGGGGTGCTGTAGCCTTTGCAGGCGATGGAGACGGAGCAGTTGAAGGAGCAGGAGGAGGAGGAGGAGAAGGAGCAGGCGGAGAACTCGAAGAAGAGGTATTAGACGAGGAAGTAGCTTTAGCTTTAGCTTCAGCGATTTCCTCTTCTGTTTCAGCAAGCAACCCAATTGGGGCACCAACGGGAGCCGTATCGCCCTCGGCAACAACAATCGCAGCGAGAATTCCATCGTAGAATGTCTCGACATCCATATCGGCTTTATCGGATTCAACGACGACGACACTCTCGCCTTTGGAAAGGACGTCGCCTTCGGATTTAATCCAAGAGACGATCTTTCCTTCGGTCATGGTGGAGCTGAGAGCAGGCATGAAGATCTCTCTGATCTTGGCTTGGACAGTGAGGGTCTTCCGACGCGGTTTGACGTGGAATGTGGAGGAGGAAGAGGATGAAGGACGGGAGGGGAATGGGAAGCCATTGGAGAGAGATGAGGAGAAAGAGATGGTGTTGCAGGAGGGAGAAACGCTAGAAAGGACAGGAGAAGCCATTGGCGAAGATTTTGGTTTCTCTTAGCTGCGCTTGCCCTGTTTCAGTGGAGAAAGGAGAAGGAGACAGTTAAAAGGAGAGGAGAGAGAAATGGCGGAGAGGACGAGGCAAAAGTTAGTTGGAGCGGTTCGGTGTTTACATCGCCCGTGGAGTTTTGGAAAATATTTTGATTATTCAAGGGACGAGTTCAAATCGTCAGCATTCACGTCAGGTTTGCACATAAGGCCAAGCCGGCTCGGGTTCAAATTTAGGCCTTGGACTAAAGTTGGGTCGTGCTTGGTTCACCTCTGTTTGGGACCAGGCTTTTAAATAACAAAAATAATAATAACATAGATAGAAAGAGAATAATGTAATTATAAACATTAGAATTTAGAAATTACGAGTTGAGAGTGAGATTTTTTCAATATGATCTTGTCTTTATTGTTCACACATTAGCCTTCGGCAAAAGAGAATGCAATGCAAATTGGATAAGGTCTTTTATGATTTTGATTTCAAGAACCTCAATTTTAATTGAGCTGTCTTTTTAAAAAAATATTTTAGTTAAATAGAAATGTTAACTTAGTAAAAGATTCATAGCAAAAGAAAACATATGAATATAATTTTATTTAGGTGTGAATTCGGGTTGTTACTAATTAAATTTATAATCTAATCACTATAACTTTTTCACACATATCTTAACCATAAACATAATAAATGCAACAGAATAAAAATCAATCACAACTAGCCATAATCTTCAATGTGCAATGAAAATAATAACAAAAATATATAAATATTCAATCATTCATATTTTATCATCAACATAGGAGGTACAAGTTTCTAAACCAATATCTAGCCTATAAAACTTACAAACCATAAGTACTGAGTATTAAAATTAATACATCTCAAATAAATAAGGTCCAATACAAAAACAAAATCTATAGTAGTGTTGAAAAATAAAACTAAAAGTGACATCGACATGCATGCCTTTTTCCAAATCTCAAGTGCTCTAAAAGATACACTTATCTAAATCTTACATGAAAATTTGTATGAAATGGTGAGTTTCACAGCTTGTAAGTAAGTATACAAAACTTACAACGAAACCAGATGGGTAAAACACGGATTTTTCATTATAAATACTTAACATATTATCATATAAAATACATACGATTTTTATCATGTAAATATTTGCAAGTGTACATCCATTAACTATTATGCATTATCAAATATTTGTAACTTATCATAATAGTTCATCATATGAAATCTATACATGACAATATGCATAATTCAACTAATCCAAAGTATTCTTTTAATATATTTTGCATGATAAAGTGTGTATTTAATCACATGATAAGCATTTTCTAATCCATTAATGGTAAAAATACTTAATGTATATCAGAAAAAGTATTTTCTATCATTTCTCATGCATACCTTATACTTTTCTAATATTAACATGCATATCATATACTTTCCTAATATAAATATGCATATACAACTTATTTCAATATAGATATATAATATTCTTAAGCAATTGATAATCATAACAAACCATTTTCATAATGAGATATACAATTCTACTTTTATATTCAACATATCTATCATTAAATTAGTACTTATCATTTATATTATCACTTTTATGTTACTTACTATATTACTCATTCAACATCGTTCAGTTTTCTTTTATTTGTAATAATCTTTAATTTTTCCAATTAACCTGAGTCATTTACTACTTGTCGTATATTATATATGCTTTACTTAGTTCATTATTTACAATAATTAGGTTACTTATTCTTTTCTTATTTTCTATTTCTTTTTCATCTATTAATATTTCATATTAGTTTTTCATTCTTTATTTCTTATTTGTCATAGTTTATTTATCATTCATCATGTTTTCACTTATTATTTATTAGCTTTCGTTGTTCTTTTCTTAACATTTACTTGTTATTTTTCAATATTCATTTAACACTTATTATTGATCATCATATCATTGAAATATATCCTAATGGAAGGCTCATTACACACATTTTATCATTAAATTACACCCTAATGGGGGTCATTATGTATATCATAACATTGAATTATATCTCAATGGGAGAGTCACGCATACATCTTACTATTCTTAGAAATTTTTATCTCATCTTAAAGATTATGTGTTTTCACTCTTTTCTTGATATTTCTTTTATTTATTTGTCTTAAGGATTTATTTTTTCATTTATCTACTTTCGTTTTCACCTATTAAATTTTCTTTTCTTACGTAACTTATGAATATTTTTCTTACTTGTGAAACTTAGATGTTTTCATTTCCTTGTCTTTATACTTTTATTTTTTTACATGACTTATAAATTTATTTTAGTTTTGAAGTTCATATGTTCATTTTATTTTTTTGTCATTTTTATGAAGTTTTTGCTCATTTTTAACACGATTTCAATTCTTTTACATACCTTATGAGCTTTTATTTTCTTCTTATCATACTTATTATTATTTTTTTGTTAAACCTTTACATTATTTATTCTATAACACATTGTATTATTTTCTAATAGAAAAGTTATCATATACAATATACCATTGAATTATACTTAAATTGAAGGGTTGTCATACCATTGTATTATACCACAATAAGAGGGTTATCATACCATTGCATTTTACCTCAATGGAAAGGTCATCATACCATTGCATTTTACCCTAATGGAAAGACCATCATACCATTACATTATACTCAAATGGGAGGCCTATTATATTATTACATTATATCTCAATGGGAATGTCATCATATACATCATACCATTGAATTATACCCCAATGGGAATGTTGTCATACTCTTTCATTAAATTGTATTTAATGGAAATATAATCTTATATTTATTTTCCTTACATATGTCATTATACTTCACCATTGATTTGTATCATCAATGAAAAAACTATTATATTTCACTACTAAATTGTATTTTCAATGGAAAGGTCATTACATCTATTACTATTTGTCTTAGTAACTTTTACTCATCATAACTTTCTTATCATCATTTTGCTCCTTTAGGTGAGGTCTTATACAAACTCAATATTTGTTTTTATTATTCTTTGTTATCTTCTTTTTTTTTCCTTGATCATTTATCTATTTCATTTATATATAGTTATTTTGTCTTATCTTATCACTATATGGTATATTATTTAATCTAACACAAGAAGTACGTATTATCACATGATACATTCACTAATATAATTATAAAGAAGTAAATCATCAATAAAGACATTCATTAACATCATTTAAAAGACATCTAACTTTATATCATATACTTGCTAGTATAATTAGACACATGCAACATCAACAAAATCAATCTCTAACTAACTCAATAAAAAATCATAAAAATTTACATATTATTATGTTTTCAAACATTATACAATCAATACATCTAATACAAGTGAAGGTTCCAATAATAATCATATTATATATGTTTTTTAATCATCCACAATTTCAATTTATAACTCAATTAAATCATTCTATAATAATCCTTAAACAATTTTCATTTTACCATTAACTATTATCATTCTAATAGGAGTCAACATGCATTATTATCATTTTCTACATATGTATTCAAATCAGTTTCTTCATTCTTACAATAATATGTTAAGAGATACTAAACTATAATTCAAGTATTCATACTTTTCATAGTAAATCAAACTTTTCATGCATTAATAATTATCATGAAGATTATAGATTCATGCATTAATAACTATCATGAAGAGTACAATTTAAGCTTTTGAAACTCATGGCATCCAATATCTTAAGGAATTATATACACATATCATGTAAAACCACTTTTCTTTACAAATTAAATTAGGGATTTTTAAGATCCTAATATAATATGATAAGATTTCATCACAAACCACATGATAGATGAGGATTTCTAAGATCCTAAAAAAGGGTTTATCAATCATATAAGAAAAACCTTCATATAAACAATTAAGACATCTAATAATCTAGAAGATAAACAAAAATAGTGTAAGTCTTATATAACTACTTACTATGATATTTTCTTATTAAATCTAAAATCTCTAATGCAAAACCCTCTTGTCCTTAAGCTCATTTTTCTTGGAATCCTCTAAGTTCTCTCTCTCTACAAAAATCATGATGTAAAACATTTATTACTATGATTTTAATGGTCTTACCTTGGGATTTTGGGGGTTTCTTCCCATTTATTCTATTATTTATCTTCTTCCTATCATTTACTTCTTTCTAAGTATTTTAGGTCTATTTAAGGTAGTTTTAGGGTTTTTTTTTGAGATCCCATGGGTCCCACGTATTAAAATAGGAAAAACCCAAAATTTTGAATCTTTTTATTAATTTTTTTTTTCAGTTTTCACAACTCTAGATCACTCTAAAATATATGAAGCCCTTTAAATTTTTAGCATAGACACCTTATGGTAAAATGACCATAATTTAATTTTCTCTAAAATACTCGGATTTACACAATTTTTATTACGTTGGAAACTAAACTTTTAGATATTTCTAATAGTGTTTGGTTTGAACACTAATTCTTTCAGGATTAGTATAGGTTTACCTATGAAATTACCCTAAAACTGTTAACTTGAAAACATAGATACCTAATGAGAGAATTGTCATAACTTTTTCTAAAAAAACTCTAAATTATACACCGTTTGATGTATTGAAAAATAGACTCATATATTTTTTCAATAATGTATGGTTTGCAAGCTAATTCATATAGTATTGATATATATATTCACTTATGAAATTATCTAAAATGTGTTATTTTGAACAACTTCTGAATTTGTTAAATTCATGACTTACCTTTACTTATTCACTTCTACTTCATCTAATTGGGTTTTAAATACCAAAATGGACTTTCTAAAATGTATAAAATGACATTTTATCCTTATACATAATTATTTACAATTTTGTCCATCATAAACATTGCGGAGTTATCATTAATATTTTATAGTTTAGTTGGCAAAAATAGCTTTTTACAAAAAGTATTGAATTTGACTCTTAATGAAATCAATGATTTTTTTTTTATAGAAAACAATCCTTAGAATATAAATATATAGTTTTCTAAGCTTTAAAAAACTAATAAAATCTCATAGTTTAATTAGTTAGAGCATTACTTATAACATAAAAGGTTTTAAGTTCGAACCTAAAACTCAAAATTAATATTTTTATAAAATTCATGTGCCGGACCAAGGCTGATAAATCAACTAGGACCGTGTTTAGGCCTAAGTTTAAAATAAAAATAAAAAATGGGGCCTGGCCTAGGCCCAAACCCATACTGTAATTATAGGGCCGGCCTTGGCCCACGCACTCCCCTATATCTTAGGATCTGTGCTTTCCCCCCACTGCACTCACGATCTTACGAGATCAAGTCCAGTTGGCATTTCTTTTTCTAAGCTTAACCCAACCCAACTCTGAGTTGGGTTAGGTTGGCTTCGAAATAGCCTAACCAAAGGTACACACACCTCTACCTATAACTGAGTGATTGGTGTATGATGAATCTGGTAAGTATATATTTCTTAGACTACATCTGAAAGAGCTGAATTTGATGCAATATCTGTTGGAAATATTTGATTCAGTATTCAATCCACGTTATTCAAATTTGATTTGATTGTTGGAATTACATATGCTATAACCAGGTTTGAATCTAATTGGCTCGGATCAGACTCGGATATGTCCATCCTTCTTAAAATCTAAGTGAAATGCTAATAGGTTTTTGAAGCTCCGGTTTGAATTTATATTGAATCAAAATGGTATTTAACATTAATCATAGCAAGTGTATTTAGTCATTACACATGAAATGAGAGTACAGAAAGAATGGACATTGGTCAGTCACCCTCCATGAATACTTCCCCATTTTTATATAGCAAGAAAATTTTCTGCACTGAGAGCAGGGTGCATCTCCTCACAGGAGGTTGTGAGCCCCATGCAAAAAGTGCATGGGGTT
>JAOXJP010000006.1:5711260-5722886 GCA_025762735.1 Platanus orientalis | reverse complement strand
GAGATAGAGGGGAAGTATCATTTCACTTTTGGGGGGTGATGTGACATCTCCAAAAAGTAAAATGATACCCCCTTTGTCTCAGCTCACGACGTCGCACAAGGAGGGCGGCGCAGAGGATATGATAGGGGAGCAGAGATGAGGGTTTCCCGTGAATACCGGTGACCGAGTCTGTTATGACCGGCTAAATCCGGTGAGTGGCTGGATGCATCTGAACGCGGAGCCGGTCAAAAAAACGAAAGCGAAAGAAAGATTCTTTCCCCTCTCCCGCCGGTTGTAAAACGCCTAATTCGGGGGCCGGCTTAGCTGTCTCCTTGGATTCATTCTCCATGGCTTACGTCACATCTTTGCCCTTTTTTTTTATCTTCTGGAAATTTCCATCTTTTTTGGGTAATTTTGTAGTTTTTGTAGGGGTATTTTGGGGAATAGAAATAACGTATGAATCCCCGCAGGTTCCTGGTACTTTCGTCGGGCGTTATCGCCGTGGATGAAATCAGAGCCGTTGATCTCTAATCTAATCTAGTAACCCTAAGCTCTCCCTCCACCAGCTTCTCTTTCAAATCAAAGATAAAATGGAGTTTCAGAAAACCGTTTCATTTAGCTTCGCCAATTTAGAATTAGGGTTTTCTGTTCCTTCTTCTCTCCTTCTTCTTCTTCTTGTTCTCTTTGAAGGCTTGAAAGGGTTTTCTGTTTCTTCTTCGGCTTGAAGGGTTTCTGAAGGTGCAGAGACGGAATTGGGATTGATTTTGATGAGATGGAGAAATCAGCAGCGGTGGCGTTGTTTGTGGGATGGGAGGAAGTGATTGTGTCGAACGAGAAAGGGAGAAGGGAGGTGCACTATTATCTGAAGAGAAAGGACGGAAGTTCGGATCTTGCGGTGGTTGGCAAGGATAGGAGCATCCGGCACATGTCTTACAACTATGCTCTCAGCAGTCGTTCTCTCCTCTCTTTTGGGCCTTGTTCTTCTCTTCTCAAGCTGCGCTCTCGGAGAGATGTCGTCGATTGGCTATCCTCTATCGTTCCAGGTACACAGCCATAGCCACAATCTAAATTAAAAGAAAAAAAAAACTTTTTTTTTTTGTTTGTGCAAGGGATTTCTGTTGTAATTTTGGAAAAAGGGCTGGAAGACGGAATTTGTTTGTTGATTCGAGCTGAGATAAACTCGAAATTGAGAATCTCTGCAATATTCGAAACGTATTTGTTCTTCGTCTTGTTCTTATTGCTGTCAAATCTTACCGGCGTCGATCTCGCCCTCTCGTGCAGAGAAGAGGCAGAGGGCGCAATAAATTTTGGTTAAAGCACCATCTGCAACCAAAAGATGGGCCTTTTCTCGACCACGGTTCGCCTTTCGGCTTCATCACCACCTTCTAGGGGTGGGATATATATGTATGCCGTTTAGGTCTTTACAGAGCTCATTTCTTGTGCAAGTCGAGGTCTTTGAGCCACCGTTGTGTTTCTTTGTTTTGGGGGGACCTCTGGTGCATGCCAAGTGCCAGCGGCAGGGGCGGGACCTTGGCCTTTGGGGATGGTGGATGAGACAGAAAGAAGAATTCATGGCCATATTTCAGGAATTGGTGGTTGGTATCCAAATTGATGAGCTAGTCATGCCGCACCTTCGGCATGCTGACCGTGGATTCCACCGCCTCTTCGGTTATTCTTGAAGGGACAAGATCGATCTATTGTAGCTCGGGCAACGAGTCCAAAAACTGGTTTTGGGTGTTTCTTCAAAATATATTGCGTTCTCTCTCTTTCTACCTCTCTATCTCTCATTTTGGTTTGGGTTTGCACTTAAATCAAGTTTGAGAGAGAGGGTCCTCGAAGATAGGTTTTGCTTGTGAAATCGTTGCTTTTCCTGGAATTTATTAAATAATGTCTCAAATTTGGTCTTTTTTTTATAAGTTTTACTCATGTGATTTACTTGAAATTTATCCGTTTGGGCTTTTTAAAAGTATTACTCCTGCTTATTACTTGAAATTTATCATTGGTTATCTAAATCTCATTCCCATCCATAGTTTCTTTTTTTGGTTTCAAATCTCGAATTTCTTTTTTCATAATTTTATCTGTAGTGAACACACGTAGATGTATGAGTATTCAAGATCTGATTACCCTCTTCCCCTGTTTTTCCCTTTTCTGCTTCTGAAGTGGTCCTCCTGATTTGTCTGTCTTTCCCTGCATTTTGTGGTTTCCATATTGTAGGAAGTTATCAATGAGAGTATCGGAACCCTTGCACCCTCCTAATTGCTAGGTTAAGGTTTATATGTTTTATCTTTTAATAACCACTGTTCTTTTGTTGCTACTTTCTTCAATTGGCTTGTCCCAACCCAAATTTGACCACTGGCAATGTGCTGGTTCCATATCTTATTACTTCGGTATTTTTACGTTTCATTATCATGAATTATGGAGCAATATTTGATGAAATTTGTACTTTCTATACTCTTGGTTTGCTTACCAAAATGTCTTAAAATCCAATCCATGCAATTGGAACCACTGTTTCCTGATTTGGACTTTTTCTTTTCAGATTTTCAATTGTCTGCTTACTTGATTTCCTTGTGGATACAATTCTTATATCGGTGTTTTTTTTTAACCTGTGAATGGTTCAGAAATACCTTCTCATGGGTCATCTAAATCGGTTAATGATTTCTGGGATAGTGAAGAAGACGGTCGTGATGCAGATGTCCAACATTCTAAGGTAGGAGTTATGGATTCAATTGGGTCATGAACTTGTCTATATTTCTTTCCTAACTACCCTGGGTTATTATTCTTATCCTTTTTTCTTTCCTTTTCAGAATCATTCACGGAAACTAGAGCACCATTCTAAAGCATTTTCATGGTTGGGTTCTGCAGTGACTGGCAGGAAACGTCGTAGGCATTATCCATCTTTTTGTCGGAATGGAATTACAATTTCTGTGAGTGCGTTTTGATTATCCTTTCCTTAGTTATATTTACTGTTTATGCTCTTCTGGTTTAGTTTCAATAATGATGCTTGTTTAGCTTCTTTTATTTGGATGGTTTTGTCAGTTGTTTTGCATCTTGTTGGCTTTTAACCCATTTCTAACTCTGTAGCACCCTTTTTTCTCTTCTCAGGTGCATGACTTTGTATATATTATGGCTGAAGAGAATAAGAGACTCGTGGCATACTTGGAAGATCTCTACGAGGATTCCAAAGGCAACAAGATGGTTGTGGTACGATGGTTTCACAAAATTGATGAGGTTGGTGTTGTTTTGCCTGCGGATTTTAGTGACAGAGAGATTTTCTTTTCTCATTGTCTTCAAGATCTCAGTGTTGAATGCATTGATGGATTTGCAATGATCCTCAATCCCCTCCATTTCGAGAAGTTTGTGAATGAGGCAACACACACTAGGTTGGAACCATTCGTGTGCCTCAGAATGGTTGAGAATGATGATGTCAAACCCTTTGACATCACCCAAGTTCAAGGTTATTGGAAACAGGAAATACTCAGGTATATGTACACCACATCCCATCAGAGGAATAATGTGAAGCCTGATCATGTTGATGATGACCTGGAAGTGGAGAGATATGGTGATGACAATGCCATCAGGAGCAGACCCAAAAAAAGACATTGTGTGTCAAAAGGTGAGGAAGTGGACCGGCAGCACCACAACCAAAGAGTGGTCAGGAATACAGTTTGTCTCGATTTTCAGAAGTCTGCTGCAGATTTGGTTGTTAGCAGCAGTGGTGCTGAATTGTGTGATCCAAAGGAAGGCAGATTTACATCTGCTTTGTCAAGAAAAGAGACAATCAAGCAAAGGTCTCATCAGCATTTAGCTGTGGGTTCTCATGTTGAGGTCCTCTCTCAGGATAGTGGCATCAGGGGGTGTTGGTTCAGGGCTTTGATACTCAAGAGGCACAAAGACAAAGTGAAGGTGCGATATCAGGACATTCAAGATGCAGCAGATGAAGCTAACAATTTAGAGGTAATGATTTTCATTATTGTCTCTTTATTATTATTATTATTATTATTTCACAGATATGTTTGATCAGGCAACTTTTTTCTCATCTCACCTTAATTTGATTGTATGTTGTATGGTTGAATGATGTAGGAATGGGTTCTAGCATCCGGGATTGTGGTACCTGACTCTTTGGGTCTTCGTCTCTGTGGAAGGACAACCATTCGGCCATACCCACCATCTAACAAAGGCAGAGTCTCATGGGCCTTTGATGTTGGGACTGCTGTGGATGCATGGTGGTGCGATGGGTGGTGGGAAGGTATCGTGGTCCGAAAAGAATCTGAAGATGGGATTCATGTCTATTTCCCAGGTATGGGAGGATTACTCCTGGCCCCCAAACTTCCTTCAGAAAATCAGCATGATTGAACTTTACATTACCTAAAGCTTTCCTTATTATCATCTGCCAAAAATAAAAAGCTTGAAACTGACACCCGCTGATATCTAACCAACCCTTCAATAATCCTGCAGGAGAGCGGCGGATATCTGTCTTTGCTAATGGTGACTTGAGACATTCTCATGATTGGGTTGGCAACAAGTGGAGATATATAAAGGAAAGGCCAGATGTAGTGACTTCAATAGTATCTGGCCTAGAAAACAGGCAAGATGGTAGTAAATCCTGTGATGGCAGTCATTTTCTGGTCCATACAGTGACCTGCGAAAACAGACAGCCTGAGAACCAGAGTCATGTAAATAGCTTCTTGCGGGAGGACACTAAAGATGCCTGTAATAAGAGTAGCTTCTTACCAAAGGACCTCAAGGCTTCATGCAACAAGGGTACTTGTTTGAATTCTCGAGACGACGGGAGAAAGGAATCAGAGGTGGTGCCAAACCTTGCCAATGATGATTTGCTTGCTCAGTTAAAGTGGAAGTCGTCAAGGAAGAGAAGACGCAGCAGAGACAGCTTGCAGAGGAGAGGGACCTTGGATTCAGATTGTCATTTTGATGGTAGCAGTAGTAGTAGCCCAGAAGACGTGAAGTCACCTTGTGAAAGATTTTTGATACCAAAGTCTTTGAATTTAGATCAAGAGAACTGCAAGTACAGGGGGGATTCTCTTTTCAACGCATCAATACCTCCTCTTGCAAGCTTGGTCATGTCTAGGTGACTTGTCAAGAAAAATTTTGTTAGATTTTTATATTTTCCCACAAGATATTGGGTTTTGTGTAGGGGGAATATGCATCTGTATAGTGTTTTTTGTTTTTGTTTTTTTATCTCTTTCCCTCCCACTCGAGTGCCTGGGTGACTCTGTCCAGTGTTGGCCAGTGGCCACGAGAGGGATGTTCATTGGAGAAATGAAAGATGGCTCTCTTGGCAAAAAGCATATCACCATCTCCCCTTTCTCCGGGAATGGTTTGTTTGTTTGTTTGCTTTTGTCTTTTGTTTTGGTTGTATCAACATGTAACAATGATCGGAGAGGCCGGTAGAGCCGCCATGGTTATAGACTTTGGTTTTTTTTAATGCATACAAGTGGATAAATCCCCTGTTTTTTCGTCTCATTTAGATGTTTAAACTTTAAAGTGGGTCAAATACCAAAATAATTCTACAACAATAACAGCCCATTCCATTCCAGTTAGGGGTTATATTTGTTGTTAAATTACAAGTTCCCATGTCTCTCTTCACTACTTAAATCCAAGTTAATTTTAGCATTGTTCTTGTCATTTTAACCCTTCAACTTTTGTATAGTTGGGCTTTGATGTATGTAACTAAATCATCTTATTATTTCTATCTTTCCCTAGGGAAGACCCAGGATCGAATCCCTGGAGGAGGTAGTGTGCTGTGGTGTTGCCTGTTACCTGTTTAGGTTCTTACCGTGGATTATGCAATAATCCACGGTAAGTCCAAACTGCATAATCCACGGTAAGTCCAAACTGGTGGGAATTGTGGTTTGAGTTACCTGATGATCATGAGGCAAGCCAGGCAAAGTTCAGGCTCAGCTCATTTTGGGTTGTGTGATCAAAGCAAGTGGGCAGGCATAAAGGCAAAGTTCGGGATCAAAGCAAGTGGGCAGGCATAAAGACACATATCAGACAGGCAGGCCAAGGTCATGTGTAGTGGGATCCCATGATGCATAATAACAAAATATGGTAGACCATAGCTTGTCGCTTCAGGCAGATATTTGGTCTAGTGGGTCCCATGAAAATAGGCAGAAGATGGCACCCATAATGTCTTCATTGCTTGGTTCCCAGATGGATATGTGGTCAATCAAATCATCAGTTGTGGGGTTCCTTTTCTTTCCCATTTTCTTTCTTTTTATACGAATTGATGCCTTAATCTTCTCTATTATTGCTGACTTCTGGAGATATGTTGCTTATTTTATTGATGGAGATCTGACTAAAGATTGATTCAGAGCTGGTCAAACTCATTTTAGATCTAATACACAAAAATAAAACTAGCAACTACTAGAGTTTAACTAAATTAACAATATTATGAGTTTGTTAATTTGTTTATGTTTGGCAGTAAGCATTTCAGGTGGGATAAACATTTTTAAGCTAACAGGTTTTGTGAAGTGCTTGCAATACTTGTTGTGGAGCCTCATTCTCAAGATTTCCGACAAATAGCTTTGCACAAAGTCTGCGACCATGGCTGTAGACACAAGGTCAATTCCAACATTTCCTTCTTTTGGAAATTAGAGAGTTGTGCAACACAAAAAGCGCCTGGCAACCCTCTTGCACCTGCCCCTGATCAGCATGTGGTGAAAAAAAAAAAAAAGAAGGAAAAACACCTAGCATTGAGCCCAGCGCATGGTGGTTCTCCTTTTTTCATCACCAATACGTGGTGGTTCGTCTTTTTTCACGACGTTTCTCACGCAATACCTTACAGAAGATGGTTGCCAGACGCTTTTTCGCAAGAGGAAATCCACTTTGTATGGGATAGTATATTAGTGCATTTTATGTTCTTTGTGATCAAGACATGTCTAGTATTCAAATATGATACAGCTGCTGGACTTTTCTCTAGAAAAAGTGAGGTGGCTCAAATTCTCTTGTTTATTTATTAATTTTAAACCTGAGTTTTTAAATTAAAAAATGATTCTATTACAATTTTGGTTAATTAAGGTAATGTTAAAGCTTAATAAATTCACATTGGAAACTAAAGGGTTTTCTCCTACCAAAATCATAGGCTCTATCATTTTAAAGGAAATAAATGTTCTGTCCATGACAACAAGAGACGTCATGTGGAATAAAATGGATGGGTGATGCATTTTATGAATATAGAATATGCATTTTATTCCATATCATGTCCTCTGGTGTTCTAGACACCATCCTAGACACCAAATTCTAGAGAGAACATTTGCTCCCTTAATTTGTTCTTTAATGTTTCTTTTCTTGGTGAAAGGAAAGACTAAAGCTAGGGAAAACAAAAAAGGGTTCCTGCTCTAGCAACTTATGATGAAAAAGTGAGTTTCTGTGATGAATTATAAGTTGTTATGTGGTGCGTGTTGGGGTTAGAAACGGCTAAAGAAGTGTTCAGTTGAAAAAGTAGGTGTATAAAGAGGCACCAAATTAAAAAACACATCATTTATGTCAATGTGTACATGCCTACAAAGGTGTGTTTTTTTTCCATCATAGACAATCATTCTCTATTTTTGAAGCCTGTGACTTCATCAAATAAGGCACTAAAATTTTTGTATAGATGGGAAGACTGTTTTCTCTATGATTGAGGACTGGGCTTCTCCAAATTTCATATGGTGATCCAAGATATCGCCTCCAATTTCCATTGTGGGAGGTAAAATCCAATTTTTAATTCTGTACTAATTAATCCTATCAACCACTTTCGGGCATGCTGACAATTTGGAGCAGCAATTCTAAACCTGATCAGAGAAGCCACACTGTGTTGACCTGTTTTTCTAGGTTATGGTTCAAGCTGGATGGTGTGTGTGACCTCATGTAGCGAAAAGGGTTTGAGTCGTGTTACAATAGGCTCAGCTCAACTAAAAACTCGGCTATATATATATATAGAGAGTTCATTATGTTAAATTTTTGTTATTAGATTCAATAGAAAGATTCAACAAGATTTTTTATACATGGGCTTTTGGGCCTCTTTGACATAGCTTGTTTTTAGCCTTTAGAAGCTGGTTTTGGCTCATGACCTATTGGGCTTCAATATTTTAAAGTGGTTTTTCTGTAGCGCTTTTTACTGGAGTGTTACTGAAGTACCAGGGCGCTGGGTGACATGCCATCGAAAAAAGTGAAAAACACTCAGCACTGGTTCACTTTTTGGGGGTAATTCACTTTTTCCAATGAGATGTCATCCAGGCCCTGGTGCTTCGGTAACGCTCCAGTAACAAGTGCTACAGAAAATCCGTTTTGTTAATATTCGGACCTAAGTTAGTAAGCTTGATTTTGGTGAGTTAAGCTTACTTTAATCTTAGTAAGCTGGGCCTGAGCTCAACACCTCAAACTCGTCACAGCCTGAGCCCAATCCTTGTGTGCAGGTTTATGGCTCATGTTTCTTATTCCCTGATATAATCGTCAAACATGCATTGATAATTGTCATGCTTTTGATCACTGTTTAAAGAGAACCAATATAGCAAGTTAAAACTCATAATTCCATCATAGTTATCTTTTGAAATCAAAGGAATATAATACTTCATAACTATCATAGTTATCTCTAATTACAAAGCTAAAGTGATCTGCACACCAACACAACATGAAAACACTTCCTAATAACATGCTGCAATCAAAAGAGACTGAAGACTTCCATTAACAGAAAAGCTGTGGCTACCAGCAACAGTGAGCCTCCCTCGACCTTCAACTTCGCACTGGTGCTCCGGCCAAACAGAAGTCCCATGTTCGATCTAGGCGCCAATGCAATCGATGGAGAAACTGAAATTCCGTTAACAAAAACATTAAAATGAAGCAGATTTGTACACTTTTTCTCTTTTGGGACACTTTAGTTCATGGGCTGCCCCTCAAGTCTCAACCATGAAAAATAGCATCTAACCTCACCTTGTGGAGGAGATCTCCTATGCCAAAAAAATAACCTAATCAATCATAATCATCTGTTTTGTATCAAATGGTTACAGCAACCCCGCTGAATCAAATTTTAGCATGGGAGATCTCTTTTGGAATGACTTATCAAGTGGTGGGTTCCACCCAAACTACATGATAAATACTTTAGCACATAGTCATTCTTAATAAACTCTGTAAATGAATAACTAAATAAGTAAATGCAGACTCAAAGAATACAGATTTGAACCTGTACCAGCAGTAGAAGAATTCGTGCTGGTCCCATGTGAAACTTGAGGTTCAGCTGTGCTAGGAGGCACAAGAAACCCTTGTACACAAAACCAAAAATAATCCACATATATCAATGTCGAAGATACATAAATCCACATAAAGAAAATCTTGAAAGGTACTAATATGAGTACTTAGTAATAATAGTACCTGGGCACGAAGAGAAATTGATTTCAAGGTTGCAGACAAGCGGCAACTGCAGTGCAAGTGTCTTGTTAATAGGGAAAGAGCTGAGGGTAGTGTCATTGAGCAAGATGCAGAAGCAGCTGGGCTGTTGATCATAGAGGTCAATGAGGTTGTGGCAGCACGGCTGTGCAGGCGAACTTACTGACCCCTGCACAAATGGTGCACAAGGGGCAAGTGGTAGCAGATGAGACTGACATTCTAGCATGTCGGGGCCTGGTGTTGAGGGGGTGGAGTCTTGAGCAAAAGTAAAGGCAAAGGGAAGGGAAATGAGGAACAAAAGTAATAGAGAAGGAGAAGCCATAGTGTCTTCTGGGTGTATGAAGTGGGAGATATTTGTGTGTAGAGAGAGTGATCCTTGGTTAGGACTTCAAATAGAGGAAGATGCACTAATTGGGTGTAAGGTGTTACATGCCTGCTGCGTGTTATTCTGCACGCGCTTCCCATTCCTTCCCTTCATAACCAACCTGCTTGACTTCCCTTGCTGCAAATATAACTGAATTTTAACACTAATCCTTCTTCTTTCTCTTTAAAAATAATTGAATTATTGTCCCACGATCCTCTCCTGATGGTTAAGTCCTTTCATGTACCATTCTCATGCTTTCAATCTTCTAGTTTCTGTTTTTTATTCTTTGATAAAGCTTCTAGTTTCTAGTTGATACATAAAAAAAAAAATCTAGGTTAAGAATGTGATAATATAACTGTTAATAAGGGCATTATAACATTAGCCACAAACCATTGCATTATATATTACTGTAAATAACGACCATTATAACCGTAATATCGGTATTATCTCATTACTTCTTCACCATTATATTGGTCTAGTGTTATTATACGGGTAATGATTTGGGTACACCCTGCTTTCTATAAGGGAGGGATCGTTTCCAGCAGATGCTGGAGGAAAGCACTCCAGCATCTCTGATTTGTTGACACCTTACATAGGACAGGTGTCAAATAAATCAGAGGTGCTGGGTTTTTCTTCTAGCATTGTAGACGATCCTGTGCCTTTTCATAAATGGGACACGGACCTATATGGGCCTGGACTGGGCTCAGCCGGCCATGGTTGAGCTCCGGGCCCAGGCCCAATTATGTTTGGTAACTTTAGGTTCGAGTTTTGCCCTAGTTTTTCTATCGGCTTCTGTTCAAGCTTAGCTTTAGTTTTGTTATTGCGTGATTGCATTCCCAATTTCCCATGGAGGTGGAGGCCCAATTGCTAATCTAAACTCTTTCCCTGCAGATTTGACCCGCACCCTTAACAAACACCCATGGACTGTGCATATGCAGTGTCCAACATGTGGCATCAAAAAAGTGAAATCCCCTCCCCCCCAAAAAAAAATAAAATAATAATAATAATAATAATAATAATAAGAAAGTGCAAGTCACTTTTTTGATGACACGTGATGGGCGCTGCATATGCACGGACCGTAGGCAGTCGTTAAGGGGGCAGATCAAGTCTGCACCGAACTCTTTGTTTTATGTAATAGTTAATAAATAGAGAGCTATGATGCAATAATAAGGTATTTAGACACCCTCTAATACATATCCAGTTTTTCTTGTATGTAATTATTTACATGGTGAAAAACATATATATATATATATGGCCTTGGGATGGGCTGAAGTAAGCCCAAGCCTGGCCCTAACAAATGTTTGGGCTTTATTTCCAGACCATTTTTGCTAGTTGGGGTGGCCCGGCCCTTTGTGTATCCCTAAGCTATATATGGACCCTATTATTAGATTCGGTCTCATTGGATTTGGGTCTGGGTATGACATATATGGTTTTAGATCCAGCTTGCCAAATTTGGATACTAAAGCGTGTACATTTTTTTCTGTACTTATTCCATCTTGAAATTTTCTAATTTCAATGTACAAAAAAAAATTATCAGGTACACAATTCAGGTATAAATGCATGGAATTGAACCCAATCTCATTTTTTGGGTCCCTTGAGTTTGACTCATACCCTACTAATCGGGGGTAGGGTCCATTGGATAATAGGGTAGTTGGGTACTTACATTATAGTAACTTTAAAAGAATTATATATATATATATATATATATATATATATATATATATATATGTCTTTTAAATAAGGGTGTGGTCAATTTATCTACATGTTGTGCCCAAATAGGGGCGGCAATGAGCCAAGCCCGAGCCTCATTTTAAGCTTACCGAACCAAGCCTGAGCCAAGCTTCACTAAGCTTAGCCCGCTAAAAGCTCAGTTTGGTGTTATATATATATATATATATA
>JAOXJP010000006.1:5687719-5701159 GCA_025762735.1 Platanus orientalis | reverse complement strand
GGTCGGATTGGTCGGACCAAAAATCATATCGATCTGCCTACTTTTTGGTGTTCCTTCTGCACAGTCCTGAAACTACCTGGATTGGTCCAAGGGCCCTTTGGATTGATCCAAACTTTTAGCATCTTCTTCTTTTGTTCATCCAACTGCATTAGGCTCCACACCAACATGCACTGCAGGATTAGACAACCATTTCATATTGCATATAAAAGGATTTGACCCCTAGCCTTCCCAAAGGAAGGACAATGCCTCAAACACCCGAGCACAAGGGCTTTGGTTAGTTCATTATCGTGGCTTGCTTTCATCTTTTATGTTACTTTTGCCCACCATGTGAATGTGACCTCATTTTTATTGTTCTGTTTCATAAAGCATCTATGAATTTTTAAGATGGTTAAGCAGTTAAATTGATAAAAGGACAGTCCCAGTGCACGAGGCTCCTGCCACTGCGGGGTTTAGGAGGGTCAGATGTATTCAGCCTTACCCCTGCAAGCAAAGAGGTTGTTTTTGTGAAGCACTCAAATTGGTATAGTAATTATATTATATTGTATGAACTTAAGAATTCAATCCCTAAAGCCATGGCCAAATGCCCCTGTGCTCAAGTGGCTGGGGCATCATCTTTCCATAGTGAAGGCTAGGGGTAAAATCATAATGCGCAATGTCCCTGCTTCCCCCATTGTTGTACGAGGTCTAGTTTTGCTCTATATGCAGTTGCCAAAGTGAGCCTGAGTGGTCATACCAAAAAGAAAAAAGAAACTCTAGAGACACGACTCATTAATTACCTTTGCATACTTTATACTGTTTCAATTTACATCTCTTTTACATTCCCTTTATGGTCGTGCCCATCTAGGGTGACAGCTATTACCAATCATTAAACTGAATTGTTGTTCTCAATGTTTTGTAAATTTTGTTCAATTTGATGATGTAAAGCAACAAGATAATAAAGAGAAAAATAAAGAAGAGGAATCAAGAACACCATATAGAATTTGTATGTGGTTCGGCAAAAGGCCTACTCAATGGTGCTTATGAAAAACACAATCCACTAACCTTGAGAAAAGTATAAGAGCAATAAAAGCCTCACTTCCTTTTCTTTCAAGAAGGAATGATTATAGGCTTTGAACATAAAAGATCTCTTCAAGAAAGCCAAACAAGATAACAAAAGGAGTTGCTAAAATCTTGAAATAGCCAACAACTTCAATGAACTGACTCATCTTCTAACTTGAGTATCTTCTCAAAGATTTTCTTTCCTCAATTTCTCTTTTCTACATCTTGCACCTCTTTGTTGTAAATTTATAGAGGTCTGAAACTCAATAGTTGTGAGACAATGAGTTTACCATTGAGGGATGATTTCTTCTTCTATCAATTTTCCTTTGTCTTAAAGAAAAAAGAGAGAGATTAGCCACCTCAAATAGCAAAGAAGAAGACATGGAGGTTTTCCAATGGCTGAAATCTTAGGCTCCCTATTTTGACATTTCTTTTCTTCCACGAAAAGATGAAGAGATTTGAGTAGGTTGGGATATAATCCCAACCATTGAATGAGAAAGAGATCCTTACCATTGAATCTTGTGGTGAAAGGAACGAAGCTATCTAACAAATCTCCACTAAGTTTGTTCCCACTATAAAGAAAGCCCCAAGGGCATAGCTGTTAATCTTTTAAGTCTATCAAGTTTAAGCAATGAGTCCAAGTTTAGGTCTTAAGTTTGAAATGCACCCCCTTGGGGCCACTTACCCAGGTGTAAAAACCTAATCTACCTAGTTCGTGGGAGAGGTAAGGAGTCCACATGCCCCAAGGATTTAGTCAAGAACTCTAAGAAGATTGGATACCTTGGTTATAAAAATAAAAAAAAAAGAGTTTAGGCAATGCCTAAATTTGGCTTAGTTAGCATATTAGCTGCAATTTCTTTCATTCTTATTTTTTGCAACATTACCATTTCCTCTTCAATGACTTGTCTAATGAAATAATATCTAATATCTATGTGTTTGTTTCTAGCATGAAACACTTGATTCTCAGCTAGATGAAGAGTACTGTAGTTGTCATAGTTTATGTCAATGTTTCTATTCAATTTTTCAAATTCATTTACAATACCTTTAATCCACAAGGCTTCTTTAACTACTTCAGTTACAACTATATACTCAACATCTGTTGTGGACAAAGCAACCATACATTGATGCATAAACTTTCAACTAATTGCTCCACCTGTTAAGATGAATACATATCTTGTGTTAGATCTTCTTTTATCAAGATCAACTACTTAGCCAGAATCTACATAATCATAAAGGTCAAGGTCATCATTTTCTCCACTTTCAAACATGAGGTGATGATTTTGGGTACCTTTAAGATACCTAAGTATCCACTTGATAGCATGTCAATGCTTCATTCTAGGTTTTGACATGTACTTGCATACAACACTCAATGCTTGAGATAAGTTACGACGTGTGCTTACCATTGCAAACATAAAGCATCCTATGAAATTGGTATAGGAAATATTTTTCATCTTGTCCTTCTCAAGTTAAGATTTATGACTCATCTTGGTTGAGAGCTTAAAATATTCTGTCATAGGGGTTGAGACTGGTTTGGCATTCATCATATTATCTTTTTAAAGAATTTTCTTGATAAATTTTCTTTGGGTAAGCCACAATCTTTTCTTTTAATGTCTCTCCTAATTTTCATTCCAAACATATTGTTTGCATGACCAAGGTTTTTTATTTCAAATTCTTTCATTAAAAGCTTCTTAAGCTTACTAATTTTAGACATTAATTTAGATGCAATCAGCATGTCATCAACATATAGAATTAGAAAAATTCTTTCATTTTCGTTGGTGTCTTTTCAATAAAGACAACAATCATATTCTCTTCTATGGTAGCCAAGACTTAACATGTATGACTCAAATTTCTTGTACCATAGTCTAGGAGTTTGTTTAAGGCCATAGAGACTTCTTTAGTTTACATACCAAAGATTTTTTTGTTTCTCTACTTCAAAGCCTCCAGGTTGCATAATAAAGATCTCTTCATCAAGATCTCCATGTAAGAAAGTTGTTTTCACATCCATTTGTTCTAACTCTAACTCTTTACATGCCATTATTGCTAACATAGTCCTAATAGAAGTGTGTTTAGAAACTTGAGTGAAAACTCATCATAGTTTATTCCCTCCTCTTGTGAAAAACCTTTGGCAACTAGTCTAGCATTAACTTTTATGTCTGACTATCTTCGCTATCTTTCTTTTGAAAGATCCATTTGCACCAGATTTCTTTCTTTCCTTTAGAAAGTTCAACAAGATCCTATTTTTTTTGTTCTTTAAGAATGACTCACACTCTTCTTGCATGGCTAGTTTCCATTTTTTTAGCATTTATGTTTTTTCTTGTTTCTTAAATCATACTTAACTTATCATTTTTAGTAATGAGAGCAAAGGTGTTTAATGGTCCTTTTTGACCTTCTAAGGTTAACCAATTCCAATTATTTAAGCTCTTGTTCATCATCATTATCTTCTATTGAGTGTCCATTTCATCTTCAATATAGACATCATCAACTATTTCTATTTCCCAAGTTGTTTCCTTAATTTGTGTATAACTTTCTTCATTTTTCTTGAGAGGGAATTCACTTTCGTTAAATGAGGCATCCCTAGAGTATATAACTTTGTGAGATTGTTGGTCCCACAAATGATATCCTTTGAGACCATCATCATACCCTAGAAAAATATATTTATTTGATTTTGGGTTTAATTTAGAATGCTCACTTTCATGAATAAGTGTGTATGCAACACATCTACAGATTCTCATGTGAGAATACTATTATGGTCTTCCAAATCAAACTTCTTCGCGTGTCTTTGCATCTAGAAGAATAGATGATAATCGGTTCATCAAATAGCAAATTGTGTTAATAGTTTTTGCTCATAACCCATGGCTCAAGCTAGAGTGGCTTAGAATACATCAAGCATTTTCTACAAAGGTTCTATTCATTCTTTTGGCTACCTCATTTTGTTGGGGATTCTTACATAATGTAAAATTCTATTTTAATCCTTCATTTTTATAGTAGTCAATGAACTCACTTAGGGTATATACACCCCCATTATTTGTTCTAAGAATTTTAACATCCTTATTGGTCTGTATTTATTATAGTTTTTCGATGTTTGAATTTTTCAAACATTTCATATTTGTGTTTCATAAAATATACCTAGAACCTTCTAAAATAATCATCAATAAATAAAACAAATTAATCTATTATACTTAGAGAGGTAACCTTAATAGGTCTTCATACATCTGAGTGAACATAGTCTAAAAGTCCTTTAATGATGTGTTTAGAGATCAAGAATTGGGCGTTGTGCTGCTTTCCAAACACACAATCTTCACAGAACTCAATTTTACCATAATTAACATTTATTAACCTTCATTTTATGAATTTTGTCAATTCTTGTTCACTCATATGACCTAGTCTTTTATGCCATAGATTTAGGGACTCCCTTTGGCCATCCTTTATTGTAGCACCATTTTCTGTAACAATGCTACCTTTAAAGATCTAAAAGTTGTCAATTTTATTTCCTTTCATAAGGATCATGACACCTTGGCTAATTTTTAGGCCACCTTATTCAAGGAAAACCTTACCCCCTGCTTCATGTAAGGCTCCTAATGAGATTAGATTCATTCTAAGTCTAGGCACATGTCTAACCTCACTAAGAGTCTTTATATAGCCATTTGACATTTTCAGTTCTACTGTGTCAATGTCAATTTCTTTACATTCATTTTAATTTTTCATAAGGATGGAGCCACAGTCACCACTATATTACTAGTCAAACCATTCTTTATAGGAGCACATATGATATGACACTCCTAAGTCTAGTATCCAATTGTGTCTAAATTCACTATAACTTAATAAAGCATATAAAACATCACTACTATAAGAGTTAAACTTGGCAACACTGGCTTGTTGGGAGGACTTTCCTTCTTATTTGGCATCATTTGGTCTTTTCCAACAATTTTTAATGACATGTTCAGGTTTATTACAGTAGTTACAGATTACATTTTTATTTCTAGTTCTAGATTTGACCAACTATGGCCCATTTGATTTTAAAAATCATTTTTAAATTTATCTTTTCTACGATCAGCACTTCAACCCCTTTCTCTAACAAAACCAATTTCATTTGAATTGGATTGAGGCTTCCTTCTCAATTCATCATATGAAAGTGCAATAATCACTTATTCTAAAGCAACTATTTCTTTTCAATATATTAAAGTTGTCACTAAACATTCATATAAAGAGGTAGTGACATGATGAGTGCACTATCTTCTTCTTCTAATTTCTTCTATAGTAAACAAATCACTAAGTAATTTATTAAAGGAATTTAAATGGTCTTGAATACGTGTACCTTCCTTCATTTGGAGCGTATAGAGTTGTTTTTAGAGGAAGAGGCAATTTGACAATGACTTTGTCATGTAGAAAGTCTTTAATTTATGTCACAGCTCCACCATCATCTTCTAGTGAAGAACATTGTAAAGCACCTCATCTGAAAGGCATAATCTAATTGTGTTTATGGCCTTCTTATCAGTAGATGTTCAATCCAAATTTGACATCGATTCCAGATTTCCTTTCTCTTTTCCGAGCAGGGCTTCGTCAAGGCCTTGTTGTACAAACAAATCTATAACCTTCACTTGCCATTGATTGAAGTTGTTTTTTTCCAAAAAAAACTTCTCCACCTCGAATCTAGCATTAGACACCTTCATTGTCATTGATAAAATCAACTGAACCACCAAGCTCTAATTGATACATTGAATTGTTGTTCTCAATTTTTTGTAAATTGTGCTCAATCTAATGATATAGGGCAACAAGATAATTAAGAGAGAAATAAAAACGAAGATTCAAGAACAACACTACACAGAATTTTTAAGTGGTTTATAAAAATGCCTACTCCACAATGATTATGCAAAGCACAATCCACTAAACTCGAGAAGAATACAAGAAGAAAAGAACACCACATAGAATTTTTAAGTGGTTCAGAAAAGGCCCACTCCACAATGCTTATGCAAAGCACAATCCACTAAACTCAAGAAGAATACAAGAAGAAAAGAAGCCTCACTTCCTTTTCTTTCAAAAGGTAAGTATTATAGGTTTTGAACACAAAAGAGCTTTTCAAGAAAGCCAAATGAAATAACAAAAGGGGCTATTGGAATCTTGAAGCAGCCAACAACTTCAATAAACGGAATACTCCTCTTCTAGCTTGAGTATCTTTCCAAAGATCTTATTTCCTCAATTTCTCTCTTCTACATCTTCCTCTTCTTTGTCGTAAATTTATAGAGGTTTGAAACTCAACCGTTGTGAGAAAAGGAGTTTACCGTTGAGGAATGATTTCTCCTTCTGTCGACTTTCCTTTGGCTTAAAGAAAAAAGAGACACAGAAGCCATATGAAATAGCAAAGAAAAAGAAAGGGGGGGCTTCAATGACTAAAACCTTAGGCCCCCTGTTTTGACGTTTCTTTCTTTCAGGAAAGAGAGAGATTTGAGTAGGCTATGATATAATCTCAGCCATTGAATGAGAAAGAGATCTAACCATTGGATCTTATGGTGGAGGGAATGAAGCTATCTAACAGTTGCATCCATCTTCCGTATGGAAGACTCAGGGTCAAATCCCTTGATATGCAATGCATTATGTGTTGCCTGATTGGGTCTACCCCGGCTCAGTCGGGGTCCTTCCTTGTGTAGCTGTCGATGTGATGTAGGCCCAAGTGGCCAGACCAAAAAAAAACTTGTTAACACCATAAGCCTTTATACCAAGGTTTGTTGTTAATTTTACTTTTGGTCTCCCTGATTGCATTATGGGCTATGGATCGGCGCAGCTTCCTGAACTTCCAACTCTAGAGCTTAAGTGGATCTTGTTGTACAACCTAAGTTTAAGTGAATTGAGGGAGGCAAGTCAGAACTTGGCAAATCCTTGTGGCACTGGACTGAGCCTTGGCCCAACTCAAGTCTCACAAGCTGGATATAAAAGCATTCTTACTTAAAAATCAAAACCTGTAGAGTAATACATGCAGGCAGGTCCCAACTGTTAGGTTGGGAAAGAACAGATGCTATGCAATCATTTACAGGATAAAATATGTAAGTAATTGGTTTTAAGAAACTCAACCATGAAGATCTGTTGTCGAGCCTGACTGTGGTGGCATTCTACCTCTTATATAGGCCTGAAAGAGAGATCAACTAAAACACCATTGTATTGTTTCATTAAGTACATGGAGCGGTGGAAATGTCTGTGTGAAGCTCGCCATTGAGGGTTGTGAAATCAAACATCCTCCTAAAGAGAGTAGACAAATGAAAGCAGACGACTAAGATAGTTTGACTAGTGGTTTTTGTATGGGAGATATGTGTCCATGTGATCATGTGTCCTGGGCCTATCATTGAAGGTACTTTGGTGTCATCTTCTCGCAATGTCGTCGACCCTCAGGGCCTACCTTGGGTGTCATCTTCTCATGATGCTCGTCTGTTCCTGCTTTCTTACACCCATTGGTTCCATTTGACTTTGGAGTTGCTCCCTGAGAACGAAATATGTGAGCCTCATCTTCTAAAGAAAGGCACGCAACTAACCAAATACAAGTCTAAACAAACACAACCTACTCTATATTCCTTCTGGACTATACTTGGCTTGCTCTAGTGGGCGTTATGAAATAGTAATAGGCTTTACTTTGCTTGTTCTTTTGGGTAATGTGAATGATAGAGTGCAAGACTGAACCGAAAGTTTGTATGCAAATGTGTTTTTTGTTGATTATTCAAATACAGACATTGGTTCTTTTCACTCAGAGGGGAGAAAGTTTCATATGTACAGCAGTCAGGACCCACCACAGAATTAAGCCTACTATAAAGAAAAATGTCTTCAACATTCTCAAATCTTTATTATTCTTGTGACCCATTTCAAGCCTTGACATAAATACTGAATAGAAACCTCCAAACAATTAATGTGAATTATTGAACTAGTGAACATAATCATATGAAGTTAATGGCCTCACCATTCAAGGGTCCCCAACCTTGGAGATCAAACCATCTCCATGACATGATCTTGAATACCGTTTCATCACAAAAACGTATATTCTTCGTTTCCCCCCTAAAAAGGTCCTCTGATTGGATGGTTAAGATCATTGCATAACTTCAAATTTTCAGCCAGAATCCCGTCAAGATGGGTCTGTGGTGCATTGAACGTAACGGTCATGTGGTGCTCCATTCTATGAACAGTCATATTTGAATTGTGGCTTGCTCGACTATGATTATTGCCTGTAAAGTAAAAAATAAAATAAAATAATCTTCGTGGAACCTTCTTCTCACTAATCTTTTGGTTTTCTTTAGTTTAATTGAATGGTATACCTCATAATTTGGTCGTTTCTATAAACTTGTGGTCATGGGTCCTTTAGTAAAGGTCAAAATTTTGCATTTCTTCCGATGAAGACGCCAAGAACCTTCCTTACTTGCAATGCCTAACTTTGCCCGCTATTTTAATGACCACTCTAAAGTTTGTGATAACGAGCCAACTCTCTCTCAAAGAGTCCTGATTCACAAGTAATTATACACGTTAAGAACAACTATCACTACCCTCATTATCTTCTTATCATTAAAGTGTAAACAAACTTTAGTCCAGTGTTCAGATACACACACAACAAGCAGAGCAAGGATGGGCAAAAAACTTGACGCTCTGCTTGGAAGATCCTTCAAGACCTCCAAATTCAAAACTCTTGTAAACCTTGCCATCTCTCGCCTTGCCGTCCTCAAGAACCAGCGCCAGGTCCGATGCTCACACACCCGATCCGACGTTGCCCAACTCCTCCACCTGGATCACCAAGAACGTGCTCTCCTCCGCGTAAGTTCCTGTTGAAATATATTAAGTATATCAACTATCACTTCTCTTCCAAACCGTAGAGTTTTAGGAGAGGTTAATTGCTTTATTTAAGATGGTATCACAGCAGGTTTTAGGTCGTGAGTTCAAATCTCCCCACAGACACAATTATTCTCCCAGGACCCAGGCTCTCTCTGTGTCCCTCCTGAGGGGGAGAGAGGGAGCGGATTGTCTATCAGCAGGAATTTCCTGCTGATTTCTTTTTGGTAAATAGCTTCCAATTTTTTTCGTCCTTTTTCTTACAAGTATGTGTCACAGTGTGGTTAAACTCAGCAGGAAGCTCCTGCTGATTCACCAGCAAACGATCCTTTCCCTATACTTGATATACTTCAACATATTAAGCCCCAACAACTAGCTCGACATCGAATTGGCCATGTCTCATGTTTCTTAACAGGTTGAGCATGTGATCAAGGAGCAGAACATGTTGGACGTGTTTGTTATGATAGAAGGATACTGCTATCTCTTGATAGAAAGGGTCATTCACATTGAAAACAAGAAGTCAGTTTCTCTCAATCATTTTGAATTCAAATTCTGGTTTGTAAATAGATTGTGTCTACCTTGTTAGATGATATATCTCTATATTCTTGATGATATTTCCTCCATATAGAGAATGTCCTGAAGAACTAAAGGAGGCAATATCAAGCTTGATATTTGCCGCTTCAAGGTGTGGGGAGTTCCCAGAGCTCCAAGAGATCCATCACATTTTCAAATCGCGATTCGGCAAGGAATTCGCTGATCGTGCAATTGAGTTACGTAACAATTGTGGCGTGAATCCTAAGGTGTGCTGGTTGTTTGTTTTGAGATGGTTTGTCATCTTCTACAATTTTTATCACAATTGTTGCATGGTAGTATAAGTAAACTTTGTTTCTGGTGTTTTTAGATGGTACAGAAGTTATCAACCAGACAGCCAAATTTGGAGAGCAGATTGAAGGTACTAAGAGAAATTGCTTCCGAGAACAGAATCACTCTGCATCTCGAGGAAGAATCTTCTTTGATCACCGAGGTAAAGGATAAATAGCTTAATTATGTAATATATATTATGAAACTTTGGCAGTGTTCATGGCATGTCTCTTGATCTTTTTTCTTTAATGATTCCAGCAGAAGCCCATACCTAGCCCGTGTGTTAACTTAAATGGTGCTAAGCTTGGGAATGGAACATTGAATTTGACCGAACAAGACGAGCAACTCGCTGGATCAATAAAAGCACAGAGCAAGTACAGAGATGTTGTTTCTGCAGCTCAAGCTGCGTTTGAATCAGCAGTTTCTGCAGCGGCAGCAGCAAGAGTAGCTGTGGAACTCTCTCGATCTGAATCCCGAGCTAAAGATCCAGATGATGAGAGTAGTCCTGCTCCTCAACACATAAACAAATCTGATGATGATGGGTCCTTGAGGGGTACAGTTGAAACTGCAGCAGGAAATGCTCCTTCAAGGGATGTTGAGGACACAACTAGTGGAGCAGGCTTCAAGAAGATGCACCCTGTTAATTACTCTGGTTCCAAATTGGAAGGTGATGAACTGAAAGATAACCCCGGGAAAATTCATGCCAAAGAATTCAGAGAGAGGAAGACTGAAGCAAAATTGGAGAGATTGGTATCGTCCTCTAGTTTGGATTCAATTGGGAACACTTTGGAGAACAAGATTTGTTCAAACCAGCAGAGGAAGGAGGAGATGGTTTTCTATGAGAGTGATCATGGCACAATGAATGAACAGGGTATAATTTCATGGTCCAAGCAACATCACTTGAGGCTCAACAGGAAGTCTAACCTGCCCACAAATGAATCCCCAAAAACCCTACAATCAAATACAGTTATGGTTGGTGATCTCCCGGATAAGAATGAAGGTGTTAACCTTCATTACCCATCTCAGAATCAAATCCCACTAAGATCTCAAGCTGATCCTCATAAGCACATAAATATCAATAAGTTGGTGATAGGATCAGGAAACAAAAGCACACATCACATGGATTCTGAAGGACAAGTAGGAGCACACCATTCAAACATAGAAAGGAAACCAGTTTCTGTGAGGACCAGACGAGTACATAGGTAGTGACGCATATGTGGGTAGACAGTATAAATTGTTTCAGTAACTTCAAAAGATTCTAGTATATTGAGTATAGAATAGAGTCAGATTTTTCCCATATAATTTTTGACCATGTAAAGTTTGTGTTTAATTTTAGTTCATGAAGTTGCAAATCATGAGATCAAAAAGATGAGGTTTCTAAAGATTGTTGACAGCCTCAGTCCTGGTACTCGTTTAATATTTAAACATATGAAAGAGTTCCTCCTGTCAGAATAGGGTAAGACATAACAATAGTAGCTGCTAAACATGACAACTTTAATTGTCCCAAAGGCGAAAAGCTTGGACATGCCAGAAAGTCGTTTTGTTTTACAGAAATTATAAGGGGGAAAAAACTCTGGCAACAGCTTTCTGAGTTTGAAAACTCAGGGTTACAGACAGCCTTAAAACAGTATATGGTTATCAACATTACAGAGAAATGTATGAAGTCCACAGGGCAGAAAATCAGTATATAAGCTCTAGAAACCAAGAAAAATAGTGTGTGGAACTCTACCACAGCCTTAAAACAGTCTACAGTACTCACTTTTTAAGGTTTCTACATTGCACATTATTAATTCAACAGTTTTACAAATTATGTTTTCAATTCACAATTCTTTCTTTCCTTCTTCTTCTTCTACTCTTCTTCTTTTTTCCTTTAACTGGTCTGCACCAATTCATACGAATATGGTGAAATCCGTACAAGCTGATTGACATGTCTGTACAAAGAGGGCTCTAAGCCATAGGAAAACATCCATTTTTGCCTTTTCCTTTTGGGAAAGGATGCTCTGGGATTGGGCGTCTAGGATGGTGTCCAGGACACCAGGGGATGTCATATAGAATAAAATGCATATTTCATACTCAAAAAATGCATCACCCACCCATTTTATTCCATGCTATTTATTTCATGCTATTTATTTAGAAAAATTATTTGAGGAATAGATGTTATGATATAAGCGATTGGCTAAATTCAATCAGGATTAAGAAACAACACCGAATTATCTACAAATTGGGATGTTCAAATTAGAGAACTCGAATTTTAAGAAGCTAACAATTGCGAAAATGAAGCAAGGCAAAATAAGGGTTATGCTATTCTTCCAATCATAAATGCAAGACTCAACAATTTTTCTTAATTAACGGAAAACATTATCAAAAGATGAAACCAATGATTTGGAAGATCATGATGTAAAACCGTTGATGGACAATAGACAAACAACTCCTCAGCCAGAGATCTACAATCATGGAAGATGTTGCGACTTAGGACTAATTTCTTAAGATTTTGAAAAAAAAAATTTAATTTTCAACCTTATTCACGGATAAGATTGATCTCATGGGGAATGAAATGTAACGATTGTCTTTGGTAATAAGATCTAAGTTAAATAAGCAATCTTCTTTTGATAGAAAATGATGCATTAGGAAGTTTTAGGTTTCTATTTAGGATTTATTTCTAAGTAATGCAAACAAGCTATGAAGTTTCATCACAAACAATCCTAATTGTTTGCCCTGAGGATTTGGTGCGGCCCCTTAAAAAACATCTAAGGGTCCACTCTTCATCAGAGGCAAACAGATCAGCACTGGAAAGTGACAATCATCCAACAAAATGTGTAAATCACTTTTTTGGTGGCTTGGCTTGTGTGCACAAAATCCGTGTCCAATGCATGTCGAGGGCTGAGAACACTCACATCAGCATTGAAAAGTAACTGACAATTTTTAGGGCGCATGCTTATCACTTTTCAATACTGATGTGAGTGTTCACATGCCTCTAAACATGCATTGGACATGAATTTTGTGCACACAAAAGCCAAGCAGCTTTTCTGGTGCTGATGCATCTGCCCTTATGCAAGGATAGACATAGGCATTTTTTAAGGGGTCGCACCAAATCCCAGCCAAATTGTTTGGATTTCAGGGCATGACACCTTTGACAAGATTAAAATGTCACCCGTAGTCTGTCAACAATCATTATTATCTATGTGAGGGGCCAAACACTTGTTAGATTAGGAGAGGTTCCTAAAGAGCGGATTGTATCCGCTCCTCTTATCATCTGCACCCTGTCAAGGGGAGGGCACATCAGCATCACTTTTTAGGGGGTGCATTTCACTTGTCGGCGCTGATGTGCCCTCCCCCTGACAGGGTGCAGAGAGGAGCGGATACAATCCACTCTCAAGGTTCCTATGTTGTTAGGTGAGAATGGAGTTAGGGGCTGACACATCAGCACCAAAAAGTGATAACCACCCCCCAAAAAGTGTAAGTCATTTTTTCAGCGCTGATGTAGCTGCTCCTGATGCCATTCACACTTATTCGTTGGGAGCTAAGCACAAACCGTGCAGGGCTGAATTCCCAACCCATTTTCTACCTTCTACCTGGCCTATAATTATCGAGGCAATATCCTCTACGCCGCCCCTCTTTGCGATGCTCAGGAGTCGAGACAGAGGGGGGAACCAATTCACTTTTTGGGGGGTGAAGTGACAACTCCAACAGTGAATTGATTCCCCCCCTCTGCCTTAGCCCTCGTAAGTCACAGAGGGGGAGTCG